>CM031373.1:66851387-67391503 GCA_018208015.1 Medicago ruthenica | reverse complement strand
TTTTTGTTGTTTTTGTTGATGACAAAAGAGGGAGTAAAGATTAATAGTTCCTAGGCTCTGAGTCCAAATAAGTTAATTAAAAATTGACTTAGGAACCTTCTTCTCATCTCTTAGCCTCTGAGTTATAACATGAGATGTACTTCTGAGTGACATATCTTTGAAATTTTATTTGATTATGCTTAAAATTAATTTAATTAACTCGTATAGAACTTAGGGGGAGTCTCAAAAACTCACCTTCTGGACTATTTGACTTAGTGGGAGCTTACAAACCTCAGACCCTAGAGTCAACTTGTTAATTAGATTAACAACAATTGTCTATTAATACATTTGTTTGTCATCATCTAAAAAAGGGGAGATTGTTGGAACAAAATAAGTTTAGACAACGCCTCTTAAGTTTTGATGATAACAAGGTATTAAAATATCAATTGGATATGCTAATATTTGTTCAAGAGTGCAGGACCATAGATAAAAATTTACAAGGATTTGATCATATATGGGTTCTGAAAGAACAAATGAAGAGCAATAGATTTTATTTGAGAATCTGAAGAAGTCAGACTCTGAAGATGCTCCAGACTCTGAAGACTCAGACTCAGAAGCTGAAGACTCCAGACTCAGACTCTGAAGACTCCAGACTCAGAAGTTGAAGACTCAGAATTGGAAGCCTATCTTAGAAGTTGAAGAACTTGATACTAAAGCATCTGAGACATTTGCTATGGCTGTTGAGAATGTCAGAAGGTCAATGGATGTCATTGTCAAGGAAGGACAATAGTACAACCACGTTCTCCAACATTCTCACATGCTCTGTTTGTACTCTACAGCTTTGTCTCCTTGGCAAAATGGTTCATTCCATATTCAAGAAAGGTTTCAAATTCTTTCCTTCATAGTACGTGAACCAAATCAAGTAACAAATCCACAGTGATTGATCAAACTTCTCCAACGGACTCTATGATGATTTGGCACTCACTTCAACGTCTCTTACATCCCCTATATAAAGGCTTTAAGACTTGAAGAATTTAAAAAGACTATGCAATATTCTAACAAGTGCCAAAACTCTGTCAAATTGAATATTCATGATACACTTAGAATTTCTTACAAACTTTCTTATCCTGGAAATTCCTAAGTCATTAGATTCTAAAATGTGTTGTATTTTGTGAACACCACTGATAGTATATCAAGTGTTCAATCCAAACATTTTACTTTGTAATCTTTGTTTGATTAGAAGTCTCTTGATTTTTGCTTGAGCTTTAGAAGTCTCTTGCTTTGTGCTTGAGCATTTGGAAGTCTCTTGCTTTGTGCTTAAGCATTTGTAATCTTGGTGGTTATAGTGAAAATCTCTTGTAAGTAACAACGGGATTGGACTACTTCCGGATTGTGGAAGGAACCAGAATAATTGCTTTGTGTCTTTCTCTTCTCTATCTCTTTAACCTTTAATCTGCTGCATCAGAATCTGAACTTTCCCCCAGACTCTGAAACTCTGCTTCTGACTTTGAACTTCTGACTCAGATTCTAGACTCTATCAGAATCTGAATCGTGTTGTTAGTCATTTTTGAAGAAAAAGGTAACACAATTCAACCCCCATTCTTGTGTTTTTCACACCTTCAAGGATTATATGTAGTTATATTTGATTATAATGTAAATACTTGGTCTTCCTGGTTATACATAAGTTTTGTTTCACTATGTCAATGAATTTATTCTCGCATATGCTTTTTCGATGTTAAACTCTGAAGTTGATCTTTTGATTAAGACAGTTCTAGACATAGACAATTTTGGCTAAATTACACCATGTGTCCTTTAAGTTTGAGGTTTGTAACATATAGGCCCTTTAGGTTATTTTGGTCACACATAAGTCCTTTAAGTTTGTAAAAATTTCCAATTTAGTCCTTCTGTCAACCAAACGTTACAAAAACGATGATGTGACAGTTAAGTGTATGTTGTGACAGCTAAGTTTATAAACGATGGACATTAGAATGTAAATTCTCATCAAAGGAAGAGTTCAAGGAAGTTGTTATCATTTATTCTGTGTATAATGGCATCGATTTGAGGTTCATAAAGAATGACAATGAGAGGGTCAGAGTTGGTTGCAAGGATGGATGCCCTTGGATTGTTTTATGTTCCAAGATACCTGATGAGGATACATGCCACATCATACACTTAATTGTCACATCAACGTTTTTGTAATGTGGACTGTAGATCTTACCATTTAGGCCTTTAGGCCCCACAAACAAGGGCTTGTACCCTTAGAATCAGGCTGGGCGCTCTCCAGAAGGGTACAAGGCCCACCTGACAGCCACATAATTTTAGGGAGCCTTCCTAAAGGCGCCCCCTGAGGGCGCTCTCAGCAGCTTGAAAGGGCGCCTTAACCATAGTTTTGGCCCTTTATGATCTGGGCCCAAAACCATGGCTGGATAGGCCCATATTGAGACTATAAATAGCAACCTTGGGATCAATCCTAAGGGGAGGGGAGGACCAAAAAAAACAGACTGAGAAAACCCTAGTTTTCTCATATTGTACTCTCAGCCAGTACAGTTGGCGCTAGAAGGAGGGGGTCGATTCTTGCGATTCGATCCTTTGAATCTCAATTTCACTCTCACGCGACGAATTGTAGAAAACTCGTCCAATTCAACAATTTTCAACGGATTCAGCAAAGAATCCATAGCACCTCATGAAGATCTTTGGTTCATATCTTGAATCTTTGTCGAGATTTGTCAATGGCGGAAACGGTTACGGGAATCAAGGCGGTTACAATTCCAGAAGGGACCATATCTTGGGGGTTGAGGAACGCTGCTTCATGAAGAAGTATTCTGAATCCGCGTCTATTCTCATCATCTATGGCGGTTACGAAGGTCAATCAAAGATCTGAACATCCAATCCTGATGAAGATTCACGAACAACACTAAATCTCAATCATTCAACAGACGCAAATCGGAGGCGGGAGAATTGCGAAGTGATAACAAACAGATTATGGATCTTCTTCATCGCAGAATGCAAAGTTCTGAAACGGTTCGAACCAAAAATCAGTTGAAGTCCCTTCATCTCGATCCGAAAAAGGAGGCGAGATCGCGACCGATACACAACCACGTAGAATTTGTTGCCGCCCGAGGAGCAACCGTCGAGAACTTTCAATCCAGATGAGTGACTCGGAAGGCGTGCACGAAGCCGAAGATGAGTTCGGCAGCAAAGGAGGCGCCCATAACAGTTGCAGTCCGCTTGGAACAGTTGGAGTTTACATAGAACATATTGGAGTCCGCCCGGAGCAGATTGGTGTATGCCCAGAATGTGATGCTCCTCGCCTCGAAAGGATCATCCGCCAAGGGGGGGGGGGGGCGCCCAGGAGTCATGGCCGCCCTGAAATTCATGTTCGAAGCCGGCAATGACGTTGAACCCGACAATAGTTCGAGTCCGTAAACGGATTAGACGAAGACGGTCAAGGAAAAACAGGTTCTTTTGTTTATTGTTTTAACAGAGTTCTTCTCATATTGTTGAATCCTTACTGCATATATACTGCTGCATATGAGCAGGTTATTTATGCATTCATGCTTTTACCTCTTTCTCCTATGCTCCATGTAAATGCCATTGTAGAGGACCTTAACATCTAAACTACATTGGAGCTCTTATGTCCTTGATGATTTTAAGTCGTCTTTGTTTTCCTTAATCCCTGTAGCTGGTCTTTGAGAGACAACCTATGAAGCTGCAAGCTTGAGTGCTGATGATTGGTTTTTAAATCTCATAATTTATTGGGGCACATGTTTCACTGATTGCTTTCCAAAAATATGTTTCTGACTTCATAATAGATTTCGTTATGCATATGTTGCTTGATAATCATTATTTGTAAAATAGCTTATATTTCTTGGTCTAGAACAGACGTTGTATCTGATAAGTAGGAATGCTTTCTTACTGATGTACTTTTTCTCATAGCTATATCTTATTATAGTTAGTTGGCAAACAGGTTGTTAGTGTATATATATGCATATGCTTGTGTTGTACTTGTTTAATTATCCAACACAGTAACGATTGGAGGATGACATATGTTTGTTTATCCAAATAACTTTGAAGAGCAAAGATGCTCATGATGCTGCCCAGCTCCAGTTTCACAAAAGAAACGGGTTAAAACCTCATTCATCCAATTGCTTATTATTTTAATATATATTCTCATGTTATATACTTGTAACAATGAAGGGTGAAGTTGCCAAAACCTAGTTCACGTGTCATCAAAGAGACATTTGATGGTCCCATGTGCTTATCCAATGCAATACAAGGTGGCCAACATAGAGTTAGAAGTGAAGCATGATGTTGATTCCATCACACAGTGGTTAACGCTCAGATTGGTGATGTCCAATATTACAATAAAATTGGAAGTAGTGGTAAACTGACACTATTTCCCTCTATATATTTTGCAATATTTACTTGAATGTTTACACAGGAAAATAAGTGTCAGCACTTTAAAGTGCTGAAGTCAAAGAAAATGACGCCAATTAAGGATGGCAGAAGTGACACCGTCTAGACGTGATGCCGTCCAGAGAGACTTTTGTTCATAGAGGCTTTCGCGCTCAGAAAGTGTTGATGCCCATAAAGGGTGACACCTAGAAATGACGCCAAAGAATTTGCTGAGATAAATATCGCAGACATATTAATGTTATTTCTAGCCGCAAGCCTTGGAGCCTGGCAAACTTTATGATCATTCCCGCAACAATCGGGCACGCAAACTCCTCAAAAAGGAAGACAAGTGGCAAGGAAATTGTCCTCCTACGGGTTTAGCCTCATGAATATTTCTCACTCTTACAATATGAAATGTTGGCTACAAGCTTTTTACAGGATCAATTATAAAATATTGAATGAAACCACATTCATTCATGACGTTGACAAGTCAAGCTAAGTGTACCAACGACGTACAACGGCACGGTATCACAACAAACGTTGAAAAAAAGCAGCTTGGACAAGTGCTTCTCGGCGCCAAGTCCCCCACTCTCCGAACCTCCACATAAAAGTCTCAACGACATTGTTAAAAATAAGTTGACAAAGAAATGCTCATCAAAGCCAATTGCAGCTCCACAACAAAGTGGTCAATTATTCCAACACAAAAATTCCTAATCAAGTGCAAGGCATCCAAATGCCGCCTAAGAAGTGGAAGATCTGACAAACTCCACAAACATAAAGATAAGTGCAAATCCCTTTCTATTTTCTCTCACGATCAATGGTCATATGAAATGATTCTCTCATTGATATTATATATTGTTCCTCAAAACATGATTATTCTTGAAAATCTAAAGATTTATCAAAACGACAGATTTGTCAAATCGCATAACGGCTTCAAAGCAAGGATAATCGATCCTAACAAATGATCTCTATTTGTTTGGATTTGACTTAGGGAAAGAAGGCAAACCATATGGCAAATTCGGGCATACGTCCAAGGCAAAGCGAACGGATACTCGTAACTTTAACACAAGGCACCCAGTCTAATTCAAGCACAGGATCTTATTATCTCTCTCATGCATAATTCTCTAGGTGGCAAAGACATATCAAAGCCGCCGGATTCATATCCTTGTTTATTTGATGATACTTTATTTTATGTTGTGGATCATGAATATATCACATGATACCACGCGTTCTAACACCAAAATCCGTAAAAATTGTTATTTGTCAACATGGCGCAAGTACTTGTTAGCTGTTATTATACTCACATGCTTAATTAATAGCCCAATTACTCTCTACATGCTTTTACTGTGTTAGTTTGAATTCTTGTAGAGGTGAGATACGAAGTGTCGCAATTTAAAGATTTGAAGTAAAAGATAGCGACACAATCCGGCAATATCTGGAGACAAAATGAAGCTTGTACTCGCCAAACCCCAGCGAGGGTTGCACACCTAATTCCTTAACCCTAAAAAAGGGCTCTAAGACGTCGTGTGCTAAAAAGAGATCGCCAAACCCCAGCGAGGGTTGCACACCTAATTCCTTAACCCTAAAAAAAGGGCTCTAAGACGTCGTGTGCTAAAAAGAGATCGCCAAACCCCAGCGAGGGTTGCACACCTAATTCCTTAACCCTAAAAAAGGGCTCTAAGACGTCGTGTGCTAAAATGAGATCGCCGCCTAATTCCTTAACCCCAAAGAGGGCTCTAAGACGTCGCGAGCCGAAATGAGATCGCCGCCTAATTCCTTAACCCCAAAGAGGGCTCTAAGACGTCGCGAGCCGAAAATGAGGCCGCCGCCTAATTCCTTAACCCCAATGAGGGCTCTAAGACGTCGCGAGCCGAAATGAGATCGCCGCCTAATTCCTTAACCCCAAAGAGGGCTCTAAGACGTCGCGAGCCGAAATGAGATCGCCGCCTAATTCCTTAACCCCAAAGAGGGCTCTAAGACGTCGCGAGCCGAAAATGAGGTCGCCGCCTAATTCCTTAACCCCCAATGAGGGCTCTAAGACGTCGCGAGCCGAAAATGAAATCGCCACCTAATTCCTTAACCCCAAAGAGGGCTCTAAGACGTCGTGAGCCGAAAATGAAACAACCCGGCAATTCTCAACGTTGTTACGAAACGAACTCTAATAACGACCACCGCCTAAGAGATGCTTTCTAAAATGAATAAATTTGAGGGTAAAAGGAACAGACAAGAAGTTTAAAGAAAACAATGTATCATTACAAATTGAAAGAAGAGTACCGAGTTCGAAATAAATTAAAATAGTACAACAAGAGATATGGTTCGTCCACCAGGGCGCCATCTACAATAATTTTAGAGGAATCAAGGGCAGAAATGTCGACGCCAGGATAAAGAAGGGCGACTTGATCCAGAACACGTCAGCGAGAGCGGAAGGTCGCCTCATATCAGCACCCGTGTTGAGCTAGCCCCTATGTTGGGCTAGCGCCCACGAGGAGCTAGGACCCGTGTTGGGCTAGCACCCGTGTTGGGCTGGCTCCCGTGTTGGGCTAGCACCTACGTTGGGCTAGCACCCGTGTTGGGCTAGCACCCATGTTGGGCTAGCACCTCGTAATTCAAAATTTTTCACATAGTTTCACAACCAGTAAGTCTCACTTGCTGGGCAAGAAGTCATATACAAATAATTCCCCGGCAACAGTTTAATCACTTCGCCTTGTCCCAAAGCTCGTGCTTGTTGGGCTGTGGACTGTAGATCTTACCATTTAGGCCTTTAGGCCCCACAAACTAGGGCTTGTACCCTTAGAATCAGGCTGGGCGCTCTCCAGAAGGGTACAAGGCCCACCTGACAGCCACATAATTTTAGGGAGCCTTCCTAAAGGCGCCCCCTGAGGGCGCTCTCAGCAGCTTGAAAGGGCGCCTTAACCATAGTTTTGGCCCTTTATGATCTGGGCCCAAAACCATGGCTGGATAGGCCCATATTGAGACTTTAAATAGTAACCTTGGGATCAATCCCAAGGGGAGGGGAGGACAAAAAAAAACAGACTGAGAAAACCCTAGTTTTCTCATATTGTACTCTCAGCCAGTACATAATGTTTGGTCCAAAAGGACTAAATTGAAAATGTTTACAAACTTAAAGGACCTATTTGTTACAAACCTCAAACTTAAAGGACCCATGGTGTAATTTAGCCGACAATTTTTTATCTAAGGGACATGGAGTATATTCATTTGTAAATGCTCATTGCAAGACATAGGTCTAGGTTTACAATCACAAACCACTATCGAAACATAATGTTATTTTATCGGTTAATTGAGTGAAACACCATAAGTTTAAAGGTAAAATAGATCTCATGTTATCTGCCAAACATGAAGATGTGTTGTGAGTGATAAGTGAAAGCATAGTTGAAACACTAGGGGTACATAATCAATCAAAGAAAGAAATTATAGTTGTTTTTCAACAATCACAACAAAGAAAGCTAGACTTGTTGCTATAGGATATAACCATATAGAAGGTCTAGATTATTTTGATACATACTCTCATGTTGCTAAGCTCACAATTGCCAGATTAGTTATAACTTTGGCTTACATTAATCATTGGTATCTTCACCATTGGATGTCAACAATGTTTTTCTCCATGGAGACCTCCAAGAAGATGAGTATATGATGATTCCCCTGGTGGTTCTCCATCTAAACCTAATCAAGTGTGTAAGCCTATTAAAATCTTATATGGTTTGAAACAGGCTAGCAGAAAGTGGTATAAGAAACTTACTTCTTTACTCTTCCAAAATGGTTATACATAGGCTACTTCTGATCATTCTCTATTTATCAAAAGTATTGCTACTTCAGTCACTCTTCTCTTAGTATATGTAAATGATGTCATTGTATCTGGTAACTCTATGCAATAATTATCTACATTAAAACTATCTTGAATGACTCATTCTAAATCAAATATTTAGATCAATTGAAGTATTTCTTAAGTCTTAGTAACACACTCCAAAAATTGTATCTCTTTTTGCCAAAGAAAATACTGCCTTGATCTACTTGATGATTCAAGTCTTTTGGAAGCTAGAGCAGTGTCTACTCCATCTCACGCCACCATCAAATTGTACCTTGATTCTAGCAAGACTTGTGATGACATTCCAGCATACAGAAGAGTAGTCGGCATATTGTTGTATCTCAACACAACAAGACCTGACATCACATTCATCATTCAACAATTAAGTCAATTTCTATACAACCCTTCACAATGTCATTATAATGTTGCTATAAGAGTTCTAAAATACCTCTAAGGATGTCAAGGAAGAGGTATCTTTTTTCCCAGAGATTCACCATTACATATTCAAGGTTTTTCAAATGCTGACTAGGCAGGATGTAAGGATACTAGGAAATACATCTCAGGCCAGTGTTTTTTCCTAGGAAATTCACTCATATATTGGAGAACAAAGAAGCAAATTAAAGTCCCTAGGTCTTCTTCATAAGCTAAATATCGTGCTCTAACTTCAGCTTCATGTGGATTGCAATGATTTCCCTATCAACTAAAATATTTACAAGTCAAATGCACCAAGACTCCTATTCTCTATCATGACAATCAAGGTGTTATCCATATAACTACTAATCATGCTTTCATGAAACGACTAAGCATCTTGAAAAAGATTGTCACATTGCGAGAGAGAAATTGCAAGCAAGCATCCTCTAGTTATTACTAGTCTCTTCAAAAGATCAATTAGTCGACTTCTTCACCACATCTCTGCATCCTCAGCCATTTAATTTTCAACTATCCAAGTTGGATATGATATACATCTACCAACATCCAACTTGTGGGGGGGATATTGCACCCTGAAAAGGACAAAGCAAACGAGAGAGTTAATGGTACTACAATATCAACAATGTAAAAATACTTGATGTGCTCTCTTATTCTCTTAATAGAAAATTCATACTACTAAATCATAGAAATGTAAATCAATGCAAACTAAAGTTATAGGTTCAAAATAGGACGGATCTAAACATCTTGATGACGACGGGTGATGATAGGTCCTCTTACGTTATTTTTAGCTAATTTTTAAGTCATTTTAGTTATGATTTGACCCAAATTAAAGGAGTTCTAGAACAATTGCTTATGGTTTAAGGGACATTTTGTAATATTTTCATATTGAGTCATGTAATTCTAGTTTTTTCGAAACAAAACAGTTCTTAGGTGTTTTTGATGTAATTAATCGAAGACCTCGTGACGAATTTAGAAGACAATGGATGAAGATTCAAGAGGCCTCTGAAGACATTACAGAGTGGAGAAATTCTATTCCAAGTTCAAATACAAGTTTCAAGGAAGAAAACATTCAAAAAGATGAAGAAACGGGAAAACATGCATTGGAAGAAAGTGTTGTGCGCCATAGGCATGCTGTTGTGCGCCCCATGTGTGCAAAAGAGTGCTGAAAAAGCATTGTTTAAAGCACCACGCGCGAGGCGCCTAGCCCCACGCACAGCGCGCATGCGCATCTATAAAAAAGCATTTTCGTTGTTTTATGATCGTGAATTTGGGGGAAAAGCCCAGTTTTACATCCCAAACCCACTGTAAAATCAGCCTATGAATACAAGCTCTCTCATTCAAAAATTCTCACTCATAACGAAGCAGTTCAAGAGGAAGGGAAGCTCTAGGAGCGTCAAGGGAGGAGTCTCTCCTCAACCTTTTTCTCTAGAGTATGTTTTATTTCTTTTGTAATTTGTCTTTAGTTATACCATGAGTAAATAGACCCTAATTGGGCGTAGGATTCTAAGATGAACCTCTATTTGTTTGTTAGACCAATTTAATTCAAGTCTTTTATTCAATTATTTTACGAGATCTATTTAATTTTTATATGCAAACATCTTAATGCCTAAATGAAGCCCTAGGGAGTGTGACATACCTAGGGAAACTGATTGAACTTAGAAACAGGTGGCGCAGACGATACTGCTTGAGTCACTGTCCCTGGTCATCTTTTATGAACGTTGAATTATAAACTATATTCTTTTCCCTTGGTAAGGTAGACGAGATAGGGGTACCCGTTTGTAGAACTATTAAGGTAAGAAAGGGTATGTGATAAACTTCTAAGATTCATAGATGAAGTTGGAGCCTTTAGATGATAATTTAGGAATCCCAAATCTTTTATGTTTCAATTACCTCTGAGAGAGTAAGGCCCCACAACAACAACCTTACAGAGGCATACATGACCATGTAGGATTGACGACCCTACACCCTTATAGCACGTATAACCTTATTGTGATCAGCAGGTACAACTTGACAGTTAGAGGGACGTTACAATCTCATGAACTCATCACTTAAATAGAAATTTTATCTCATAACTGATAAATGCTTGTCTTTAATCCAACAAGGAAATAGAAGAGACTTGAAGAATCCTAATAGCGGCTAAAATTTTGCAATCAAACTCGGTTACTAAATCACTACTGCTTTGCGCAATCCAATCAAACTTGCAAACTCCCCTCAATTAACTCGCTTTAATTATTTATTTACTTTTTATTTTATTTTTTATTAAGTAACGTTAGTTGCCGAGTTGAAACGACAATCCCTGTAGAGACGATCTTACTTATCACTTTATTACTTGAAAACGGTTCAGTACACTTGCCAAATTTAGTCATCAACAGGGCTAAAAAAATGAAAATAAATATTAATTTTTTTGAAAAAAAAATATTTCAACCAACAAAGAGTTTATATTAAAAAGTGTGTGTTAGAGAATGTGTTGTTACCGTAATTTAATATTAATTAATTATAAAACTATATCACAGGGTGGTTTTTCTATTCTTTTAGGCAAAATTACACTTTTAGTCCCTTAACTTAATTTCAGGTAACAGTGTGGTCCTTTATCTTCTTTTTTTATTTCAATTTTTTCCTTTTGGTCCATTTTCATATGAATTGTCAAGCTTCAAATCTAATATTCTTATGCAAACATAGATGAAAACCATAGATTTGAAGATTGAAAGACCATAAGAAAATAAAACCATGAATTTAAAGCTTGAAAATTTATGCAAATGGACCAAAATGACAAAATTGAAATTAAAAAAAAAAGATAAAAGACCACACTGTTACCTAAAATTGAGTTAAGGGACTAAAAATACAATTTTGTCATTCTTTTATTATCATAAATAATATAATATTTAATATAATTATCCATTTTTTGAAAATGATAAATTCAAGATCAACAATGGGTTTTGTAATGTATAATAGGAGCTATATTGCAGGGTAAGGATTAATTAATTAGGAGCATTTTTTATGGAATAAAATAAACGGTTGATATTTGATGTGAAACTAAACTTTGACACTTCTTTTGTAAAATGTGAAACGTGCTTAAGATGATGATTAGATAAAGAGTAATAAAAATTTCTTTCAAAAAAAATAGAATATTATGGAACCTGAAGAGACAAGGGAGTCACATGATTTGCTTAAAGTGGCCTTTTAATCTCAGCTGTGATTTCAAACCCAAGGGCTCACATGTATTTCTCTCATCTTTTACATTAATCACTTCTCTCATTTAATACATCTCTTATATATAAAAACTATATATATAAATTACATGATTTATCTTGTTGTATGTTTTCTAGGCACGCAGATGATTGTTTTTTATTCAATTTTTTTTTGTTAAGTAGCTCAATTGTTAGAAATTTATCTTTTAAGATGAAAAAGCGGGGTGTCAGGATTTCAAACTCTGATTCCTACATATATAATACAATGTCACTAACAACTGAATTAAACTTGTGGGAAATTATTCAATACTTATTTACAAGTTTTTTTTATTTCTAATCATTTAATAGATAAGATAAGAAAAATATGGAGATTAAATCAGTAGCAGTGTGGTCATGTCACTGTATAACTGGTCACCATAACACCTCACCAACTATCTTTTTTGAGTGGTAAAGTGTTGTAAATAAATGTGAAATGAGCATACAGATTGGTTGTTGCATTTTTTTTTTCTTCAAATAATCTAATGATACTTCGCTGAGACCTTTGATTGATGATATGAAGTAGTTTTTATTACATAATAACTCATGTAGCTATTGTTGTAAAAAAAATAGGAATATCAGCTTTAATTTAATCTACCACCACATCAAAATTTTAATTGGATCAATCAAATGCAGAATGTTTGATTCTTCAATTTTGGGCTTTAAGCCACCACCACATCAAAATTTTAATGCAATCAATCAATTGCACATAGAATAATAATTATATATAGAAGTACTTTATGAAGTAATATATCAAAGTCCTATAATAGTGAGATATGCTGAAGCTGTTAATTTGATCTATCTATCTCCAAGACAAATCAAACTCTCCAAGACCAATCTGCCAAAACTAACAAATATTAACTACTTGTAAAAAAATCACATTAGTAAGTACTCCAATGAGGTTGTAAGTTTACAAAAAAAATCTTTGAGCGGTCATTACTTGTAATAAAATCACATTAATATTAGTAATTACGTTATCAATGCCAATAACCATTGAACGCTCATTACTTGTAACTAAATCACATTAGTAATTACCTTATCAATGTCAATAACCTTTCAACACTCAGATATGTTACAAGAACACAACCAATAATTAACTTATTACGACCATGCATTAAAATGCAATATTATCCTCAACAATTTGTCTTTGCCCTCCATAGAAATCAATAAAATACCACTAGTTTCATCTTCTGTAGAGGGGCATTACTAAGGATAACCACGTTGTCAAAATGGCTAGCAGAGTACTACTAATTAGTCTTATCTCAATAGTCTTGCTGTGCATTACAGCAACACAAGGAAGAAAAACACTTTACACAACCAATGATTTTTCAGCATTCTCTCCAGTTACCAATGATGGCATCTGCAAGACTTTGGTTGTGACACAAGGTTACCCATGTGAAGAACATAAGGTAAATAAATATTACAATAGCTTGTTGCATTCCACATGCCATTTTGTAACCTCTTTTGCCAAATAGGAAAAAAATAAATTGTAAAGCTCTAATGAATTTCACATTTCCTCGGTTATAAAATAAAATGGTCGCCATCAATGTTTTTGTGCTAACTCAGGTCACAACAGAGGATGGCTACATCCTGAGCCTGCAGAGGATCCCAACAGGACGGTCTGGTAAGAAAGCGGACAAGTCACCCGTGTTAATCCAACATGGTCTCTTTTGTGTAAGTTTTGTATTACAGATGCAAATTATAATATTATTGTATATGCAAAGTAAACATGTTATTAATTTGACTCCTATGATATATATTTACTCCAGGATGCAGCAATATGGTTGTTCAATTCTCCACAAGAATCATTAGGATTTATTTTAGCAGACATTGGATTTGATGTGTGGCTTGTCAATGGCCGCGGTACAAAATATAGCAACATGCACACATCACTAAATCCTAATGAAATGGTTTTTGTACTTTACAACAATACATATGCAATATTTCAATATTTGCTAATTTTCACTAGTTAACAGTAATTATAGTTTATTATTGATTTATTTCATTATGTATAGGCTTTCTGGGATTGGTCATGGGATGAATTAGCTAGTTATGATCTTCCTGCTTCAGTTCAATATGTTTACAACAATACAGGTCAAAAAATTCACTATACAGGTCATTCTCAGGTGAGTTTGTTTTATTTCATATATTTTTAATTAATGTATGTGTGTGTAATAATAAATGATATAAATGTTTCAGGGAACTTTAATAGCTTTTGCGGCTTTATCTCAAGGGAAGCTTCTGAATATGTTGAGATCAGCTGCATTACTTAGTCCAATTGCTCATATGAGTCTAGTTCCTCCAGGGTTAACAAAAGGTTTTGCTGGCCTCTTTTTAGCTTATGTGAGTGATAGAATAAAAAACACTATTTAGATAAACTATGTATATAATTATTAATTGATTACAATTATGAAAATGTTTTCCTTTTGTTTTTTAATATTTCAGGATGTATATTGGTTAGGGCTTCGTGAATTCCTTCCTAATACGTAAGAGAATAAATAACCCCTTCCTCTACTTCTACTATGTCTTTCTAAAAATGTTTGAGAGCATAATAAAAGTAGAAATAATACAACTTT
The DNA here is from genome assembly GCA_018208015.1 of Medicago ruthenica. NCBI lineage: Eukaryota > Viridiplantae > Streptophyta > Magnoliopsida > Fabales > Fabaceae > Medicago > Medicago ruthenica. The sequence goes on along the minus strand of CM031373.1, from coordinate 67,377,077 downwards.
TTGTTAATTCTAATGAACAGGAATGTTGCACTAAAACTTGTGGAGGGCATATGCAACATTCTATCCCTCAATTGCGCAAACAACCTATTGTCATTATTCACAGGTACTTAGATATTAATAATGGCATGATGAGGAAATTTCACTTAATTTTTATGTATAAATACTTATTACCACAATTGTTGATTAGGTCCGAATTGCTGCATAAATTCTTCTAAGATACATTTCTATCTTGATCATGAACCACATCCAACATCAACAAAGAACTTGATCCATTTTTCGCAAAGTAAGTCTACTAAAAGCAATATTTTTTATTTGTGACTAAATATAATTTGATTTTTGTATACGAGGTGTGTGCTTAGTGGTAAGAGTATTATTAAATCCCTTTGAATTGTTGTAAAATAATCATAAATGTCACTTTAGTTAATAATAATAATTTCTCTCTTCGTCATTTAAAAAAAAGGTGAACATTCACATACTATATAGTTTTGTTAGACATGCTACCCAATATCCAATAATGTCATATGTTATTTTTTTGTATTTAATTATTTTGAAGTACATTTTGACTTAATTTTGACACTGGTACGTACCAAACAATTTTTATATAATTTTATTTTCACGCACTTATGAATTGAATATTTTTTCTTATTGACCTGACTCTTATACTATGAAATTTGAGCAGTGATAAGAACAGGAAAAATAGCAAAGTATGATTATGTTAATGAAGCACAAAATATACTACACTATGGACAAAGGGTTCCTCCAACTTATGACATGACGAAAATCCCAAGTGAATTCCCTCTTTTTCTCGGCCATGGAGGGAAAGATTTTCTATCTGATGTACAAGATGTGAAGGTTTTGCTCAATGATCTCAATGATCAAGATGCTAACAAACGTGTGGTATTGTTCAAGGATGATTATGCACATGCTGATTTTATAGCAGGTGACAATGCTAAAGAAGTCGTTTATGATCCCATGATAGCTTTTTTCAATGCTCATTGATTTTACAGCCACTATATATAGTGTGCTTCAAATAATGTATTGTAGTATATAGTAGTAGTTTTTTCATTAAATTGAGATTCATTGAGTGTTTTTTTCCTCAATTGAATATATTAGATTTCCATCAAAATTAAAATAAAAAGAATATAAAGTGTGTTATTCTTCTCTATATTTAAGCTCAAAAGTTGTATTGTCTTCACCGTAAGTCTGCAATTTTTCAACTTATATCGGTCGAATTCCCCCATTTTTCATTAACTTCTCACTTTCATTGCGGTTGGTTAACTATATACAACAACATGGATTGAATCTCTATGAAGGGGTTAGACTTCTACACCATGCCAAATTAAAATTTGAATCTCGATTGAGATATGTACCCATTTAGTGTCTTTTAACGCCGCAAAATTAGAGGTCAATGGATTGGGAAGGAACAAGAAGAAATTAGAGTTTCTGTTTTTTTAGATTGACGGTTTTAAGAGATTCAAGACAATTTTCTTTCTTTTCATTTTGGTCCATGAAAGAATAGTAAACGAAAGAACTCAGGGACAACTAGGTACAAATTCATAGTACTATTTGATAACAAAATTGAATGCACGTGATGCCTTTCTATTTGCACATGTTTTTCGTTCTCGTAGGGAAAAAAGAACAATTCTCAAGTAGAAATTGTGTTTGCATTCCACAAACTAAGTGAATTTTCAAAGTTACAAATTAGAAGGACTAAATGTTATTTCATAATTTGTTGGTTTTTTATTTTTGAATGTAATTAAACAGCTACAATAGCTTGGTGTATATAGATATATATATATATAGCTGCTAATTAAATTCATCCCTTCAAATCAAATACCATAATTAATTAAAATAAAAAAAATTATGTATCATTCCCTTGACATGATATTTGAGGAAGCACCAGCTTTTTCTGGCAATGATGAATTTGGTAATGGAGAATCCAAATTGATAGCATCTTGGTGGGGTGGGCCTGATATAATAATATTAATAGGGGGTGCAGGATTAAGGAATTTGGTGATAGTGGGAATGATGGAACATCTACAAAGTGGACAAGTTGAATTTGATTGTAGCCAGTGATGTATGCAATCGATGTGGAACACATGCTTGCAATATGGAATCTGTAGCAACTCTTCTTTCACCTCAAATTCTCCCAAACAAACACAACATCTGTTTCAACATTTTTGGCAACCTATTGATTAGCTTCATTCCAAAGCTTCATATTTATAACCCAACAATCATATAGTATATCATATCAAATCAATAGAAGTCAAAGATTGAATATTGGAATTTTTCAACAAAAAAAAGGGCCCAGCATGTGGATTCCAAGTTAATTAGACCTTCCAAAGTGCTATATGTGTCCCAAACCGAAAAGACTTTAGGCCTTAAATTTTGTTTGCTTAGTTTTATTGAATAACTTTTTTGAAGAAAAAAATGAAGTCTCTCATTAATTTTGTTTGCTTAATTTTGCTTGTTATCAACTTAGGTCACATTAGCAACATTTATTCATTTCTTTTATGATTTTATTCTGGTTGAGACAGAGACACATTCAAATATGCTATCCGTTAATTTCTGTAATGTCAAAAGAAAATAAAAATCATTAATTCATATATTCTAGTTATCTTTTTGACTACCTTTCTTTTCATGTAGCACTTTTTTTAAATAGTGGATACCATTAAATATATTCTAACCAGTAATTCATGAACTGAAGATTCTCTAAACAGTTTTTCAGCTTCCAAGAACAACATTCGTTCCGTCAAAAATAACAAAAAGAACAACATTCGTTGAATGTACAATTTTGAGACAAACCAAGAACTGATGAAATTATAACAACACAAAAATATAGGAGTATCATGTAGTGCATCCAATTTACAAAGCTATATCTATAGAATAGAGTACCTTCTAAATGGATAAAGATCAAAGCATACATAATAAGTTCAAGAGCAAAAACAGAATTGAAAGAAAAAAAATTAACCAAATAACAATTACTAGTATAGTTCAGCTAATTAAAACCTCCTTAATTCACAAAAACATTCAAACAAAAAGAACAAGTGTAGACAACAAATGAACATAGCCAAAAAGAAAAAAGAAACTTACAGTGAATCCCTTGCTTGTAAATCCTCATCAAACAAAACTCTAGGAAGTTTGTCCAAGAATTGCACGGTCAAATCCAATCGACGAGGCTATGAGATTATCAAAACCAGAGACAAATATAAGATCACTTAATTAATCTATATGGTTCAAAGAAATAATTAAGCAAGAAAGAAACCTAACATGTAAATATTTCCACTTTGGTATTATTAGAAACTAAATAAACAAATGAAAAGTAATGAATGAACTTACTGAGGAAGATGAATAATAACGATAGGTAGTTGGAGGAATATTGATCCTTGGAAGTACGTGTGGAGAGAAAGAAGAAGCTCTTCTCTTGAGATAGAACAAGTAAAAAAGGAGAAAGAGAATAATGGAAAAAAGTATAGGAATTGAGAATATGAAAGCTTGGTAAAGCTTAAGTTGAAGTTCTTCTGGATACATATGTGGAGGAGTAGGAGGAGAACTTGCAGTTTGTGGAACACTACTCATCATCACATCATATTTCCTTACATTCATAGTTATTAATCCTTTTGCAACTGCCTCATATATAAATACAGTTTATAAGAACGATATATTTGCATGAATGAAACTTTATAGTTGAGGCATGCGCATGCTTACCAAACAGTGTCGCGTTTCTTTGGTTAACAGGACAAATAGTTTTGTTCCAACTTCCCAAAAGAGACAGAAACATCATCATATATATATATATATATATATATATATATATATATATATATATATATAGTAAACTTGTGTGTTCAAATATTTATATTTGTTATTTATTAAATTGATTAAATTTGTGTATTCGATAAAAGACTGAATAAACATTTAAAATATGGAATATATTTGCGCCTCAAATTTTTATGACTCGTCAATTAAGTGCGTGTTTATTTGCTACTGCGTTTGCAAAACAGAGTTTAATGAAAATCACGGCAAAAAATCATGTTAGCGTAGAAACTAGTATTTGGAGCTTTTGGAAATCACGGCAAAAACGTAGTGGAGAGTGTGCAAATATGTTCTTGTGTATTGCAAACGGAAAATCAAACACACGCTAAGCCTACCGCTAAGTCTTTTAATTATGATTCCACGTTGAGATAACATTATTTTGCCCTGGCCAGTTATGTTAGTTTATTTTTGTGGATTCGGGTCAAGGGTTCATGAATTGAGGACAAATTTGTAGAGTTGCGTAAATTGATTGCTCTAGGTGGAATGTGGCTTCGAACCCTAATTGTCTAGTTTTTTTTTTTAATGTGTGAGTTTTGTCGATAAATTTTTTAAAAAATAAAAATTTAATTAGTGATTGATTGAGAGGGGTATTGTATAGCAATTAATTAGCATCGTTAATTAATAAAGTGGCAGTGGTACATATTCTATCTTTTTCATATGATGGGACAAGGCCATGATCCATTGATCCTCCACTCCACTATGAGGATATAGCCTCACGTCAACCATCGTAAGCCTGTTCTCTTGTTTGTAATCTCGTAGGCCAAAAATCTGGGTTGCATTCTCTCTACTTCGTTCCTAGTGCTAACTTTTTGTGAAAAATTGATTGATTAATTAATTAATTAAGTGCATATGATATTACTATTGCTACAACTGCTCAACTCAATCAAATTGTTCCAATGGGATCATCTTCGCAAAATAGAAGTTTCGTGAATTCGAAACACTAGTACAGAAAATATTTTTAAATCGGATGAAAATGATTTTTTAAATCGGTTTTGGGTCCGATTTATAGGTGGCCGACTTAAAAAACTATTTTTATTTTAAGTCTTCCCCCTTACTCGATTTAAAATCTTTTATTAAGTCGGTTCACCCGATTTAAAAGCTTCTAATTAAATAGGGTTAACCCATTTAAAAAAGGTTAAAAAGGGTCAAAAAATAATCAGATTTTTAAGTCTGGTCACTCATCCCATTTAATAAACATAATTTAGATTGGTTCAACCGATTTAAAATCTTTTATTAAGTCGGTTCACCCCATTTAAAATCTTTTAATTAAATCGGGTTAACCCATTTAAAAAAGGTTAAAAAGGGTCAAAAATAATCAGGGTTTTAAGTCTGTTCACTGATCCCATTTAATATACATAATTTAGATCAGTTAAACACATAATTATAGTGCACAATTTAATAAATTAATCTAAAATATAATGTATACTGCCACTAATATGAAATAGGCTAAAATGCACTTTTGGCCCCCCAAGTTTCACGAACTTGCGATTTTGGCCCCCCAAGTTTGAAAATATCACTTTTGGCCCCCTAAGTTTCACCCCCTTTGCAAAACCATGCAAAACATTGGCCCCCCTTGATTTTGACTCGGTCAAAGGGGGACCATGGTTTTGCATGGTTTTGAAAAGGGGGTGAAACTTAGGGGGCCAAAAGTGCTATTTTGAAACTTGGGGGGCCAAAAGTGCATTTTAGCCTATGAAATATCATATGATCAAATTTCATATTAAACTTGTCATTGTTACAATCAAACAATACTTGATATGAGTTAACCACATTAACAGAAATCTCTCTTTGCAACTAAATTAACAATAAAACAAGTCATTATACAGGACTAAGAAATCAAATACAACTAAAATTTTCTAAACTCAAACCACACACCTCGATGATTTCATACCGTCTTGAGCTGTCTAGTTTGTTTTCTTGACTGGGTCTGCAATGTTGTTAGCCAGAAAAACCAATTGTTATACAAATGTGCTGATAATTCTGTTTCACACTCATCCAAATTTAAAATGCTGAAAATTTTGTGCAGATTCAATGCGAAGAAACATACCAAATAAGAAGCGGTCCAAACACAAACATATATAACATGTGTCAGAACTCGTTGACCATCCACTCAACACAGTTAACCACAATTTTGAACATCGTTGACCACGATTTCTTAGCATATATTTGAACTCAACTCGTGGTTAATGAATATCATATATATTGGAGCACAATTCGGATGGTTAATGGATAAATATGTGCTTCTAAACACATGAAAGTAGTGGTTAATGAAGTTCAAAATCGTGGTTAATTGTGTTCAGTGGATATTTAAGGAGCTGTGACACCTTATTATATTAATTAACCATATGCTGAACATAGTTAACCGCAACTTTGAAATTTGTTAACCATCTAAGTTGATGTTGAATATTGATGTCAAATTTGCGAGTAAAATAACACAACTCAAATATTTTTGCCAAAGTGTAGCAGTAGTTTTGCAGTGTATCTTATAGAAGAAACAATGGAGATCAGTGAGAGATTTAGTCCTATTTTCCAAGCACTTGAATTTGGAACTGATAACAAAGCTACAATTGTAGATATGATTGTGGCAGTTATGGAATATATCAAGCCTAAAGTGGGTTCATCAGGAAATTATTTCAAGATATGAACCTGTGAAATGAAAAAAATAACTGAAACATTTTAATATTAAACTTTTAATTCTCTCATCAAATAACAAGAAAAGAAGAAACAAGTAGCATATTTTATTGAAGAGTAAATGTGTGTTTGGATTGGTAGAGAATTTGACAAAATCAAGTGTACCGTGGTGACTTTAGCAAAATCTACACTTTGGAACCTCCACGAAAATCACGGTATCATTGTGATTTTGTCAAACCAACCGTGTATCCAAACATACACTGATACTAGAAACACTTTCTCATAATACACACTTTCAAACATACTATCTGTTATTGAGTGAAATTCATGTGAAAGAATGAATTAGAGAACTTTTGCTAGTATTATTGAAAAGAAAATTAAGTACAAGTGGTAACCGTCAATAAGAAAATTAAGAAAGCCAATTGTCACAAATTCAAGTAAATAGCTATGTAGCACACTTCAGATATAAGACGTGTCTGGTGTTCGATACCGACAAGTGTTGTTATATTCAATCAGTTTTGCTTTCTCAAATTATCATTGATGTCTATGTGTCAGTGTCAACGTTGTGTCTAGCATCTGTGTCATTGTTTCTTAACTTGCATTTTAGGTTTAAAAGTATAATAATACCTATCATTTTGCATAGTACTAATCCTACCTGTAAAATGTACCATAGTGAAACCAGAAAATAGTCAATTGTCAGCAGAATACCAGCAATGGCCCAGCTTGAATCCACTGACTTGAGAAAGCCAATTGGTTGATGAAGTGATGAGGAATTCTTGATGGATGGTCCTTTGTAGAAAGTCAACACAAAAGCACCTGATATTGATATTATGCTTCCCATTACCTTAGCATTACTACTTCTACTCTTTGCAGCTAACTTTTCCATTCTTATTGCAATGATAACACGAAAACAAATAAGTGGACAATAGACTAAGTTTAATGTGAAGTATAAATGCAGTTTAAAACATTCCTTCTCATTCAGCTTAATTAAATTTTCCCTTGATCTATGGACTAACATCATTATGGTGCATTAGTTCAAATTTTAACTATCTTCTGTTAGGGATTTAAGCTATCATTTATACAAAACTCAAGTGTCAAATATCAACTATATAGTAGCACTTTAGCGTAACGAAATTTGAACAAATCGCTATTGTTCTGCGATATACTATTTAGTACAAATTATTGTCAAACAGTGACTATTAGTGACACTATAGCACTGTTGCATAGCGAAATTTGAACAAACCTCTATTCTCCGCGATCCGTAATTGACAACATTGTTACTCATGTGTTAAAGTGTGTGAGTGTGACTGTGGTGGAGTTTGTAGATGAGTCATTCCCACTTTTCTCATACTAAGAAGTATCAAGTCTATTGTTGTTTCTAAGACATTTCATTGAGTGCAAGACAAGTAATGCAAAATTTAGTTGAGTAGAAAAACTAAATAACTTAGTTTCAAAGGATATAAGAATCTGCCAGATTAAAATATAATTAGCAAACTTGAAAGTAACAGCTAACATGAAAGTGAAAGCTGGTATCAGATTGGCAATTGTTGAAGCAAGTGTCGGAGAACTGGAATTAATACTAATATACCCCAGAATCTGAGATGCACATCTGCATAACACACCCATACAATTCCAAAATATGAAACACAAATCATCAGAAGCATAAAATTAATGACACCCCTGTAACTATAACTAACTAACATCAAGACTAGATATAACAAAGTTACTATAATACTACAAGGCCTTAACCTATGAAGCGTGGACACAGACACGGACACCAAACAACACTGCCACAGACACGTAGACACCGATAATTTTTTTGAGAAAATGACATAATTCAATGTAATCACAAGTGTTGGTGTTGTGTCAGTGTCAGACACAACACGTGTCGGTGCAACATAGGCTTTAACAAAATCATCCCTGAAATTTTGGAGAGTTTGGTAACATCTTAGAAAAAAGTACAGTTTTTTAGGGAACTCAGGAAAAGAACCTGAGTTTGATTGTTGGAGTCACCTATTTAGAAGACAGTTCAACCTCATGTGAAAAATTTGGATGTCTCACTACCGATTCAAGGATTAGAAAAAACCTAAGTCCTGGAGATATCTTAGCATGCCAATTGTGTGTCAAAAAGACCCTAACTACGGTGGATTACCAACAACCAAGCATTTTCCCACTAAATAAGGTCGGCTAAATGGATCAAATTACACCATAGTGTTCTATTATACACCATATTTCGGTTTCATTACAGTGGATTAACAGCAGGAAGAAAAAAAAAAGACTTAACAATTAACTATCGATGTAAAGTATAATGCAATTTTGCACTTACCGTATTGCCCCAAGAAGCACACTTTTGCATATAATGGAGAAAAATTTAGCATTTAAATTTGGTATTTATTTACCTGAGTTCTCAAGATTGATTGAGAATCAACCCTAATTTTAGAACCAACACTCTTTTCTTTAGCTTCACCTTCAACATTTTGTTCATCCCAATTCTTCCTCGTGGTCTTCGCCGACCCAGCCAACATATCAGAAATCTATTAGGTTTTTAAGGGTTTAGAGAAGAATGAAGCTGAGAAGTGATTTCCCGACGCTAGAGAAAAAGCATAGATTGAAGGTGAGAAAAACACACACATAAGAAGGGGGGTTGAATTGTGTGGCTCAAAAACTAAGATCTTTTCTTTTCAAAACTTAAGGTTGAGTTCAGAAGCTGATATGAATCAGTTCTGAACAATTATCAAGAGTTATGCAGCGGTTCAAATAATGAAAAGACAAAGGTAAAGGAAGACACACAGAATTTATACTGGTTCCTTCTCAATGTGAGAAGTAGTCCAGTCCCCTTGTTTTCCAACAAGAGAGTTCCACTATAATCTGAAGATTACACTTTGCTCAACCACTAAGGAAGAGACTTCCAGTTGCTCAATCACAAAGAAAGAGGCTTCCAATGCTCAACCACTAAGGAAGAGGCTTCCAATGCTCAAGACACCAAGTCAAGAGACTTCCCAATGCTCAAGACACTAAGTCAAGAGGCTTCTGACTCAGACCACAAAGGAATGAGGTTACAAATGCTCAGTATACAGACTGAGACTTTAGGGACCAAACTGGTTTACAAGTAAAGGAGTTTGGGTTGAACACTTGATAAAATATCCGAGGTGTTCTCTTAATACAACACAGGTTAAGACTCTTAATCTTAAGAAATTCTAAGTTACAAGGACTTAAGAATTTCTAAGAGTTTTTGAACTTATGAGTTTTACAGCAGAAAACAGAGCACAGGTTCAGCAATTTGTTTCAAGAGTCTTAGACTTATTTCTTCTTCAAATCTTCTTCCTTTTATAGATGAAATATAGCTGTTGAAGATTTGCTTGATTTGAGGAAAGAGCCGTTGCAAGTTGAGCTAGGATTTCTGCAAATGTGTGCTGCACTTTTTCAAACAAAACAGAGCAGCAGCCATTTTTGAAATGGCCTACCTTAAAAGCTGGAGAATGTCTGGGTCAGGGAGACAACTGTTTCATTGGGTTGTTCTGACACATCCAGGCATTAAATGCGCACAGTACCACATGCTTTTAGCCACATAAGCCTTCAGAAGCTTCTCTGTGTGAACAGTGCATCAGAAGCACTGAACATCAGAAGCTGGCTTCAGGATCAGAAGCTGGTCTTCAGACGTTGACTCTGTGTTGACTTCTTCAGAAGCACCCAGACTTCAGAAGATGCCTTCAGACTCAGAAGCTGCACTTCATGAGCACCACTTCAGGAGCACTTCTTCAGACCCAGTTTCCTTTTAGCTTTGAAGGTGAGAAAAACACACACACAAGAAGGGGGGGTTGAATTGTGTGTGACTCTAAAAACTTGTTCTTTTCTTTTCAAAACTTATGGTACAGTTCAGAAGCTGATATAATCAGTTCTGAACAAATATCAGGAGTTATGCAGCGGTTATAAAATAGAAAAGAGAAGAGTAAAGAGAGGCACACAGAAATTATACAGGTTCCTTCTCAATGTGAGAAGTAGTCCTGTCCCCTTGTATCCAACAAGAGAGTTTCACTATAATCTGAAGATTACACAATGCTCAACCATACAGGGAGAGACTTCCAGTTGCTCAATCACAAAGAAAGAGACTTCTATGCTCAACCACCAAGGAAGAGGCTTCCAATGCTCAAGTCACTAAGACAAGAGACTTCCCAATGCTCAAGTCACTAAGACAAGAGACTTCTGACTCAGACCACTAAGGAATGAGGTTACAAATGCTTAGTATACAGACTAAGACTTTAGGGACCAAACTGGTGTACAAGTAAAGAAGTTTGGGATAAACACTTGATCAAATATCAGAGGTGTTCTCTTAATACAACACAGGTTAAGACTCTTAACCTTAAGAAATTCTAAGTTACAAGACTATGAGAATTTCTAAGAGGTTTGAACTTGACAGTTTTTACACAGAAAACAGAGCAAGGTTTCAGCAATACGTTTCAAGAGTCTTAGTTCTTTTTCTTCTTCAAATCTTCCTCCTTTTATAGATGAAAATAGAGCTGTTGAAGATTTGCTTGAATTAAGGAAATTAGCCGTTGCAATTGGACTAGGTTACTGCAATTGTGTGCTGCACTTTATCAGTCAGAACAGGGCAGGTGCCATTTTTGAATTGGCCCACCTTAAAAACTGGAGAATGTTTGGGTCAGGGAGACAACTGTTCCATTGAGTTGTTCTGACACATCCAGGCATTAAATGCGCACAGTACTGGTTGCTTTTCATGCCACATCAGCTTCAGAAGCTTCTCAGTGAACAGTGATTAGAAGCTGCTTCAGTTGTACGGATCAGAAGCTGGCTTCAGGAGTTGACTGTTGCGTTGACTTCATCAGAGGCACCCAGACTTCAGAAGCTGCACTTCAGGAGCACCACTTCAGGAGTACTTCAGAGGCTTCACTTCAGTAGCACTTCTGAAGCTTCACTTCAGGAGTACTTCTTCAGAAGCTTCTCTTCAGGACCAGTTTTCCTTTTAGCTTTGCAACCATGCTTCTTGGCTTTCCTTCTTGCTCTTTAGCTTGTTCTTCATAACCATTATCAATCAATACTTATTAAGCATGTGGTTCTGAAACACTTGAACAAAGCATTAGCATATAACCAATTTTCTCTTTAATACTTTGTTATCATCAAAACCATAAAGAGAGATATGTTCACACATAATGTTTCAACAATCTCCCCCTTTATACATAAGAGAGTTGTTAAACACATTTTGTTCCAACAATCTCCCCCTTTTTGATGATGACAAACATAAGTATTAAAACAGAAAATTGTTGTTAACTTAATTAACAAGTTAACTGCAGGGTGAGGTTTGTAAGCTCCCCCTGAGTCTGATCCAAGTTAATTAAGTTCAGTTAAAAAACACAAATGTGAGAATTTCAGAATTGTTGTTAAGTTTAATTAACAATCTGACTTCAGGAGAGGTTTGTAAGCTCCCCCTAGGTCTGACAATCCTCAAGGTTAGGTTTGTAAGCTCCCCTTGATTCTTATCCATGTTAATTAATCTTAATTTAAAACAATATGGTGAAATTTACACTTCAGAATTTAAACTGACTTGTTGACTTCAGGTTCTGAGGTTTGTAAGCTCTCCCCCTAAGTCTGATAATCCACAGGATGAGTTTTGTAAGCTCCCTGAGTCTTATCCAAGTTATTTTAAATTCATCTTAACTCACTAAGAGTTATATATCTCACAGAATATATCAGAGCCAGAAATTCACTTCAGAGGCTAAGAGATAAAGAGCAGTTCTCATAAGTTAAATTTAGTCAGAATTGTATCAGAGTTTAACTTAGCTTAACTGATCAGTATCAGAGCTACCTTAACAATTGTATCAGAGCATAATAAACTTAGCTTCTGACAATTTTTAACTTATTTGAGCTCAGGTGCTTTAATACTTGTTTTACTTTCTCCCCCTTTTGTCATCAACAAAAAGTCTTACTTTCTTCCCTCAACACAGAAAATCTCTCCCCCTTTTACAAGAGAGTTTGAAAATATCTGTATCAGAGCAGAAAAGAATTTTGAAAGAGTTTGAAAGCATATATCAAAGCAGTTTAGTTTCCCCTTTTTAAAAGAGTTTGAAGGCAGTCCTGACACCAAGTTTGAAAAGATTTCAAAAGGATTCAGAATTTGGGGGGGGGGGGGGGGGTTGAACTAACCAAGATTGTGAGATATTTGTGCAATCATATGGATAACCAAGTAGCAAGGATAATCATCAGAGCCTACTTGATTTTCAATTAGTATATGACTTGCAGAAAAATTAGAATGCTGTTCAGAAGCAGAAAAAGTTTGGAGCTTCTGATCAGGTCATTCTGTGTTCAGACATTACTTGTTCAGTACAAACTGGTTCAGCATCAGAGCAAAACAACCAGTTGTGTTCAGTATCAGAGCAAAACTTCTCAAGAAGTGTTCAGTATCAGAGCAATTCTGAGTTTGCTTTAAAGAAATATATCAGAATCTGATACCAATTGAGGATTTATCTCAGAGTCTGATACCAGCTAAAAGGTTTTAATTCAGAGTCTGATACCAAAGAAAAATATTTCTAAAGACTGAACATTGTCTGATACACTTTGGGCTTTTAAAATGTGTCTGTGCTAAATATTTTTGAAGACAAACTGATATCAACTGAAAATTGTTTGTTAAGCAGTTTTAACATTGAATATCAGAGCAGAAAATCACATTTTTACTTGATGACTGTGGGAGGATTTTAGTATAAACTTTCAAAGCTTTAATCATCATTGCCCATAGCTATACTTATCAGATTCTGACCAACATCAGATTTTTATCAGATTCAGAAGTCAGAAAATCCAGGTTCTGATCCTTCAGACTCTGAAGTTTTTCAGGCTGAACTTTAGTCAAACTCTCAGAAGATGAGTGTTTGATAAGTCTTAGCTTATGATAAACTCAGGATCAAGGAATACATTTAGATTCAAGCACATTTTTCAAGAGACAAAATGCATGTTCAGATTCTTTTTAATAAAATTGAATCTTTCTTCTGTTAGGGGTTTTGTGAATATGTCAGCCCATTGATGATCAGTATCAATGAACTGAATATCTAAAACACCCTTCTGAACATAATCTCTTATAAAATGATGTTTTATTTCTATGTGCTTGGCTCTAGAATGCAGAATTGGATTTTTAGACAGACATATAGCAGCAGTATTATCACAATAAATTGGAATATTATCTGCATGAATCTGATAATCCTCTAATTGATGTCTCATCCAGAGCAGTTGTGTGCTACAACTTGCAGCTGAGATGTATTCTGCTTCTGCTGTTGACAAAGCAATGGTTGCTTGTCTCTTGCTGGCCCAGGATATCAGATTCTCACCAAGAAACTGACAGTTTCCACTGGTGGATTTTCTTTCAATCCTGTCCCCAGCATAGTCAGCATCACAGAATCCAACTAGCTTATAATTTAAAGATTTCTTATACAGAAGTCCCAAATTAGTTGTTCCTTTCAGATACCTGAAGATCCTCTTGACAGCAGTCATATGAGATTCTCTAGGATCTGATTGGAATCTAGCACACAGACATACACTAAATAAAATATCTGGCCTAGAAGCAGTTAAGTATAGGAGAGAACCTATCATACCTCTGTACAGCTTCTGATCTACCTTAGTGCTATTGTCCTCTTTGCTTAAGGTGCAGGTGGGATGCATTGGTGTTGTCATCAGCTTGCAATCATCCAGCTGGAACTTCTTCAGAAGCTCCTTGGTGTATTTTGACTGATGAACATAAACACCCTATTTGCATTGGTTGATTTGAATTCCCAAGAAGAATTTCAGCTCACCCATCATGCTCATTTCAAATTCATCCTGCATTAACTTAGAAAATTCCTTGCAAAGGGAGGCATTAGTAGAACCAAATATGATATCATCAACATAGATTTGTACAATTAAGATTTCTTTCTTAACAGTTTTTCTAAAGAGTGTATTGTCAACTTGACCTCTTATAAAACCATTTTTAATTAAGAAGTTGCTTAGCCTTTCATACCAAGCTCTGGGAGCTTGTTTCAGACCATACAAAGATTTCTTCAGTTTAAAAACATGATTTGGATATTTAACATCTTCAAAACCAGGAGGTTGTTTGACATATACTTCTTCAGAAATCACACAATTTAAGAAAGCACTCTTAACATCCATTTGATACAAGATGATATCATGATTAATAGCATAAGAAAGAAGTAACCTGATTGCTTCCAGTCTTGCAACTGGAGCAAATGTCTCAGTGTAGTCTATTCCTTCTTGCTGGCTGTACCCTTGAGCTACTAATCTAGCCTTGTTTCTGATCACTTCTCCTTGTTCATTGAGCTTGTTCCTGAACACCCATTTTGTTCCAATGATGTTTTTCTGATCAGGTTTTGCAACAAGATCCCAGACATCACTTCTTTAAAATTGATTCAGCTCTTCTTGCATTGCTACAATCCAACCATCATCAGCAGTTGTAGGCTCAATCATGGATAACAGGCCAAGCATGGACTCATTCTGAGTGAATGCAGATCTTGTCTTCCTTGGACTGTTCTTGTTTCCAATGATCAGCTCCTCAAGATGTGAAGACTTGTACTTGAATGAGGTTCTGGGTGGATTAGCTTCTGAAGGGCCATCAGGGATTTGTTCAGAACCATGCTGATCTTGATTAGCATCAGGAGAAATGTCATTGTTGGAGAGTTTCTCAGAGTCTTCATTGTTTTCAGCTTCTGACCCTTCATCAGAACCTGAACTGGGTTCAGCTTCTGAAGGCTCTTCTGAGATTCTGACATCTGCAAAACTCTCAACCAGCTCTGGTATTTCACTACCAGGCTTCTTATCATCAAACCTAATGTGTATAGCTTCTTCAACAACATGTGTTTCAGAATTATACACTCTGTATGCCTTAGACCTCTCTGAGTATCCTAAAAAGGTACCCTTTTGAGCCTTGGCATCAAATTTCTTTAGGTAGACCTTATTGTTTAGTATGTAACATGTACAACCAAACTGATGAAAATAAGAAATACTTGGTTTTCTTCCTTTAAATAATTCATATGAAGTTTTATTCAGAATGGGTCTGATATAAATCCTGTTCTGAATATAATATGCTGTGTTTACAGCTTCTGCCCAAAAGTACTTAGCAATTTTAGACTCATGGATCATGGTTCTGGCCATTTCTTGTAAAGATCTGTTCTTTCTCTCTACAACTCCATTTTGTTGTGGAGTTCTAGGAGATGAGAACTCATGGAAAATTCCATGGTCTTCACAAAAATTTTCAAAAGGTTCATTTTCAAATTCACCACCATGATCACTTCTGATTTTAAAAATTTTCAAATCAGTTTTAGTTTGTACTTGTTTGCAGAATTTGAAGAACATATTATATGTTTCATTTTTGGTTCTAAGGAATTTAACCCAAGTCCACCTACTATAATCATCAACAATCACAAGTCCATACTTCTTCCCATTGATTGAAGTTGTTCCAACAGGACCAAACAAATCAATGTGAAGGAGTTCTAGAGGTTTAGTGGTGGAAACAATGTTCTTTGGTTTAAAAGAAGTTTTAGAAAACTTTCCAATTTGGCATGCACTGCATAGTGCATCTGAGTGATAATCAATCTGGGGTAAGCCTCTGACCAGCTGTAACTTGCTAAGCTTAGAGATGAGTCTCCAGTTAGCATGTCCCAGCCTTTTGTGCCAGACCCATTTCTCATCACTCACAGACAGAAGGCAAACTACCTTCTGCTGAACCAGATCAGAAAAGTTTATTTTGTAAACATTGTTTTTCCTACAGCCTCTGAACACTACAGACTTATTTTCATTGTTGATTATAGTGCAAGTGTTCTTATTAAACAGGACTTCATAATTACTATCACATAATAAACTTATGCTAAGTAAATTATGTCTAAGTCCATCTACCAGCCAAACATTATCAATGTACAGGGAAGAATTACCTATCTTACCAGTACCAATGATCTTTCCTTTCTGACTTCCTCCAAATCCCACAGTTCCTCCCTCTTTCAGAGTTAGGGT
The DNA here is from genome assembly GCA_018208015.1 of Medicago ruthenica. Lineage (NCBI taxonomy): Eukaryota > Viridiplantae > Streptophyta > Magnoliopsida > Fabales > Fabaceae > Medicago > Medicago ruthenica. The sequence goes on along the minus strand of CM031373.1, from coordinate 67,360,631 downwards.
TTGGAACATAGACTTGTCCCCTGTCATATGATGGGAGCATCCACTGTCTAGGTACCAGGACCTTTCCTTTTCTTTGGATGTTAAGCATATCTGCAATTGAAATGATCTAAGACTTAGGTACCCAGATTTTCATGGGTCCTTTGGGGTTAGTCCTGAAAGGTTTTTGCTTCTTGTGTCTGAAGTTATGATATTCAGACTTGTTCTGATACTTAGGATATGAATCCTTATATCTTGAATAAGTCTGACTTGCAGAACCTGAGTGCTTCAGAACCTGAGTTCTCAAAAGTTTGGACTCAGACTTCTTCAGAACCTGAGACTTGGAGGTCTTTGGTTCTGATTTGTTCAGAGTCTGAACCATTGAGTACTGTGGTTCTGATCTCTTCAGAATTCTAACTTTGCTTACTTCAGGCACAAGGCAAGCTTCAGTTTTGCCTTTCTTAAAACAGTTTGAAGCAGAAAACTGATTGGTTTGCTTTGGCTTGCTTTGCCTAACATTCTGAGATTGAAAATGTTTTACATTGACTGGTTTAACAGATTTTGAAGCTTTAATAAACCCAGTCTTAGAAAAATTTAAGTCAGATTTATTCAGATTCTGAGACTTACTAGTTCCAGGTTCTGAACACTTCAGATTCTGAACAGGTTTAAGTTCAGAGTCTGATTTCCTCTTACTTTTAGGCTTAGGACCTTTTGGATTAGATTTAGGCAAGGTTTTAACAGTTGCCTTCATCTTACCCTTAGGCTCAGAAGCTTCAGAGTCTGAGTTGTTCAGAACTTCTGACTTAGTCTCAGATTCTGATACTTTCAATTTCTCAGAATTATCAGAAGCAGGCACAAAGCAAATACCATTGCCTTTTAAAATATTTTCAGAACATGAAGGTGAGTTTAAAACATTTGAAGGTTTGAATAAATCATAGCCAATGCCTTCACCTTTGTTTCTGATCATATTATACATCATGGAGGCAATTTTTGTTCTATTGAATCCAGTTAACATGAAATCCTGAAGAGCTATTTCCTGTTTATCAGGAACCTCTTCAGATTTCTTATGAGCCTCTTTTCTGAGTTCCTCAACTTCCTCATCATATTCAAAAATTTGATTCTGAAGTTTAAGGTTTTCCCCAGACAGCAAGTTTGTTTGATTTTTCAAAGACTTAATTTCTTTTAACTTGCTTTTAAGATGACTCATAAGATCATTAACTGTTTCAATTAAATCAGATCTAGAGAGTTCAGAATATACCTCATCTTCTTCATCAGAATCTGAACAAGATTCTTCATCAGAAGATGCAATTGCCATCAGGGCCAGGTTTGCTTCTTCTTCATCAGATTCTGACTCATTGTCCAGATCATCCCATGTAGCCATGAGACTCTTCTTAAGCTTATTTCTGAAATTGCTGGACTTTGAGCTGGACTTCTTTGCTTTTTCCTTTGATTTTTCCTTCTGAAGATCAGGACAATCAGCAATGAAGTGGCCAGGCTTTTTGCAGTTGTAGCAGCTTTCCTTCTGGATATCCCTCTTTGAACCAGAACCAGATCCTCTAAAGTTACTGCTTCTGTTAGAGAGTTTTTTCTTTCTATTCATCAGATACTGAAGTCTTTTAGAAATCATTGCAAGCTCATCAGCATCTGAATCTTCATCAGAATTTCCCTCAGGAAACTCTTCTTCAGATTCAATTGCTTTCAAAGCTTTAGCAGGTTTTCTTTTAGACTTCAGAGCTAATGTTTTTGGCTCTCTAACAGACTCATCCTCATTGAGTCCCAGTTCATGCACTTTGAGGGAGCTTATAAGATCCTCAATACTTAGAGTATTTAGATCCTTAACTTCCTCAATGGCAGTCACTTTAGGTCTCCATTTAGATGGCAGACTTCTAAGGATTTTATTCACATGGTCAGCTGTGGTATAACTCTTCTTCAGAATCTGAAGTCCAGAAACCAGAGTCTGAAACCTTGAGAACATAGTCTCAATATTTTCATCCTCTTTCATTCTGAACAATTCATATTGCTGAACAAGTATGTTTGCCTTAGCTTCTCTAACCTTCTGATTACCTTCATAGTTAGAGCAGAGGGATGTGAATATTGCCTTTGCAGTGGACTTGTCACTCAGCTTCTGATACTCAGTGTGAGGCAATGAGTCCACAATGATACCTCTGACATGATGATGCTTCCTATAGATTTTTCTTTCTGCATCACTCAGAGATCTTCTGTTGACAGCAACACCTTCTTCATCAACAGGAATGGTGATTCCATCTTCTATGATGTCCCATAGTGAATCATCAACCCCAATAATGTGACTATACATTTTACTCTTCCACCAAGAGAATTTTTCTGGGTCACCAGTAAACATAGGAGGTTTATTGTGTGACCTAGACTTCTTTTCTTCAGTACTATAGTCATATTGTACATTTCTTTGATTTCTGGGAGATGGTGGATTTCTGGGAGAGGGTGGAGGTGAATCACTAGTTGAGGCCATGTTTTTCTCAGGATCCTACTGACACACTGTTAAGTGTTAATATCAGAACCGGAGCTCTGATACCAACTGAAGGTGAGAAAAACACACACACAAGAAGGGGGGGTTGAATTGTGTGTGACTCTAAAAACTTGTTCTTTTCTTTTCAAAACTTATGGTACAGTTCAGAAGCTGATATAATCAGTTCTGAACAAATATCAGGAGTTATGCAGCGGTTATAAAATAGAAAAGAGAAGAGTAAAGAGAGGCACACAGAAATTATACAGGTTCCTTCTCAATGTGAGAAGTAGTCCTGTCCCCTTGTATCCAACAAGAGAGTTTCACTATAATCTGAAGATTACACAATGCTCAACCATACAGGGAGAGACTTCCAGTTGCTCAATCACAAAGAAAGAGACTTCTATGCTCAACCACCAAGGAAGAGGCTTCCAATGCTCAAGTCACTAAGACAAGAGACTTCCCAATGCTCAAGTCACTAAGACAAGAGACTTCTGACTCAGACCACTAAGGAATGAGGTTACAAATGCTTAGTATACAGACTAAGACTTTAGGGACCAAACTGGTTTACAAGTAAAGAAGTTTGGGATAAACACTTGATCAAATATCAGAGGTGTTCTCTTAATACAACACAGGTTAAGACTCTTAACCTTAAGAAATTCTAAGTTACAAGACTATGAGAATTTCTAAGAGGTTTGAACTTGACAGTTTTTACACAGAAAACAGAGCAAGGTTTCAGCAATACGTTTCAAGAGTCTTAGTTCTTTTTCTTCTTCAAATCTTCCTCCTTTTATAGATGAAAATAGAGCTGTTGAAGATTTGCTTGAATTAAGGAAATTAGCCGTTGCAATTGGACTAGGTTACTGCAATTGTGTGCTGCACTTTATCAGTCAGAACAGGGCAGGTGCCATTTTTGAATTGGCCCACCTTAAAAACTGGAGAATGTTTGGGTCAGGGAGACAACTGTTCCATTGAGTTGTTCTGACACATCCAGGCATTAAATGCGCACAGTACTGGTTGCTTTTCATGCCACATCAGCTTCAGAAGCTTCTCAGTGAACAGTGATTAGAAGCTGCTTCAGTTGTACGGATCAGAAGCTGGCTTCAGGAGTTGACTGTTGCGTTGACTTCATCAGAGGCACCCAGACTTCAGAAGCTGCACTTCAGGAGCACCACTTCAGGAGTACTTCAGAGGCTTCACTTCAGTAGCACTTCTGAAGCTTCACTTCAGGAGTACTTCTTCAGAAGCTTCTCTTCAGGACCAGTTTTCCTTTTAGCTTTGCAACCATGCTTCTTGGCTTTCCTTCTTGCTCTTTAGCTTGTTCTTCATAACCATTATCAATCAATACTTATTAAGCATGTGGTTCTGAAACACTTGAACAAAGCATTAGCATATAACCAATTTTCTCTTTAATACTTTGTTATCATCAAAACCATAAAGAGAGATATGTTCACACATAATGTTTCAACAATCTCCCCCTTTATACATAAGAGAGTTGTTAAACACATTTTGTTCCAACAAGCTTTGCAACATTGCTTCTTAGCTTTCCTTTCTTGCTCTAAGCTTGTTCTTTCATAACCATTCTTAATTTCCAATCAATAAGCACGTGGTTCTGAAATCACTTGAACAAAGCATTAGCAAATAACCAATTTTCTCTTTAACACTTTGTTATCATCAAAACCATAAAGAGAGATATGTTTACACATAAATGTTTCAACAATCTCCCCTTAATTTGTAAGAGACTTGTTAAACACATTTTGTTCCAACATAGATTGAGTTAGTTGCGACGAGATTTAAGCGAAGTTAACTGCGAAATCGAAATTGGAAACAAGAAAAAGAATTTAAGAAGTGTTACCTTTGCTCGATGGTGGAGAATTTGAGAAGCACTGGGTGTGACAGTGGTGAAGTGAATCTGAGAATCTTAGAAGCTCTAGGTATAACAGTGGAGAATAAAGCTCGATTAAGTTTGGCTAAGAACCTGAGAAAGAGAGTTAACTCAGTTGCTCGATGGTTGTGAATGGTGAGAAATCTCTCAGCATCTAATGTTCAAGAAAAAACCGAATCTGAGAAGACAATTTACCTCGAATCTGAGAAGTGAATCGAATCGAATCTTAGAGGCTCGAATCTGAGATGTTTCTTCGTTAATTGATGCTCGAACCTCATAAGCTCTCGATGTGAAGCTCGCTAAGAATGAAGCTCAGTGGTGAAGGAGTAGGATTTGGATGTGAAATATGAGAATGAGATTGGGTTTAGGGTGTGAAATTTGGATTTGGATTTTTATCAATACTTTTTAAATGGGGTAAAACAACTTAATATCTATTGAAGTCAAAAACCTCTCCTGTGCCAGGTTTTTAAGTCATGTGGATAGCTTCCCACTTAAAATCATTGAGCTAATAAGTATATTTTGTACTAGTGAAAGGGAATAAAAAACCTCCCTAAAAGGTTGTGGCACACCCATTTATGTAATGTTTCATTGATTAATCAAATTGGGAGAAATTAATTGAGAAACCCTTGGATTGGGAGAAATTGATCGAGAAATTCTGGATAAGATGACACGGATTTCTTAAGACTTTGAGCTCAAACTGAAGGTAAGAAAAACACAAAAAGGGGGGTTGAATTGTGTTGGCTTTTTCTTTTCTTTCTCAAAAACTTAATGATAGTTCAGAATCTGTTATTGATCAGATTCTGATGCTCTGTTTCAGAGTTGTTTTGCAGCGGATAAAGTAAATGAGAGAGAGAGAGAGAGAGAAGCAATTTATCCTGGTTCCTTCCACAACCCGGAAGTAGTTCAGTCCCCTTGTTACTAACGAGAGATTTTTTCACTATAATCACAAAGATTACAATTGCTCAAGCACACAGCTAGGAGACTTCCTTGCTCGGAAACATAGTCTAAGACTTCCTTGCTCAAACACACAGTATGAGACTTCCTTGTTCAAACACAAAGTATGAGACTTCCTTGCTCAAACACACAGTTTGAGACTTCCTTGCTCAAACACAAAGTATGAGACTTCTAATTGCTCAAGCACACAAGCAAGAGACTTTTAATCAAACAGAATTACAAAGAATATGTTTGAGTTGAACACTTGATATACTATCAGTGGTGTTCACAAAATACAACACAGATTAAGACTCTTTCTTGAAATTTTGGCTGGAACTTAACAAATACGAAAAACAAGGCACACAGATAGTAAAACAGAGCACACACAAACAGTATCAGAAGCAGCAATAAAACAGTGCAGAAAGGTAAAATGGCACAGATATTTGTTAACCCAGTTCGGTGTAAACACCACCTACATCTGGAGGATACCAATCCAGGAAGGAAATCCACTATAGGAATTAATACTTAAGACTCAAGACACATACCCCCCTATTCTCAGCCTAAGCAATCAATCTCCTTTAGTCTGATTTCTACTCAGGAGCACCACCTAAGTATTAGAACACTTACTAACTTCATGTTCAAGTAACTAACCCAGTTACTAAACAACTTCTGAATAACTACCCAGTTTTGAAGACACACTTCAATAACACAAAGACTTCATTCGTACCTAAAGGCTTAGAATGAATTACAACTCAATAAACTCTAAACCAACTCAGATGAGTGGTGTACAAATAAAACCTAAGTTTTAAAAACACAAAGACTCAATTTCTCTGATTTTTAACCTCTGATTCGTAAGTCTTCAACAATAGCAACACATCTCCTTTTATAGACTTCAGCAGCTCTCATAAATCTGTAGCCAATCTTCTGAATTTGATATGTTTCTGAAATATGAATGGCTCAATAAGGAAACAAATAATTCTGCATTGTATCTTGTAAAGATTCTTCAGCACAATTATACAAACATAAATACGAAGCCAATTTTCATACGATCTTCAACAATTTAATTCAGTCTTCTAGAAACCAAAGGCCAGAATAAATCCTTAACAAATCTCACAAAGATACGCACAGAAAGAATTCATAAAAACCCAGCTTCTGAAGAAGTCAACGCTGGTCAACTGGTGAATAGTGCGTCTGAAGCACTGTAGTGCGTCTGAAGGCACTTTCAGCGTCTGAAGGCACTTTCAGCATCTAAAGGTCCAAAGTGCATCTGAAGGCCAAAACAGCTTCTGAACCACTTCAAATCCAAATTTTTGCTTCTGAAGACTTCTCTAACATATGGAGATGCTTTGCTTGAACACATTGAATTTACCAAAACATGCAGCCAACTTCTAAATACTCAACAATCTCCCCCTTTGGCAAATTTTTGGCTAAAATCAATGTTTCACAAATAACAAGCTCTTCAATTCAACACAAGAACTCAGCAATGAAGAACTCCACAAAATTAAACCAAAACATAGCACAGAGTCTGTAGCAGCGGATTCAGCTATGATCAATCATGAAACACACACAACAACTTCAATACTGATAGTCTGAAGAACACACAAAACTACTGATCACCTTCTGATAACACTCATTCTCTGATCATCACATGCCAGCAACATACACAGCTTCAAAACTACTCTCCCCCTGCAACTCAGCACACATACAAACTCCCCCTTAATTCTGAACTGCAGAAAATTCAGAGACATAGGCTTCTGAAACTGAAACACTAAACTGAAACACTCTTCAGCACATAATTCTTCATGAACACTAAAAACACACAGCTCACAACTCAGGCACTTCATACTCATGTACTCCCCCTGAGACAAAAACTCCCCCTCAAGCATATCTTGACATTTCTTGTTACAATTCTGAACTCTGATTAAACCAGTCAATTTCTGAACCACATGTATTTTGAACAAGATTAAATCTGAACTCTGAACACATTCTGAACAGGCACATTCTGATTCTGAACAACTCAAACACAAGTTTTTCTCCCCCTTTTTAGCCACAAAATTATGACAAAACTCTGACTTCATATAGGGAATAAAAACTGCACAAAAATCTTCAAAATCAGTCCCAGTATCAGACTCAGGCTCAGGATCAAACTCAGCATTAGCAAATCTGGCAGGCACTCTATCTTTCTCACATCCAGCTTGCTGTAATTGTTATAAGTCCTCATGCAGACAAACACCCAACTTGCTTCTCAAATTCTCAAACTGTTTGGCATCCAAAGCTTTTATGAAAATATCAGCAATCTGGTTCTCAGTATCCACATGTTCAAGTTGAACAATCTTTTCCTCCACAAGATTTCTAATAAAATGATGTCTGATATCAATGTGCTTGGTTCTGCTGTGCTGTATGGGGTTCTTAGAAATGTTAATTGCACTTAGATTATCACAATATAGTGTCATAACACCTTGTTCTATGTTGTATTCCTCCAGCATCTGCTTCATCCATACCAACTGTGAACAACTACTACCAGCTGCTATATATTCAGCTTCAGCTGTAGACAATGACACACAATTTTGTTTCTTGCTGAACCAAGAAATTAAGTTATTTCCTAGAAAGAAACATCCACCAGAGGTACTCTTCCTGTCATCTGCACTTCCTGCCCAGTCAGCATCACAATACCCAATCAATTCTGAACTTGCACTGTGTGAGTACATGATTCCATAATCACTTGTACTGTTGACATACTTCAAGATCCTCTTAACTTGTGTTAAATGACTCATCTTAGGATCAGCTTGATATCTTGCACACACTCCAACAGCAAGAGTAATATCAAGTCTGCTTGCAGTTAAGTACAATAAACTCCCAATCATACTTCTGTAGTGGCTTTGATCAACTGAAACTCCATGTTCATCTTTAGTTAATTTCAGATGTGTAGCAGCAGGTGTTCTCTTATGGCTGGCAGTCTCCATTCCAAATTTCTTCACAATATTCTTGGCATATTTACTCTGAGAAATGAAAATTGTATCTTCCATTTGCTTGACTTGCAGTCCAAGAAAATATGTAAGTTCACCAACTAGACTCATTTCAAACTCAGATTGCATCTGCTGAACAAACAACTGAACCATTTTGTTTGACATCCCGCCAAACACTATATCATCTACATATATTTGAGAAATCATCAGACTTCCATCTTCATTTTTCACAGACAAAGTCTTGTCAGAACCTCCTTTTCTGTATCCTTGAGTCTCAAAAAATTGAGTGAGTCTCTCATACCATGCTCTAGGTGCTTGCTTCAATCCATACAAAGCCTTCTTCAATTTGTAAACATGATCATGAAACTTAGGATCCACAAACCCTTTAGGCTGTTCAACATACACTTCTTCTTGTAAATAACCATTCAGAAAAGCACTCTTCACATCCATCTGGAACAGTTTGAACTTCAAAATGCAAGATACTCCTAACAGTAACCTTATGGACTCTAATCTGGCCACAAGTGCAAAGGTTTCATCAAAATCAAGTCCCTCCACTTGAGTGTAACCTTGAGCAACTAACCTTGCCTTGTTTCTGACCACAGTTCCATTTTCATCTTTTTTGTTATTGTAAATCCACTTAGTGCCAATCACATTTAAACCTTCAGGTCTTGGAACAAGATCCCACACTTCACTTCTTTTGAATTGATTCAACTCATCTTGCATGGCTTCAATCCAAAATTCATCAGTTAGGGCTTCTTTCACATTTTTGTTTTTAAATTTTGACACAAAGCATGAATCAGTAGCAACTGAGTCTGATCTTCTTGTTCTGACTCCTTGATCTAGGCTTCCAATAATTAAATCTCTAGGATGATCCTTCTGAACTCTAATTGATGGTCCTTTGCCAGTAGGAACATGATCTGGATGAACTTCTGCTTCTTCAGACTCTAGTTGATTTTCTGCTTCTGACAGTTGTTCTTTTGATGTTTCAGACTCTGGAACCACTTCAGACTCTCTTCTTTCATTCTCAGCAGACAGATCATCAATCACAACATTAATGGACTCCATCACAACCTTGGTTCTGGAATTAAACACCCTATAAGCTCTGCTGTTCACTAAATAACCCAGAAAAATACCTTCATCAGACTTAGGATCCAGCTTTCTTATATTTTCTCTATCAGCCAAAATGTAGCATTTGCTTCCAAAGACATGAAAATATTTGACTGTAGGCTTCCTTCCTTTCCATAGTTCATATAAAGTAGATGATATTCCCTTCTTCAAAGTAACTCTAATGTGTATGTAACATGCTGTGTTCATTGCTTCAGCCCAGAACATGTATGGTAGCTTCTTTGCATGTAACATAACTCTTGCAGATTCTGCTAATGTCTTGTTCTTCCTCTCAACTACACCATTTTGCTGAGGTGTTATAGGTGCAGAGAATTCATGTTTTATTCCTTCAGATGCACAGAACTCAGAAAATCTCTTGTTTTCAAATTCCTTGCCATGATCACTTCTGATTCTGACAATACCACAGTCCTTCTCTCTTTGTAACTGAGTGCACAAATCTCTAAAAACTTCAAATGTATCTGATTTTTCTCTCACAAAGTTGACCCAAGTAAATCTTGAAAAATCATCAACCATTACAAAAGCATATCTTTTACCTCCAATACTCTCAACTTGCATAGGCCCCATTAAATCCATATGTAACAGTTCTAGTACTTTAGTAGTTACCTAATGTACTAATCTGGGATGAGACTTTCTTGTTTGTTTTCCAATTTGACAATCACCACAAACACTGTCCTCATTGATCTTTAGATTAGGTAAACCTCTGATAGCTTCAGTACTCAGGATTTTCTTCATGCCTTTCAGATGCAGATGACCTAGTTTCTGGTGCCAGAGTCTGACTTCTTCTTCTGAACTCATGAGACAGGTAGTCAGGCTTCTTTCTTCTTCAGACACCCATAAATAACAGTTATCTTTAGATCTGTAGCCCCTCATCAGAACCTTAGTTTCTTGATCAGTTACCACACATTCTTCTTTGTTAAAATTCACCTTCAAGTCTTGATCACAAAGCTGGCTAATACTGATCATATTAGAAGTTAATCCTTTCACTAATATCACATCATTAAGTCTAGGTAAACCTTCACTGATTAAGTCACCAATACCTAGAATCTCACCTTTTGCTCCATCACCAAATGTCACATAGCTTCTGGAATAAGGTTTTACATTACTCAGCAACTTCTTCACACCAGTCATGTGTCTTGAACACCCACTATCAAAGTACCAGTCTTCTTTAGAAGTGGCTCTCAAAGAGGTATGAGCTATAAGGCCAACAGTTTTGTCTTTGGGCTTCCACACCTTCTGAACATTACTTCTGGTTGCAGCTGGTTCCACTCTTCTAAACTGAAAATGTTCAGGATAGCCACATAACTTAAAGCAAAAAGGATTAATATGCCCATTCTTTCCACAATGATGACAGATCCAGGGATGATTTCTTCTCTTGTTTCTGTTAAACTTCTGGGGTTGCTTCTGAGGTAGCATCTGAGGTTGCTTCTGAGGTAGCATCTGAGGTTGTTTCTGAGATTGCTTCTGAGGACTCATCTTGGATGTCCCAATCATAGGATTATAAGTTTGAGTACCAGGAACAAACCTTTTAGCAGGAATCTTCTGTTTAAGATTCTGAGTCTGATCAAAACCTAAACTAGTTTGTTTTCCTTGTTTCTGATTCTCCAGAATCTCATCCAGTACATCAGTAGTAGTATTCATCATTCTGACCTGCTTTTTCATATTCTCAAGCTGAGAGTTTAGTTGGCTTACTTCTTCTTTGAGATCAGAATTCTGCACTAATAGTTCACCTTTCTCAGCCTCCAGTTGACATATTGTCTCCTTCTGATCCAGAACTTGCTTGCAAACTTCTGCACTTCTGGTGTATAGCTTTCTGTAATTGTCAGCCAGTTCATCATATGAGGATTTTGCAACTCTGGCTTCAGACACAGATGAAGCTTCAGACTCTGAGTCAGACTCTGATAAAGCCTCAGACTCTAAAACTGTGTCAGTTTTTAAAATAGCTCCTGACCTTACCATCAGACTTGTATCACACTTAGAAGATTCACTTGCAGCATCTTCTTCAGAATCATCATCAGACCATGAAACAGCTAGGCTCTTCTTCTGCTTCTTAAGAAAAGTAGGACATTCTGACTTGATATGTCCAAAACCCTCACACTCAAAGCACTGCACACCTTTTGCTTGATTACTCTTCTCCTCAGACTTGGTCTTCTTCACATCAGTTTGTTGCTTCTTGTTGTTGAATCTGAAGTTCTGACCTTTGGTTTTAGATTTCCTGTCAACATGCTTCGTGATTTTATTGAACTGTCTTCCCAGCAACACTAGAGCTTCTGATAAATCACCATCATCCTCATCACACTCTTGTTGATCTTCATCTTCAGTATTAACAGAAAAAGCAATACCTTTCCCTTTCTTCTCAGGCTGTTTGCAAAAAGCAGTCTCAAAATTCAACAGAGACCCAATCAGCTCCTCAACCTTCATAGTGGTGATGTCATGAGCTTCTTCTATAGCAGTCACCTTCATGTCAAACCTTTTGGGAAGTGACCTGAGAATTTTTCTCACTATCTTCTCATCTGACATCTTCTCCCCAAGAGACTCAAAAGAATTAGCCATATCCAGGACATTCATGTAGAAATCTTGAATATTTTCATCCTCCATCATCTTCAAATTCTCAAACTTAGTGGTCAGCAACTGGAGTCTGGACATCTTCACCTTTGAGGTTCCTTCATGTGTGGTTTTCAGTATTTCCCAGGCATCCTTTGCAACAGTACACTGCTTGATGAGTCTGAACATGTTCATATCCACACCATTGAATATTGCATTCAAATCTTTGGAGTTTCTAAGAGACAGATCATCTTCAGCCTTTGTCCACTCTTCTTCTGGTTTTAGCACCTCAGTCTTGTTCCCATCTTTGTCTAAAACAACTGGATGATCCCAACCTTTTAGCACAACTTTCCAAGTTCTACTGTCAATAGATTTTAGAAAGGCACACATTCTGGACTTCCAGTATTCATAGTTTGTGCCATCCAGCAATGGTGGTCTGTTGACATATCCTCCCTCTTTGTCCATGCTTGCCAGAAAACTCTTCCCTGGAGCTCACCCAATCACAGGCAGGGTGCCTGCTCTGATGCCAATTGAAATTCTAGCTGGAACTTAACAAATACGAAAAACAGGGCACACAGATAGTAAAACAGAGCACACACAAACAGTATCAGAAGCAGCAATAAAACAGTGTAGAAAGGTAAAATGACACAGATATTTGTTAACCCAGTTCGGTGTAAACACCACCTACATCTGGAGGATACCAATCCAGGAAGGAAATCCACTATAGGAATTAATCCTTAAGACTCAAGACACAGACCCCCCTGTTCACAGCCTAAGCAATCAATCTCCTTTAGTCTGATTTCTACTCAGGAGCACCACCTAAGTATTAGAACACTTACTAACTTCCTATTCAAGTAACTAACCCAGTTACTAAACAACTTCTGAATAACTACCCAGTTTTGAAGACACACTTCAATAACACAAAGACTTCATTCGTACCTAAAGGCTTAGAATGAATTACAACTCAATAAACTCTAAACCAACTCAGATGAGTGGTGTACAAATAAAACCTAAGTTTTAAAAACACAAAGACTCAATTTCACTGATTTTTAACCTCTGATTCGTAAGTCTTCAACAATAGCAGCACATCTCCTTTTATAGACTTCAGCAACTCTCATAAATCTGTAGCCAATCTTCTGAATTTGATATGTTTCTGAAATATGAATGGCTCAATAAGGAAACAAATAGTTCTGCATTGTATCTTGTAAAGATTCTTCAGCACAATTATACAAACATAAATACGAAGCCAATTTTCATACGATCTTCAACAATTTAATTCAGTCTTCTAGAAACCAAATGCCAGAATAAATCCTTGACAAATCTCACAAAGATACGCACAGAAAGAATTCATAAAAACCTAGCTTCTGAAGAAGTCAACGCTGGTCAACTGGTGAATAGTGCGTCTGAAGCACTGTAGTGCGTCTGAAGGCACTTTCAGCGTCTGAAGGTCCAAAGTGCGTCTGAAGGACAAAACAGCTTCGGAACCACTTCAAATCCAAATTTTTGCTTCTAAAGACTTCTCTAACATATGGAGATGCTTTGCTTGAACACATTGAATTTACCAAAACATGCCGCCAACTTCTAAATACTCAACTTTTCTAATTTTGACAGTTACGTTTCCAGAAAACAGAGTAACAGAGTCTTTTGAGTCTTAATCTTCTTCTTCAAAACTTCAATCCTTTATAGAGGAATTAAAGAGCTGTTGAGAAGATGCCATATCAACAATTAGAGCCATTGGAATTAGAAGCTTCAGCCAGCATTAAATCCTTCTGTTCTAGTGTGCGAACTCAGGAACAGAGCATTAACGTTTTTTGAATTGTTTCCTTAAAACATGGAGAGTGTTTCGTACAAGAAGACAACTGTTGCATAGAGTTGTTCTGACTATACAGTACTTCACTGTTGACAGTTGCAATTGTTGACTTCTGTGTTTCTTCAAAACTCAGACTTCAAAAGCTGGTCATCAGATACTGTTCATCAGACGCACTTCTTCAGAAGCAGATTTCAGACACACTGTTCATCAGACGCACTGTTCATGAAACGCTGCCTTCAGAAGCTCTTCTTCTGACGCTGCCTTCAGAAGCTCTTCTTCAGACGCTGATTGTCTTCAGACTTGCAACACAAGCTTCTATATTTTCCTTCTTGCTCTTAACTTGTTCTTTCAGAACCACCATTAAATACAACAATTAAATATATGGTCCTGCACACTTAGAATCAAGTATTAGCATATCCAATTTTCTTTTTAACACTTTGTTATCATCAAAACTCAAAGGAGAGTTGTTCATACATTTTGTTCCAACAATCTCCCCTTTTTGATGATGACAAATATACGTATCAATAGAAAATTGTTGTTAATTTAATTAACAAGTTGACTTCAGGGTCCGAGGTTTGTAAGCTCACCCTGAGTCTGATAATTCACAAGGTGAGGTTTGTAAGCTCCCCCTGAGTCTTACCCAGGTTAATTAAATCCAGTTTAAATCAAACAGGTGTAAATACATTCAATATTTAAATAACAGACTGACTTCAGGGTCTGAGGTTTGTAAGCTCCCCCTTAGTTTGATAATTCACAAGGTGAGGTTTGTAAGCTCCCCTTGAGTTTTATCCAAGTTATTTAAATTCAGTTTAATTCACAGAATTGAAAATTCAGTTTATCTCACAGAATTTAAATCAGAGGCTAAGAGATGAGAAATTGTTCTCTTAAGTTAATTAACTATCAGAAATTAACTTATGTTCTGAGCTCAGAGCCTGAAATACTTGTTACTTTTACTCCCCCTTTTGTCATCAACAAAAAGAAAATTCAGGAATTTTAAGACACAAGAGAGTTTAAAACGTGAGATAAAAATGTTCAGAGCATTTTGTTATGTACCACTGAACTGTTTCAGACACAATTGTTCAGAGCATTTTGTTCAGTACCACTGAACTGTTTAAAAAAAAACAAAGCATATGGTTCAGTGCTGCTGAACTCTTTCAGACAAAACTGTTCAGTTTTTTAAATAGGTCTGAAAGTTGAACATATAAGATGAAAGTGTGACTGTGTTGAGTGTTTTTGTTTAAAACGTTTCAGAAACTGAAAACAGAAAAACATTACACAACTGCACATTAATGACTTTAGGAGGGGCAAAGTACAACTTTCAAAGCTTAATTCATCACTGCCCAGCAGTTATAACTTATCAGATTATGACCATGTGTTAGACTACTGTTCAGATTCACTCTTATTGGTGGGCCACGTTTAAGGTGTCCACTTATAATGAGTTTTATCAGAAGTAAAAAAAATTAGATTTTGAAACTCAGACTCTGATGTTTTCAGAGGCTGAACTTTCTTCAGACTCTCAAAGTGAGTGTCTGTTAAGTCTTAGCTTCTGATGAACTTTAGATTCTCAGTTTCTATTCTGGTCTAGAAGCTGTTAAGTATAACAGATAACAAATCATACCTCTGTTGAGCTTCTGATCTACCTCTCCTTGTTCATTCAGATTGTTTCTAAACACCCATTTTTGTTCCAACAATGTTCTTGATTAGCTTTAGGAGAAGTGTCAGCTTCTGAGAGATTTTCAGCTACAGGAGGATTTTCAGCTTCTAGACATTCTTCAGACTTATCAATCTGTTCAGGTTCTGAAGTGTCCACTGAGAGCTGAAGATCCGCAGAGCTCTCAATAGCTCAGTACCAATGATCTAGTCTTTGTGGTTTCCTCCAGATCCCACAATTCCTCCCTCTTTCATGGTCAGGGTTTGGAACATATACTATCCTTCTGTCATGTAATGCCAACAGCCACTGTCCAGGCACCATGACTTCCCCTTTTGTTTGGTTCTTAATCATATCTGCAACAGAAATAATTTCAGACCTAGGTACCCATATGGGTCCTCGTGGGTTAGTTCTGAAAGGTTTAGTCTTTTGTTGCACCTTGTGTCTGGAGTTATAGGACTCAGACTTGTTCAGATACCTTGGATGTGAATCCTTTAATCTTGAATAAGTCTTAGGATCAGACACTGAGTTCTTCAGAACCTGAGCTTTCAAAGGTTTTGACTCAGATTTCTTCAGAACCTTAGACTTGAAGGTCTTTGGTTCTGAGCTTTTTAGAGTCTGAACCTTTGAAGACTTTGGTTCTGTTTTCTTCAGAACTTTGGACTTAAGAGTCTTTGATTCTGATTTGTTCAGAATCTTGGATTCAGAAGTAGTAGGTTCTGATTTGTTAAGAACTTCAGTTTTGCCTGCTCCTGACTCAACGCAGACTTTCAAACCTTTCTTAATATAATAAGAATCAGATGACAGATTGGCTTTCTTTTGTATCCTTTGTCTGCCATTCTGAGATTTAAAAGGTTTTGTATAAACTGGTTTAGTATCTTTTGAAGATTTCATAAACACAGCCTTTTGAAAATATGAGTCTGAATTTTTTAGAGTTTGAGACTTGCTTGTCTTAGGTTCTGAACTCTTCAGACTTTGAACCTTTTCAGATTTAAAGTATGTTTTCCTCATAGTCTTAGACTTAGAACCTTTTAGTTTAGACTTTGGCAAAATTTTAGATTCTGCCTTCATCTTTCCTTTAGGTTCAGAAGTTTTGGATTCTAAGCAGTTCAGAACTTCAGAGTCAACAGTCTCTATTTCTGGTAAATTCTGTTTCTCATAAATCTCAGATGCAGGTACAAAATACACCTTGGTGCCTTTCATAATATCTCCAGAAAATGGTAGAATTGTTTCTGTTGAATGATTGAATGGATCATTCTTGAAACCAATTCCTACTCCTCTGTTTCTGTTAATATTATAAATCATAGAAGCAACTTTACTTCTGTTGATTCCAGTTAAGACGAAATCCTGAAGAGAAATTTCTTGTTCACTTGGAACTTCATCAGGTTTCTTATGAACCATTTCTCTGAGTTCTCTAACTTCTTCATCAATCTCATTGATGTGATTCTGAAGTTGGAGATTCTCATCAGTCAGCAAGTTATGTTTCTTTTTCAAAGATTTTAATTGAATCAACGTGCTTCTAAGGTGGTTCATAAGATCTTTAACTGTTTCAACAAGATCAGAACGTGTAAGTTCAGAATATACCTCATCTTCTTCTTTAGAGTCTGATCCTGACTCTTCATCAGAAGATGTTGTAGCAATCAGAGCTGCATTTGCTTCTTCTTCATCTTCATTCTCAGACTCAGATTCATTGTCAAGCTTTTCCCATGTAGCCATAAGACTTTTCTTGAATCTGTCTTTGAAGTTGCTTGATTTTGAGTTGGTCTTTCTGGATTTCTCCTTTGATTTGTCCTTTTGAAGATCTGGACAATAAACTATCAAATGACCAGTTTTCTTGCAGTTGTAGCAACCTTTCTGTTTTTCCTTCTTGGAACCAGATTCTTTGAAGTTGCTGCTCCTGTTAGAAGATTTCTTTTGTCTCTTCATCAATTACTGAATTCTTTTAGAAAGCATTTCCAGCTCCTCAGCTTCTAAATCTTCTTCAGAATTTCCCTCAGGAAATTCTTCATCATATTCTACAGCTTTTAGAGCTTTTAATGACTTTCCTTTAGATTTCAGTGCTATAGACTCAGATTTTCTAACAGGCTCATCTTCATTGAGTCCTAGTTCATGCACTTTGAGAGAGCTTATAAGATCTTCAATACTTAGAGTATTTAGATCTTTAGCTTCCTCAATAGCAGTCACTTTAGGTCTCCATTTAGATGGCAGACTTCTGAGGATCTTGTTCACATGATCAACAGTAGTATAGCTTTTCTTCAGAATCTGAAGTCCAGAAACCAGAGTCTGAAATCTTGAGAACATAGTCTCAATATTTTCATCCTCCTTCATTCTGAACAGCTCATACTGCTGAACCAGAAGGTTTGCTTTAGCTTCTCTAACCTTCTTGTTTCCTTCATAGTTAGAGCAGAGAGAGGTGAAGATGGCTTTTGCTGTTGATTTATCACTCAGCTTCAAGTATTCATTGTGGGGCAAAGAGTCCACAATAATACCTCTTACATTGTGATGCTTTCTGTAAATCTTTCTTTCAGCATCAGTAAGGCCTCTTCTATTAATAGTCACTCCTTCTTCATCAACTGGTATAGTTATACCATCTTCAATGATGTCCCATAGACTATCATCTATTCCAATGATATGACTATACATTTTGCTTTTCCACCATGAAAATTTCTCAGGATCACCAGTAAACATAGGAGGTTTATGGTGTGAGTGAGATTGCTTGTCATAGTCACCACCACCACTTCTGGATGTGGATTCACCAGATACACCAGAAGCCATGTTTTTCTCAAGATCTTTACTGACTCACTATTAAGTGATTGACTATCAGAACCGTAGCTCTGATACCAACTGAAGGTGAGAAAAACACAAGAAGGGGGGTTGAATTGTGTTGGCTTTTTCTTTTCTTTCTCAAAAAACTTGATGATAGTTCAGAATCTGTTATTGATCAGATTCTGATGCTCTGTTTCAGAGTTGTTTTGCAGCGGATAAAGTAAATGAGAGAGAGAGAGAGAGAGACACACAAGCAATTTATCCTGGTTCCTTCCACAACCCGGAAGTAGTCCAGTCCCCTTGTTACTAACAACAGATTTTTTCACTATAATCACAAAGATTACAATTGCTCAAGCACACAGCTAGGAGACTTCCTTGCTCGGACACACAGTCTAAGACTTCCTTGCTCAAACACACAGTATGAGACTTCCTTGCTCAGACACACAGTCTAAGACTTCCTTGCTCAAACACACAGTATGAGACTTCCTTGCTCAAACACAAAGTATGAGACTTCCTTGCTCAAACACACAGTTTGAGACTTCCTTGCTCAAACACAAGTATGAGACTTCTAGTTGCTCAAGCACACAAGCAAGAGACTTTTAATCAAATAGAATTGCAAAGAATAAGTTTGAGTTGAACACTTGATATACTATCAGTGGTGTTCACAAAATACAACACAGATTAAGACTCTTTCTAATTTTGACACTTACGTTTCCAGAAAACAGAGTAACAGAGTCTTTTGAGTCTTAATCTTCTTCTTCAAAACTTCAATCCTTTATAGAGGAATTAAAGAGCTGTTGAGAAGATGCCATGTCAGCAATTAGAGCCGTTTGAATTAGAAGCTTCAGCCAGCATTAAATCCTTCTGTTTTGGTGTGCGAACTCAGGAATAGAGCATTAACGTTTTTTGAATTGTTTCCTTAAAACATGGAGAGTGTTTCGTACAAGGAGACAACTATTGCATAGAGCTGTTCTGACTATACAGTACTTCACTGTTGACAGTTGCAATTATTGACTTCTGCGTTTCTTCAAAACTCAGACTTCAGAAGCTGGTCATCAGATATTGTTCATCAGACGCACTTCTTCAGAAGCAGACTTCAGACACACTGTTCATCAGACGCACTGTTCATCAGACGCAGCCTTCAGAAGCTGCCTTCAGATGCTGCCTTCAGAAGCTGCCTTCAGACGCTGCCTTCAGAAGCTCTTCTTCAGACGCTGATTGTCTTCAGACTTGCAACACAAGCTTCTATATTTTCCTTCTTGCTCTTAACTTGTTCTTTCAGAACCACCATTAAATACAACAATTAAATATATGGTCCTGCACACTTAGAATCAAGTATTAGCATATCCAATTTTCTTTTTAACACTTTGTTATCATCAAAACTCAAAAGAGAGTTGTTCATACATTTTGTTCCAACACAAACTCATACTTGAGTATGCAACACATTAAAAAATTTAAGGAGAGTTTGTCGTCTATTTAAACATCATAAGGCTCAGAGGATTAGTTTGCACATTTACGTGCAGAGAATACCAAATTTATCCAAAAAGTATGTGAAACTGCTTTTACAATATGTTATGACTCTTCGTCGTATTATTTGTGAAGAAAATTCGACCACTGATCTTTTAGCTAAACTGAGGTTAAGAGTAGTGATAATATCTTTTTTTCTATTTAAGACTCCAAAGGAGATGTGTCTACCTTGTTGGCTATTGTCATGGAGATTGTCTTTTTGCAATCCTACTTTTCCTTCTTTCTTTCTTTCTCTTTTTTCCGATTGTAACATAATAAAAAAAATACAAAATGGGACACAGAGAGTGTATCTTAATCAAGTGTTTGATTTTTACAATAACTCGACTTAATAAATTATTGATAATTCTTCTTTTAAAAAATTATTGATAAGTTTATTCTTCTTTTTTTACAATTTCATCTTTTTTATCAAAGTCAATTCAAATTTGATTGTAAAACAAGTTGAAAAAATTAAGTTGAAGGCTTTATAAAAAAAATGTTTGAAACACATGTTCATTCAAATAAAGCGTGTGTACTCTACAACAAACCGAGTAATGTGATAACAGGGAGAAAACATTAATTATTGATTTTAGTATACAGTTTCAAGAGAGCAACATACAATGCACTATGACGCAATCACAAGATTGCTTTTAACATCTATTTTAAATGTAAGTACATTATCGTACCTAGCTTTGTGCCACTTTTAGTTTGTTAGTGTTACATCTTGTGTTGAAATTAAATGCATTTTGATACGAGGGAAGAGACATGTTGAATATTTTAGTTATTGTGTTATGTGGTAAGTGAAGCGAGTTAATCTCTTTATCTACAAGTGGGCTTGGGATCTCAATTCTAAAATTATCTTTATCACAAACCATATTGTTCTTATATGGTTTGTTGTTGTGGTTGTTGTTCGCCCTTGTTTTGGTTTCATCGTTGTTTTGGTTTTGAAGGTTTGCAAGGTCACTTTCTTTTGTCAGACACACATGTGATAAGTTTGGTACAGTTAAGCTGAATAACAACTATATTATTACTATTTGGCAGTTTTTTGTTTGTAAGAAAGTACTATGTGGCAGTGTTATATCAGTCTTATTTGGCAGTTTTTTGTTTTTAAGAAAGTACTATTTAGTAGTGTTGTAACAAGAAATATGAGCATTTGAAACACATGTTTATTCAAATAAAGCATGTATACTCTACAACAAATCGAGTAATGTGATAACATGGAGAAAACATTAATTATTGATTTTAGTCTACAATTTCAAAAGAGCAACATGCAAATGCACTATGACGCAATCACAAGGTAGATTTTAACATCTATTTTCAATTTAAGTACATTATTGTAGCTAGCTTTGTGGCACTTTTAGTTTGTAAGTGTAACATCTTATGTTGAAATTAAATGCATTTTGATACGAGGGAAAAGACAGGTTGAATATTTTAGTTATTGTGTTATGTGGTAAGTGAAGCGTGTTAATCTCTTTATCTACAAGTGGGCTTGGGATCTCAATTTTAAAACTATCTTTATCAAACACCATATTACTCTTATATGAAATCCTTCATGTGGTTTGTTGTTACTGTTGTTGTTTTGCTCTCTGTTGCGGTTTTTTTCGTCATTGTTTGGTTTCAACGTTTTGAAGGTTTTCAAGGTCACTTTCTTTTCTCAGACTCGCAAGGGATATGTTTGGTACAGTTAAGCTGAATAACAATTATATCAGTACTATTTGGTCGTTTTTTGTTTTTAAGAAAGTACTATTTGGCAGTGATATAACAGTACTATTTGACAGTTTTTTGTTTTTAAGAAAGTACTATTTTGCAGTGTTGTAACAAGAAATGTGAGCAATTGAAACACATGTTCATTCAAATAAAGTGTGTGTACTCTAGAACAAACCGAGTAACGTGATAATAGGAAGAAAACATTAATTATGTATTTTAGTCTACAGTTTCAAGAAAGCAACATCCAATGCACTATGACGCAATCACAAGGTTGTTTTTAACATTTATTTTCAATGTAAGTACATTAAAGTAGCTATGTTTGTGCAATTTTTAGTTTGTTAGCATTGCACCTTGTGTTGAAATTAAATGCATTTTGATACGAGGAAAGAGACAGGTTGAATATTTTAGTTATTGTGTTATGTGCTAAGTGAAGCGGGTTAATCTCTTTATCTACAAGTGGGATTGGGATCTCAATTCTAAAACTATCTTTATCACACACCATATTGTACTTAGATGGTTTATTGTTGTGGTTGTTGTTCGTCGTTGTTTTGATTTCACCGTTGTTTTGGTTTTGAAGGTTTGCAAGGTCACTTTCTTTTGTCAGACTCACATGGGATAAGTATGGTACAGTTAAGTTGAATAACAATTATATCAGTACTATTTGGCATTTTTTTTTTTTTAAGAAAGTGTTATTTGGCAGTGTTATATCAGTATTGTTTGACAGTTTTTGTTTTTAAGAAAGTACTATTTGGCAGTGTTGTAACAAGAAATGTGAGCATTTGAAACATATGTTCATTCAAATAAAGTGTGTGTACTCTACAACAAACCAAGTAATGTGATAACAGGAAGAAAACATTAATTATTGATTTTAGTCTATAGTTTCTGAAATTCTGGCCAGGCAATGAACAGAAACTAACAGGTTCTGAACCAAACAGGTTCTGAACAACACACAGGACACACTAATTTGCAAAACAGAGCACAACCACAAACACACACAGGCAGCAAATTAAAGTGCAGGAAAGTAAAAAGGCACAGAGGTTTGTTAACCCAGTTCGGAGTAAACACCTCCTACTCTGGGGGATACCAATCCAGGAAGGAAATCCACTATTGGATTTAATCCTTAAGACTCAGACACTGACTCCCAGTTCTTATCCCAAGCAATTAACCTCCACCTAGTAAGACTTCTACCCAACTCTGAGTAATAGAAACCACTATCTTCCTATTCAAGTAACTAAACCCAGCTACTTGAAACCCTTAATCAAAAACACTCTGTTTTTCAGAAAACTTCAAAAACACAACTTCATTCGTACCTAGAGGCTTAGAATGAATTACAACTCAATCAAACACCTAAACCAACTCTAACAGAGTGGTGCACAATAAAGCTAAAAGCTTAAAATACTAAGACTCAATTCTCTGATCTTAAACTCTATATTTCATCTCTTGAATAGCAGCAGCCCTCCTCCTTATATAGCCTTCAGTCTTGCAAAATAAAACTAATCTTCTGAATTGATTTGTTACTGAAATAAGATTGGTCCAATAATGTAACAAATAAAACTGTACTGAATCTTTTAAAGATTATAACAGGAAAATATGAATTTCATATCTTTGAACCAAATCTTCAATAAAATCTTCTTCAAATCAACCCGCAATCTAGAAGCTTTAATTCATAATAAAACCTTGGCATATCTTGCAAAGATTCGCACAAGAATAACTTGAAAATATGCAGCTTCTGATGAAGTCAACAAAAGTCAACATGAGCATCAGAACCTGAATTAGCTTCTGAAGTGCTACAGTGCTTCTGATGAGCATTCAGCTTCTGATGTAAATTTCAGCTACTGAACAGCTTCAAATGAGAAAACTTCCAACTGAAGAAATGTTCTAAACATGGAGAAGCTACTATCCAATACTTTGGTTTTGCCAAAAAATGCAGCCAACACCAAAAGACTCAACAATCTCCCCCTTTGGCAAATTTTTGGCTAAAACCATCCAAGTTCTCCAGTCTCCCATAAAACAGGCTTAGCAATGAAGAACTCCACAATAATCAATCATAACATAGTAATGAGCAGCGGATTCAGTTACGACTATCACAAAACAGCTTCAGTTTGATGGTACCAGAGCAAGTATTAATCAACTCCTGATCACAATCAACTCCTGATCATAACCATGGTATCAGAGCTACTGATCAACTTCTGATCATCACAAATACTCCCCCTGAAGCTTCACAAACCAAACTCCCCCTTACTACTGAACTACAGTGATAAAAGGTATCAGAGCATAAACCAAAGTTCAATTGTTCTTCAGAACCACACTTCAGAGCACACTTGATCTTCAGGACCACTCTTCAACACAAAAACACTCAGGATCATAACAAACTTGTACTCCCCCTGAGACACATATTCCCCCTTGGTCATATCTGGACATATAATGCTTTGGTTTCAGAGCAAAACACCTTCTGAATCAAAGATACATATATCTGAAATGCAGCAATACATCTTCTAACTCTTGGTATCAGAGCCAACAGAGCCAACACATTGCATAAGATTTTCTCCCCCTTTTTAGCCATAAAATTCTGACAAATCATAGTCTTCAAATAGGGAATAAAATCAAAACAGGTAGCACAGATCCTTGACAACTTGGTAGATTCAGACTCAGGTTCAGGATCACACTTAGCATAGGCACAACTGGCAGGTACTCTATCTTCCTCACATCCAGTTTGCAGTAATTGCTATAACTCTTCATGCAAACACACACCTAACTTGCTCCTTAAGTTTTCAAACTGCTTAGCATCCAAAGCCTTTGTGAAAATGTCAGCAACTTGTTCTTCAGTAGCTACATGCTCCAGCTGAATAATCTTGTCCTCCACAAGGTTTCTGATAAAATGATGTCTGATGTCTATGTGTTTGGTTCTGCTGTGCTGAATTGGATTCTTAGAGATGTTGATGGCACTCAAATTGTCGCAAAACAATGTCATAACACCTTGTTCAATGTTGTACTCCTCCAGCATCTGCTTCATCCACACCAATTGTGAGCAACTACTCCCAGCAGCAATGTACTCAGCTTCAGCAGTTGACAATGACACACAGTTTTGCTTCTTGCTAAACCATGAAATTAAGTTATTTCCCAAAAAGAAACAACCTCCTGAGGTGCTCTTCCTGTCATCAGCACTTCCAGCCCAGTCAGCATCACAATATCCCATCAGTTCAGAATTTGAACTGTGTGAGTACATGATTCCATAGTCACTTGTGCTATTAACATACTTCAGGATCCTTTTAACTTGTGTCAGATGACTCATCTTAGGATCAGCTTGATATCTTGCACAAACTCCAACAGCATAAGTGATATCAGGTCTGCTTGCAGTTAAATACAATAAGCTCCCTATCATGCTTCTGTACTGACTTTGATCTACTGAAACTCCATCTTCATCCTTAGTTAACTTCAGGTGAGTAGCAGCTGGTGTCCTCTTGTGAGCAGCAGATTCCATTCCAAACTTCTTCACTATGTTCTTGGCATACTTACTTTGAGAAATGAAGATTGTATCTTCCATTTGTTTGACTTGTAACCCAAGAAAGTATGTCAGTTCACCAACTAAGCTCATTTCAAATTCTGACTGCATCTGCTGGACAAACAATTTGACCATCTTCTGAGACATCCCACCAAACACAATATCATCTACATAAATCTGAGCAATCATCAGACTCCCATTTTCATCTTTCACAAACAAAGTCTTATCAGAACCTCCTTTTCTGTAACCTTGAGCCACAAGAAACTGAGTCAGTCTTTCATACCATGCTCTTGGTGCTTGCTTCAATCCATATAAGGCCTTCTTTAACTTGTACACATGTTCTGGAAACTTAGGATCCACAAAACCCTTAGGCTGTTCAACATACACTTCCTCTTGCAGATATCCATTCAAAAATGCACTCTTTACATCCATCTGGAATAACTTGAACTTGAGAATGCAGGATACCCCCAACAGTAGTCTTATGGACTCTAGTCTGGCCACAGGTGCAAAGGTCTCATCAAAATCCAATCCCTCAACTTGAGTATAACCCTGAGCAACCAACCTAGCCTTGTTTCTGACTACAGTACCACTTTCATCTGTTTTATTCTTGAATATCCACTTAGTGCCAATCACATTCAACCCTTCAGGTCTTGGAACCAGATCCCATACTTCACTCCTTTTGAATTGATTCAACTCATCTTGCATTGCTTCAATCCAAAATTCATCAGTTAGGGCTTCTTTCACATTTTTAGGTTCAACCTTTGACACAAAGCATGAATCAGTAGCAGCAGCATCTGATCTCCTGGTTCTGACACCTTGATCTAAGCTTCCAATGATTAAGTCTTTAGGATGATCCTTCTGAACTCTAATTGATGGCCCTTTACCATTAGGAACTTGATCTGGTTGATCTTCTGCTTCTTCAGACTCTGAATGCTTTTCTGCTTCTGAAGTTTGTTCTTCTGAAGCTTCAGACTCTGGAACAACTTCAGGCTCACTTCTATCTTTCTCAGCAGTCAGATCATCAATTACCACATTAATGGACTCCATCACAACCTTGGTTCTGGAATTAAACACCCTGTAAGCTCTGCTGTTCACTGAATAACCCAGAAATATGCCCTCATCAGACTTAGGATCCAGTTTTCTTCTGTTTTCCCTGTCAGCCAAAATGTAGCATCTGCTCCCAAAAACATGGAAATACTTCACAGTTGGCTTTCTTCCTTTCCATAATTCATACAGAGTTGATGCAGTACCCTTCTTTAAAGTGACTCTGTTGTGTATGTAACATGCAGTGTTCATTGCTTCAGCCCAGAACATATATGGTAGCTTCTTAGCGTGCAGCATAACCCTTGCACATTCTGCTAAAGTCCTGTTCTTCCTCTCAACTACACCATTTTGCTGAGGTGTGATAGGTGCAGAAAACTCATGCTTTATACCTTCAGAAGCACAGAATTCTGAGAAACTCTTGTTTTCAAATTCTTTGCCATGGTCACTTCTGATTCTGACAATACCACAGTCTTTTTCTCTTTGTAATTGAATGCACAGGTCTTTAAATACTTCAAAAGTATCAGACTTTTCTCTAACAAAACTGATCCATGTGAATCTTGAGTAGTCATCTACCATTACAAATGCATACCTCTTGCCTCCAATACTCTCTACTTGCATAGGCCCCATTAAATCCATATGAACAAGTTCTAGTACTTTAGTAGTTACCTGGTGAACTAATCTGGGATGAGACTTTCTTGTTTGTTTCCCAATTTGACAATCACCACAAACATTGTCCTCATTGATCTTCAGATTTGGTACACCTCTGATAGCTTCAGTACTTAGGATTTTCTTCATGCCTTTCAGATGCAGATGACCTAACTTCTGGTGCCAGAGCTTGACTTCCTCTTCTGAGCTCATAAGACAAGAAGTCAAACTTCTTTCTTCTTCAGAAACCCACAAGTAACAATTGTCTTTGGATCTGCAGCCTCTCATCTGAATCTCATCTTTCTGATCAGTAACACTACACTCTTGCTTGTTGAAATTAACCTTTAAGTCTTGATCACATAACTGGCTAATACTGATTAGATTAGAGGTTAATCCTTCCACCAGTAGCACATCATTAAGTCTGGGCAAACCTTCTCTGATCAAATCTCCAATACCCAGAATCTGACCTTTTACACCATCTCCAAATGTCACATAACTTCTGGAATATGATCTGATATTGCTCAACAGCTTCTTCACACCAGTCATGTGCCTTGAACACCCACTATCAAAGTACCAGTCTTCTTTTGAGGTGGCTCTCAGTGAAGTATGAGCAATCAGGCCTACATTCTGAACTTTGGGCTTCCACACCTTCTGAACATTCTGTCTGACAGCAGCTGGTTCAACTCTTCTATACTGAAAATGTTCAGGATAGCCATAAAGTTTGAAGCAGAATGGTTTGATATGCCCTTTCTTTCCACAATGATGACAGACCCATGGATGATTCCTCCTCCTTCTGTTTCTGAAAGATTTCTGGGGTTGCTTCTGAGGTAGCATCTGAACATACTTCTGACCTTGCATCTGAGGTCTCTTCTGAGCTTGCTTCTGAGCTGGCATCTGGGCTTGTTTCTGAGGTCTCCTCTTTGATGTTCCAACCATAGAGTCATGAGTTTGAGTAGCAGGAACAAAACTCATCTGTTTAGGAATCTGAGTCTGATCTACAAAACCTAAACCAGTTTTTCCTTGTTGTTGATTCCCCAAAATGTCCTCCAACTTATCAGTAGCAGAGTTCAACATCTTCACTTGCTTCTTCATTTGATCAAGTTGGGAGTTCAGTTGGTTCACTTCTTCTTTTAAATCTGAATTCTGTACTAACAGTTCACCTTTTTCAGCCTCCAGTTGTAGAATAGTCTCCTTCTGATCCAAAACTTGTTTGCAGACCTCAGCACTTCTGGTATACAGCTTCTTGTAGTTATCAGCTAGTTCATCATATGAGGTTTTAGCAGCTTCAGACACAGATGAGGCTTCAGACTCTGAGTCAGATTCTGAAAAAGTCTCAGACTCTAAAACAACTTCCTTCTTCAAGATAGCTCCTGACCTCACTACCAGACCAGTATCACACATATCAGATTCACTAACATCATCATCTTCAGAACCATCATCAGACCATGAAATAGCTAGGCTCTTTTTCTGCTTCTTGAGGAAATTGGGACATTCAGACTTGATGTGTCCATACCCTTCACACTCATAGCACTGCACACCTTTAGCTTGGTTACTTTTCTCCTCAGACTTGGTCTTCTTCTCATCAGTTTGTTGCTTTTTGTTATTGAATCTGAAATTCTGACCTTTGGCTTTGGCTTTTCTGTTAACATTCTTCAGAATCTTGTTGAATTGTTTTCCCAGCAACACTAGAGCTTCTGATAAGTCATCCTCCTCAGATTCTTGTTGACCATCAGCTTCAGAGTTCACAGTAAAAGCTACACCTTTTCCTTTCTTATCAGGCTGTTTGCAGAATGCAGTTTCAAAATTGAGCAAAGACCCAATCAGCTCCTCAAGCTTCATAGTGGAAATATCATGAGCTTCTTCAATTGCTGTCACCTTCATATCAAACCTTCTGGGCAGGGACCTGAGGATTTTTCTTACTAGCTTCTCATCTGACATCTTCTCCCCAAGAGAATCAAAGGAATTAGCCATATCAAGTACATTCATATAGAAATTCTGGATATTCTCATCTTCCTTCATCTTCAGATTCTCAAACTTAGTAGTCAGCAGCTGCAATCTGGACATCTTCACCTTAGAAGTTCCTTCATGAGTGGTTTTCAGAATTTCCCAAGCATCCTTAGCCACAGTACATTGTTTGATAAGTCTGAACATATTCTGATCAACACCATTAAAGATAGCATTCAAAGCTTTTGAATTTCCCAGAGACAAGTCATCTTCAGCTTTGGTCCATTCCTCCTCAGGCTTCAGAACCTCAGTCTTGTTACCATCTTTGTCTGTATACACAGGATGATCCCAGCCTTTGATCACAGCTTTCCAAGTCCTGCTGTCAATAGACTTTAGAAAAGCACACATTCTTGACTTCCAATACTCATAGTTTGTGCCATCTAGTAGGGGTGGTCTATTGACATAGCCTCCTTCTCTATCCATGCTTGCCAGATATTAAGTCCTCCGGATCTCACCCAAATTACAGGCAGGGTGCCTGCTCTGATACCAATTGAAATTCTGGCCAGGCAATGAACAGAAACTAACAGGTTCTGAACCAAACAGGTTCTGAACAACACACAGGACACACTAATTTGCAAAACAGAGCACAACCACAAACACACACAGGCAGCAAATTAAAGTGCAGGAAAGTAAAAAGGCACAGAGGTTTGTTAACCCAGTTCGGAGTAAACACCTCCTACTCTGGGGGATACCAATCCAGGAAGGAAATCCACTATTGGATTTAATCCTTAAGACTCAGACACTGACTCCCAGTTCTTATCCCAAGCAATTAACCTCCACCTAGTAAGACTTCTACCCAACTCTGAGTAATAGAAACCACTATCTTCCTATTCAAGTAACTAAACCCAGCTACTTGAAACCCTTAATCAAAAACACTCTGTTTTTCAGAAAACTTCAAAAACACAACTTCATTCGTACCTAGAGGCTTAGAATGAATTACAACTCAATCAAACACCTAAACCAACTCTAACAGAGTGGTGCACAATAAAGCTAAAAGCTTAAAATACTAAGACTCAATTCTCTGATCTTAAACTCTATATTTCATCTCTTGAATAGCAGCAGCCCTCCTCCTTATATAGCCTTCAGTCTTGCAAAATAAAACTAATCTTCTGAATTGATTTGTTACTGAAATAAGATTGGTCCAATAATGTAACAAATAAAACTGTACTGAATCTTTTAAAGATTATAACAGGAAAATATGAATTTCATATCTTTGAACCAAATCTTCAATAAAATCTTCTTCAAATCAACCCGCAATCTAGAAGCTTTAATTCATAATAAAACCTTGGCATATCTTGCAAAGATTCGCACAAGAATAACTTGAAAATATGCAGCTTCTGATGAAGTCAACAAAAGTCAACATGAGCATCAGAACCTGAATTAGCTTCTGAAGTGCTACAGTGCTTCTGATGAGCATTCAGCTTCTGATGTAAATTTCAGCTACTGAACAGCTTCAAATGAGAAAACTTCCAACTGAAGAAATGTTCTAAACATGGAGAAGCTACTATCCAATACTTTGGTTTTGCCAAAAAATGCAGCCAACACCAAAAGACTCAACAATTTCAAGAGAACAAAATACAATGCACTATGATGGAATCACAAGGTTGCTTTTAAAATCTATTTTCAATGTAAGTACAGTATAGTAGCTAGCTTTGTGCCACGTTTAGTTTGTTAAGGTAAGAACTTGTGTTGACTGTAAATGCATTTTGATACGAGGGAAGAGACAGGTTGATTATATTACTTATTGTGATATGTGGTAAGTGAAGCGGGTTAATCTCTTTTTCTACAAGTGGGCTTGGAATCTATATTCTAAAACTATCTTTATCACACATCATATTGTTCTTATATGAAATCCTTCATGTGGTTTGTTGTTATTGATGCTGCTTTGCTATCTGTTGCGGTTGTTGTTCGCTGTTGTTTTGGTTTCACCGTTGCTTTGGTTTTGAAGGATTGCAAGGTCACTTTCTTTTGTCAGACTCGCATGGGATAAGTTTGGTAAAACAAAGCTGAATAAAAATTATATCAGTACTGTTTTGCAGTTTTTTGTTTTTAAGAAAGTACGACTTGGCAATGTTATGTTAGTACTATTTGGCAGTTTTTTATTTTAAGAAAGTACTATTTCGCAGTATTGTAACATGAAATGTGAGTATTTGAAACCATGTTCATTCAAATAAAGCGTGTGTACTCTACAACAAACCGAGTAACATGATAATAGGGAGAAAACATTAATTATTGATTTTAGTCTACAATTTCAAGAGAGCAACATGCAATGCACTATGACGCAATCACAAGGTTGCTTTTAACATCTATTTTCAATGTAAGTACATTATAGTAGCTAGTTGTGTGCCACTTTTAGTTTGTTAGTGTAACATCTTGTGTTGAAATTAAATGCATTGTGATACGAGGGAAGAGACAGGTTGATTATTTTAGTTATTGTGATATGTGGTAAGTGAAGCGGGTTAATCTCTTTATCTACAAGTGGGCTTGTGATCTCAATTCTAAAACTATCTTTATCACACACGATATTGTTCTTATATGAAATCGATCATGTGGTTTGTTGTTATTGTTGTTGTTTTGCTCTCTGTTGCGGTTGTTGTTCGCTGTTGTTTTGATTTTGAAGGTTTGCAAGGTCACTTTCTTTTGTCAGAGTCACATGGCGTAAGTATGGTACAGTTAAGTTGAATAACAATTATATCAGTACTATTTGACATTTTTTTGTTTTTAAGAAAGTACTGTTTGTCAGTGTTATATCAGTACTATTTGGCAGCACTGTTATATCAGTACTATTTGACAGTTTTTTGTTTTTAGGAAAGTACTATTTGGCTGTGTTGTAACAAGAAATGTGAGCATTTAAAACACATGTTCATTCAAATAAAACGTGTGTACTCTACAACAAACCAAGTAGCGTGATAACAGGGAAAAAACATTAATTACTGATTTAAGTCCACAGTTTCAAGAGGGCAACATGCAATGCACTATGACGCAATCACAAGGTTGCTTTTAACATCTATTTTCAATGTAAGTACATTATAGTAGCTAGGTTTGTGCCACTTTTAGTTTGTTAGTGTTACATCTTGTGTGGAAATTAAATGCATTTTGATACGAGAGAAGAAACAATTTGAATATTTTAGTTATTGTGATATGTGGTAAGTGAAGTGGGTTAATCTCTTTATCTACAAGTGGGCTTGGGATCTCAATTCTAAAACTATCATTATCACACACCATACTGTTCTTATATGGTTTGTTGTTGCGGTTGTTGTTCGTCGTTGTTTTGGTTTCACCGTTGTTTTGGTTTTGAAGGTTTGCAAGGTCATTTTCTTTTGTCAGACTCACAATTGATAAGTATGGTACAATTAAGCTGAATAACAGTTATATTAATACTATTTGGTAGTTTTTTGTTTTTAAGAAAGTATTATTGTGCAGTGTTATATCAGTACTATTTGCAGTTTTTTGTTTTTAAGAAAGTACTATTTGATAGTACTATTTGACAGTGTTGTAACAAGAAATGGGAGCATTTGAAACACATGTCCATTCAAACAAAGTGTGTATACTCTACAACAAACCGAGTAACGTGATAACAGGGAGAAAACATTACGTATTGATTTTAGTCTACAGTTTCAAGAAAGCAACATGCAATGAACTATGACGCAATCATAAGGTTGCTTTTAACATCTATTTTCAATGTAAGTACATTATAGTAGCTAGTTTTGTGCCACTTTTAGTTCGTTAGTGCTACATCTTGTGTTGAAATTAAATGCATTTTGATACGAGGGAAGAGACAGGTTGAATATTTTAGTTATTGTGTTATGTGGCAAGTGAAGCGGGCTAATCTCTTTATCTACAAGTGGGCTTGGGACCTCAATTCTAAAACTATCTTTACCACACACCATATTGTTCTTATATGAAATCATCCATGTGGTTTGTTGTTATTGCTGCTGTTTTGCTCTCTGTTGTGGTTGTTTTGGTTTCACCGTTGTTTTGGTTTTGATGGTTTGCAAGGTCACTTTCTATTGTCAGACTCACATGCGATAAGTTTGGTACATTCAAGCTGAATAACGATTATATCCGTACTATTTGACAGTTTTTGTTTTTAAGAAAATACTATTTGGTAGTGTTATATCAGTACTATTTGACCGTTTTTTGTTTTTAAGAAAGTACTATTTGGTTGTGTTATATCAGGACTATTTGGCAGTTTTTTGTTTTTAAGAAAGTACCATTTGGCGGTGTTGTGACAAGAAATGTGAGCATTTGAAACACATTTTCATTCAAATAAAGCGTGTGTATACTATACAACAAACCGATTAATGTGATAACATGGAGAAAACATTAATTATTGAAAACTTATTTATTAATCATCTACTTCAAAATCGTCAGAGTGAAACCTTACGAGGACGTCAATCTTACTCTTCAAAAAGGTTGATGAAAGCTTTCGTTGGAATCTGATTTATGTCTTGTAGTTAAACATTTTCATCCTATGATATGTTTCCTAGGCATCAATATATTCGAAGTCTCTCATATGAAAGAATTTTTTTTACTCATAATAAATTGACTTTTTATGGATTTTTTTTTTTTTATGTTTATACAGTTTTATCTAAGTCATACTAATGGAATTTTATCCCTTCTTTTATTTGCTAACATTTTTTTCACCAACAGTTTGGGAAATCCGCGGATCCGCTACTTACTTTTTCTTTTGCCTAAAAAAATCATGAAAACTGCAAGTTATTAAAATAAAACTTTAATTTGGCAACATCTTGTGAAGACCATAGGTAAAAGAAAATACTAGTACGGTTTAAGCAAAGAATTAAGCATGATATTATAATTAGTTTTCCTTACAGATGGATCAAATGGGATGAGAGTGCATAAGTGGACCAAGAAAGACACACCATTGGCAAAAGGGAAATACGGCATGAACTCGAAGTTTTTGGTATTGATCACCAATTTTTGCAGACGTATTTAATTTTCTGCCATTTGCCAATGTGGTTTTCAAAGCTTATCATGTAGGTGCATAAGAAAATTTATTTTTTAACCTACTTGAATGATACTCCCTCCATCCATTAAAAGAAAAGATATTGTCTCCGTCTTAAAATAATTGTCGCATTTAACAATTTTATATAGGTTTGTCAAAAAAAAAACAATTTTATATAGATTAAAAAAGATGATAAATAAAAAAAGTAAAAGATAATAGTGATTTGAAATAATTTTTCTTACTGATTATAGTGAATTCTCATGATCATAAATGCAAAATGAAGAATAATAATTTGAGATTGATGCTAATATTGTTAATCATAGGGTACAATTGCAAGAATACGATTAAAATTACATTGAAAACTAAAAGTGACAATCCTTTTTAAAGAAAATATTTTTTTACAAATGTGAGAAAAAAGAATATTACACTCTCTGTTTTGTATTATGTGTTTAAGGTTATGCAGATAGATTTTCAAAAAAATTATTGACTGCACTTAAATAAACACTTATTAATAGTAGTTATTAAAATAGCTCCATGAGTGAAAATACAATAAATTAAAAGTGTGTGCTAACAAGTCTTGAGGGTACTCCCTCCGATCCTTATTATGAGAAAATTTTAAAAAAAAAAAAAAAATTGGTCTTACTTACATATGAGAAAATTTCAGAACTTTTATGAAGTAATTATTAATTAAAAGAATTTTTTACCCCTTATTTAATGTTTCTCTTTTTAATATTAGTTGATGTAAATTCTTCACAATTTTTTATAAAAGTATATTTGTAAAAATATTACGTATGACTAATCATTGCATTAGTTTTGATGTTTTTTTTATTTTTCATCTTATAATAAAGATCGAAGAGGTACTTGCTACGGAAGAAAAAAATAAAAGTTTTGCTTTGGAAAACACAATTTTAAATTTTTAACAAGTTGATTGCACCGCTTTCTAAGACAATACTTTTTTTTTCCTTTTTAATTAATTCCCAAAGAGTATGTGTTAACATTTTCTTAAATTAAAATATACTACATCCGTCTCATATTAGGTGTTCTATTTGTACACGGTTATTATGGAATTAATTAATAGTGTTGATTTTCATGGTAAAATACATATCATTTACTAAATCACTCTTATTAATTATAGTTAATGGAAAAGTTAAAGATGATTGAAATTCAATAAATAATATGAGTATTTTAGTGGAAAAGAATAACAAATGTTGTATTGGTATTATAAAAGGGACAAATAATCTCAGACAATCCAAAAATAAATAATTTGAGACAAAGAAAATTATAAAATAGGACATCTAATTAGGAAAGAGTATTAATGGGAAATAAGTAATGTTTCATTTGGTATTCTAAAAATAATAAATATGAGAAAAATTAAATATGATCGACCTTCATTTTTTAATAGACGTAATTTAATAAATATTTGTTTATAACTCATTTCAGATACTTTGTTCGGTAAAAATAATGGAGGATAATTGATATGTTAGTTTATAGAGGATGAGCTTATAACATCGCTTATATCTTATAATAAGGACCGGAAGGAGTATAATATAATTTCATAATAATATTATCTTCAACTTTGTCTTTTCCCTTCAAAGAAGCCTATAAAACACCACTACTTTCTTTTTCTATGGAGAGGTAACGAAGCATAATAACCACATTCTCAAAATGGCCAGCACAATAGTTAGTCTTATCTCAATACTCGTACTTTGCATTACAACATCACAAGGAAGAAAAACGCTTAACACAACCCATGAATTTTCAACATCCTCTCTCATTACAAACAATGGTATCTGCAAGACTATGTAGAGACACAAGGTTACACATGTGAAGAATATAAGGTAAATATTACTAACATGTAAAGGTTAGAATAGGTTAAGTCGAGCTAGCATTTGCAAGCCCCAAAGTTGGTCTAGTTAAAAAATTTAGACAAATTTGCTATGTAATTTGTCATAAAGCTTGTATTTAGTATGAAGTTGGCAGTCATGTATGATTTGTTAGCCTATTTAAAGACATATTTCATATCAATGTCTTTAATTAAGTAACCTGACATATCTTTAAATAAATTGACGAGTTATTAGAACGGTGAGATTAATCTCCAATTTGATATTTAATAAAACATTTTAGAGTGTCTTACTTTATATAGTATCATATTTTAATTATATTTTCTAATAATTTAATATGTAAAAAATTTAATGTAGGCAATATGCTTAACTAATTGAAAATGTTAGTAAATTTATACTCCTAGTTGAGTAAAATAATTGCAATAAAAAATATTATTCATATTTACTTTAATATATCGGTGTCTTAGGCCTAAAGGTTTTTCTTTTGGTAGTTTGTGGTCTAGCATTTTTAACTAATTGAGCTTCTAAAAAAATCGTAGACCAAAATGGTCTAGTTCTGTTTTTAGGTAAAATCATAGACTCCTATATGTTGACTTGACCTATTCTCAGCCCTGTTGCATGCCACATTTCATTTGCTTTTGAACAAATTAAATTTTACCGATATAAAAGGTTAATACACCCTCCATCAATTTTTAAAAGATTTTTACTTTTTCACATATATTAAAAAAAAAACAAAAAGTATGTAGTGAATTAAATGTGTTCATTTTGTATGTTGATCTTCCTAAAATATCATTTGTATATAAATGTTTAACTAACTTTAAATTTTCATCTTCCAAAACAAATTAGTAGTATTAATAAGGAGTAGGGGGTGTACGTGGGTAAGTTTGGGTTGAGTTTGACCAAACCCAAGACCCGAACCACATAGGGTACTCCGGATTGAGTGAGGTAAAATAACCACCCGTTATACTATTGTGTCTGTTTGGCAAACCCACTAATTTTTTATTTGGGTTGGGTAGGGTAGTGGGTTACCCAAATTATTTTTATTTATTTTTTGTTAATATTAAATGACTAAATAATGAATCCTCATATTTTTTCATAAAAATTACTCAACTTTTTATTTTCTTAAAAAAACCGTGTAACCTATTTTCACTATATTCTAGCATTATAAAATAATAAATGATAATATAAAATAATAAATTTCATCATAAAATACTTGCAACAAACTAAAGTTGTATGACATAAAATTGCATTAGCATCAAAATAACCAAAAAGTGTAACATCATAATTTGTAACTCTAGCATGTTTTGATTTTCAATATAGAGGATGTCTTCTTTAAAAAAAATAAATAAATGACGTCTTGTGTCAATTTTGGAGATGAGACTTGATTTATGACCAAAACATTTTGTACTCTCATTCTTCCATACGAAAATAAAAATAAAAATGTTGACACTATTGGGTAAATGGGTTTTCCATATGAAAATAAAAATAAAAATGTCGGCATTATTGGGTAAGTGAGTTTATTGGGTTTGAGTCTGGTTTTACCCTAAACCCGATATTTTTTACGAGTTTCTTATTTTTAAAACCATACTCACTCAATCACTCAATCCAACCCATTTTTTTATTTTTTTAAATGGATTTGATCGAAATTTCCAAGTTGACCCAACTCATGTTCACAAATATATATATATACCAGACGCGGGTAGGATCGGAACTAGGATATCAGGAATAATATGAGTAAATTTAGCACATAAAGGTGTATATTTAGAATTCAGAGTAATTTCATAAACTGCGGAACAAGTAAAAATAATAAGTTCTTCCAAAGGTGGAGTAATTTGAAAAACTATATGTTTTTTACATTCAGAACATACTAATAGATAATCAAAATTATAATCAATAAAAACATAAATCGTATTATAAGTCATGATTGATAAAAACAAGTTTATTTCTTAAAACTTACAATATTTTCACAAGGCTTCGATTTGCTCAGAGGGTAAGAGGCTTATGAATCGAATGCCTAACACTAAGATTTACATTCCCTTTTATAGAGGGATTACACATGCGGACTTGATATAAAATTACAACATAATTTACTACTATACAAGCAAGTGGCAGACAAACAATAATGGCCACTAAAGAAAAGTAAAAGTAAAACATAATAATGCTCCACTAAAAACAAAAGAAAGTTGAGGGGCCAGAGGTTTGGCCAAAAGTACCATAATTGCGGGGCAATAATTTCAAAGTATCAATAATTCAAGGCATCAATAATTCTGTAGTAGTTATCCAATAATGCTTTTAACAGTCTTCTAGGTCAACTCCGTAGCAGTCATCTTCATTATCATTTCCTGAAGTACTTCCGGCATCAGACATGGAGGAAGAGACTTCTTGTAATCGGTTAATAAATTCTTTAGGATCGGTAATTGCTGATAATGAGGCTAAAATCCTTGACCTGCTGGATAAGAATTCAGAGTCTGAAGTATTTCCAGCTTTCTTACAGCGTCCAGGATTAGCTTGTACCCAAGTATTTAATTTAGTCTCACTGAGTAATTCGGGATTAAACTTAATCCACCACTTAACCGAGAATCTTTTAATTAATTCAGTGGCTGAATAATTATCCCAAATAGTATTTGTAGCAAAGGTCCAAGAGGTAATCCAATTAACACTAAATGCTGCGCAAAAAGCTAGAATAGCAAGATGCGTAGGGCAATCTGTAATGTTGTAGAATTTCGTAAAGGTTTCTTTAGCATAATCTGGAAAGATGTCTAATGTTGGTCCGATCAATTCAAACCATTTAATAAACCAATAAGCAAACTTTAATGATATGTCTTTAGCAAACCAAATAAACCAAGTATGGTTAAAAGGTTCAATGGCCAAAAAGTAATTCCAAGCATCCATGTAGTCAAAATAATTATAACTTTGAGGAGTAAAACTTCTAGTGAAAGATTTCTCCATGGAAGGAGGTAATGTCCAATCTGTTGCTGATAAAACTTTAACAATTTTAAATTTGGAGAAAGTAATTTTTGATTTATCTGCTGTATCATATTGATGGGTCAGCACAATAGATCCAGTATCAACTAATATAAACTCGTAAAATTTTCTGGTTTTTAATAAGCTTTTGGGAACAAACATGAATCCTTGAGGAAGGATTCTTCTTACTTTCTGTAATAGAGAAGTATTGTCCGGACAGTAAGCTGTTTCTAATGGAATAATTGGTTCAAATAATTCCTTGGTCACAAAAGTACTCCTTGCTGTAGAGGGAGGAGTATAAAAAGCTAATTTTGATGATTTAATAGAGGATGATGATGAGGTAATACCTTTGGTAATATCTGAAGGTGATAATAGGGTAAATTTGTTTGATGTAGGTTTTGGAGAGGTAATTTTAGTAAGGTAAGATGGTGATCCTAATACTAAAGTCTTTTCTGGGTTCTCCTTTTTAGGAGGTAATGGAGGTCCATAATTATCTCTAGGATCCATTCTTTCCCTGTAAAAATTCTCTAGTTAAAAAATCTGGTAATGAGTTTTTAATTCCTTCAATATGTTCTATATCAAAATCAAAACAAGATAATAGAGACTGCCATCTGGCAAAAATATGTTTAGAAACTAAGTTTTTAACATCTTTTTGTAAAACACTTTTAGCAGCTTTACAATCTGTTTTTAAAACAAAATGTTTGGAAAACAAATCGTCTTGAAATTTAGTAATACATAAAACAATAGCTAAAATCTCTTTTTTAATAGTACTATAATTTAATTGGGTCGGAGACCAAGTTCCAGAATAAAATCTGACTACTTGTTCCTTTTCTGATCCCGGTAAGACTTGTTTTAATATGCCACCAAAACCAATGTCTGACGCATCAGTTTCGACAATAAGGTTTGCTTGAGGATCTGGGATTCCTAAGCAAGGTAGTTTCTTAACTAATTGTTTTAATTGTTTAACACTATTGGTCATAGACTCATCCCATATAGGAGGATTCTTCCTAAGTCTTTTAAATAATGGAGCACAAATAATTCTTAAGTTTGGTATAAAGTCTGACACATAATTAAGACATCCTAAGAATCTTTGTAATTGGGTTTTATCCTTAATCTCATCTGGAAATTTACTAACAAACTCTAAAGACCTGCTAATAGGAGTGTACATCCTTTGACTAATGTCAATACCCAAAAATCTAATTTTAAATTGAAATAAGTTCATCTTTCTTTCAGATAATACTAATCCGTTATTTTTAATTAATTCGTAGAATTGATTTAAGTGTTGTATGTGTTGATTAATGAAATCTGAGAATACTAATATATCATCTAGATAAACTATAGTAAAGTTTGAATAATCATTAAATATTGAATTCATAATATTTTGGAATTCTGAAGGTGCATTCTTCAGACCTAATGGTAATACATTCCATTCGTAATGTCCAAAAGGAACTACAAAAGCAGTTTTATACTTATCCTTTTCTTCTAATTGTATTTGATAATATCCTGATTTAAGATCAAATTTAGAGTATACAGCTTTATTATGTAATCTATTTATTAAATCTTTCTTATTAGGTATTGGATACCTAATCCATTGTAATGCTTGATTTAAAGGTTTATAGTTAATAACTAATCTAGGACTTCCTCTCTCTAATTCTACTGCGTTAACAACGTAAAACGCTGAGCAACTCCAAGGAGACTTGCTTTGTCTTATTAATCCCTTTTCTAAATATTCATTAATTTCTTTCTTGCAGTAATCTAAGTGCTGCTTATTCATCTGAATAGGCCTAGCTTTGGTAGGTATATTTATTTCATTAAAAGTAGGTTCATAAGGTAAAGATATAACATGAGTTTTCCTTTTGCAGAAAGCATTAGGCTGTTCTGAACAAAGATTATTAATAAACTTGATTTTTATTTCATTAATTTGTTTAATGACATTAGAAGATAACAATTGTTCTTCTATTCTTTTAAAAAGTATTTCTTTATTTAAAAAATTAATTTGTTTTTTCTTATTATTAATAAGATTAATATAAGATATCTTTCTATCTCTTAAATTATTTAGATCTCGTACTTTAGGAGGATCTAAAAAATTAAACTTAATAGTATGTCCTAACGCTTGAGTAGTAATAGATTCTTCATTAACAGTTATAGGATAGAGTAATGCTAGGAAAGGAGTTCTTAAAATAATATCTTCATTAATATTTTTGACTAATAAAAATGAAGTATTATAGCATACCTTATCTTTACAGATTTTAGCAGAAGATAATTTAAAATTAACTTGTAATCTCGCACCATTAGCACCTCTTAATGATTCAGTAGTTTTTTCATAATATTGAGTAGGGATTAATCCTTCTCTTATGCAATTTAAATCTGCACCAGAATCTATTAATGCTATCATCTCATAAGTTCTATCTGGAAGAACCAGATCTATTCTGCTAAACCACTTATGAGAAATAATTCTTTCAATACTATTAAAGTATTTTGTATCATCTTTTGTCTCGCTGGGTTCACCAACTTCTATAGTTTCATATTGTACTTCTTTTCCTTTATTATTTTTACTAAATTGTTTTTCTAATCTCTGATTTTGTACTATCATATTACCTTCTAATTCTAATAATTTCAATTCTAATTCATCTTCTCGAGTTTTTAAACTTTGAACTTCTCTTTTCAAAGTTTTAACTTCTTCCTGTAAATCATTAACTGATACGGGTTTAATTTTATTTTTATTAAACATTTCCATAACATCTTTAAATTGTACAGGTTGTACAGGTTGTTTTTTAAGAAGATCATTATCTTGTATAATGGTTTTTAAATGTTCCATAAAAGCATTCCTGCTTTCGGAATCTTCCATATTATCAAGAATAGTAATTAAAGTATCTGCTTGACTATTAGTCAAGGTTTTCTTTAAAACATTAATATGTTTACTACATTTATTGCAATTGCAAAAATCTAATCCTAAACAATCTTCATCTGAAGATTCTTCTGAATTACTAATATGATTAATCTCTTGATATAAAGATTCTTCTGAAGAAGAGCTTTCTTCAGTATCAGTACATAGCATAATGTTTTCTAAAGTTGAAATTAAAGTGTATTTTAATTCTTTAGATAAATCTAGATTTTGTAATTGATTAATTTTTTCTTTAACTCTACATTCAGTAGCATAATGACCATTACAACCACACTTAAAACATTTAATATCTTTTTTATTATTCTTATTATAAGATTTTTTCTTATTTTTATAAGGTTTCTTCTTATAAGGTTGCTTATAGAATTCTTGATTTTCTTTTTAAGCTTTCTTATAAGGTTTATAATTTTTTCTTCCTTTACTAACATTCTTTTTTCTATTCTTAGCGTTACTGGGAGCTCTCAAAGGCGTAGCCCCATACTGCTCACAGAACGATCCTAATTCACGCTTATTACTTAATTTTTCATTTCTAATCTTATTTTGTAATTTATAATCTGTACAAATTTGTATTCCTGTTTCTATAACATAATTAGATAATTCTCCCATGGTTAAATCTTGATAAGGAATATCTCCATTACAATTATTTCTAATGTTTGTTTTTACCTTTTCAGCAAATAATCTGGGTAATCCACTAAGAAATCTTTCTTTCCAGTAGTTAGCATAACCATCTTGCCTAAGGCATAATTTTGAGAGAAACATATCTTTATACCATCTATAATCTGACATAGTCGGACAATAAAGATTAGCTAATTGTTCTCCTGCTCTTTGCTGAAACTTAAGGGGTTCCCCAACAAAGAACTTGGTTATGGAGTATAGTAAAGTAGTAGTACAAATTGGTTCGTTAGTTTCTGTTTTAACTGCTATATCTATAGCATTCTTTTCAACTTGATTAATAACATTATCCCACCATCCTTTTAATGTACCAGTAAATCCTTGTACTAACATATCCTTAGCTTGTCTATCATTGTTTCCTTTCATTTTATGGGCAGTAGCAGCCATAGTCATACATTGTATTACATCTAAAATTTGTTGTTCAGCAGCGCCATCTATATTCCATTCATATAGGGCGTTTCCTGCATATGCGGATCCTGTATGAAGACCTCTTTCTTCAAATTGCACATCAGCAAATGAAGGTCTATCGTAGTAATTTCTAGTCCTATGATGTGGTTTTCCTAACTTATTAATAATGTTTTCAAAATTCATAATGTGTTCATATTCTTCTTCGAAAGAAAGAATATTTATAGAGGAAGGTTGACCTATGTTAAAGCCACTAAGTTTTTTAACTAATTCTTCTATTTTATCCGTAGGATTATCTCCTAAGCTAAATTTTTGTAATTCTTTTGTCGACGGAGTGTCGTAATTAAATATTGGTTTGGTAGGATTTAATTTATATTCTTTTTCTTTATCTTTTCTTTGAGTATTTTGAGGAGCTGATAGTTCAATTCTATCAAGCTGTTGTGCCATAGTATGTAATGTTTGGTTAGTATAATTTAATTGAGTATGTATATTATTTGCATCTATCTTATCACAGAATTTATCAAAATTTTTAGTTACAGCCTTAAAATGAGCTGCTTCTATAGTAGCTTTTTCTTTGTAATGGGTAAATTTAAAAGCTTCTAAAGGAGGACGTACAGAATTTATAGTTTCTCCTTTTGAAGTTTTCCATTGGGTATTTAATCTAACATTCATTCCTAAAGTTTTCTCAGAAACAAAAGGATTTTTAATATTATTTTCTTCACAGTAAGGTTCGAACCATGCAAAGAATAGAACATTTAATTCATGATGATTTAAATAATCATAGAATTCCTGACGGTAATAGGAAGTTTCTTTTTTAGAGAAGGTTTTAAAATACCATTCTCTTTTCCTAGTGTTATAATTAGCGTAAAAATCTTCGTTAATCCAGTCTTTATCTATTGTAAAAGGTTCTTCCAAAGTAAGGGTTCTTAACATTTGTGATTCTGTTGGTGAAGGAGATCTAGAAGATCTTTCACTAAATATTGGTCTAGGTATTGGTGGGGTAAAATCCACACCTGATAAGTTTGATCTAAAAGGTATATCAACTGAAGATCTAGCATCAGAAGTTGATCCTAGACTACTTAGTCTGTCAAATCTCATAGATTGACTTCTATTCATCGCGATGGAAATGGTTCCATTTGTATCTTGGATAATATGTCTAATAGTTCTGGCTTCTATCTTTTGAGGTGGTACTATATCTTTTAATATCCACTCATGTGGTAATCTCGCTAAAATTTCAGATGTTTTAAGTATTTTAGGAGTTGTAACATCTACTTTCTTTAGATTAGCTTCAATAATACAAGTTTCATTTCTTGGAGTAGATCTTAAAGATTTAAAATTATAATTTACTGTAGAGACTTTATAAGTCATTCTACTAATAACATCTAAATTTGCCACACCTAGGTTGAAGGTATCTTCAAGCCCTTGCACATGGACTAGTAATGAATTTTTTGTATTTTCGTCACCTAAGCTCATGGAAAAGTTAGGATGACAATTAAAATAAACAGGACCATCATTAAGATTTGATTCAATAATAGCTATAATAGAATCTTCAAATTTAGCAATTCTTT
Organism: Medicago ruthenica; assembly: GCA_018208015.1. NCBI lineage: Eukaryota > Viridiplantae > Streptophyta > Magnoliopsida > Fabales > Fabaceae > Medicago > Medicago ruthenica. Next base: position 67,316,776 of record CM031373.1, on the reverse strand, counting down.
TATCTCTAAGGACTAATAATATAGGAGTATTAAGTCCTAATCTATGTAATGGTTTAATAGCAACTTGTATTAATCCTAGATGTATATATCTATGTCCTTCGTTATAATGTTCTTCTAGTAATTTACTATATAGAATATTAATAGTTTCCATTTTACTACAATAGATTTAGCCATTTCAGTAGTTTTAATAATCTTTTTACTTTTATAATCAAATTTACCAACCTGGTAAACTCTATTGTAATTAATTTCTGGCATAGACCAGTTAGTTAATTTGTTTTCCATTTCTTGTATTTATAATTCACTATTTTGGTAATTATCTTGATCTATAATAGATTGTTGTTCACTCGTAGGTAAAGTAATTAAAGGTGGATATATATATATATATATATGCTGTAATAGATCCACTTCATTTTTATGAAGGTCCATTTTAGAGACCACCATCTTTTTATTCGGACCAAAACCCACTTTTTGGTTTTTGAAACAATCAAATCTAAAGGATAAAGTAATAATTTAACTTTAAAGGGTCCCATTTTCTCATTCTCTTTGTTTTCTTTTTTCGTTAGTGTTCCATCTCTCTCACGTTTTCCCAGTTCCTTTTTATACATTGTTCTTCCAATTTCTTAAACTGCTATCAGCAATTATGTGGTTATCAGATTGAGTTTCTTTTGGATTCATGAACTTGTTGAGTTCCCACGATTACAACAACATTTTCTTTTCTTATAAAAAACCACTTTTTAATCATGAGATTCGGTTCCCACACCGCTGCACTTACCAACTTCTGCGGCCGGCGAGTTCTACCGTATTGAACACCTTCGAGGTGTTGATTTCATCGTCTAACGAAGCAGTAGTTAGAGGGAGATGGGTGGTTAATCTTAGCACTGGGTTTGAATGTTATAAATCATGAATATAAAAAGGAGTGGGTATTCATCAGCGTTGCTTAAATTGAAGAAAATGAAATTGAGAGACGAATAAAGAAAATGCAATTGGATGATTTCATAACAACTTGCTGCACTTGATTTGAAGAAAATGGAAGAACTCATCCATGAGAGAGAGAGAAACAATAGCAATAATGACCAGCAAAAAAGTTACTCAAAAAAAATAAAAAAAATAAAGAAAAACATTAATCATTCAACTGTAATTACAATTTTATCCTTGACTTTTGCTTTTTTTAAAAATGTGTAAGGTGGGGTTTTTAGTCCAAATGAAAAGGTAGTTGGTAAAATAGATTTTCATAAAATGAAGTAGGTCTATTGTAAGAAATATATATATATATATATATATATATATATATATATATATATATATATATATATATGAGATTTGCTAATATACACCCACTAGTTTTTATGTGGGAGTATTTTAGCAACATGCATCTTTAGGTGTATTTAGCCACTTTTTAGTTATCACTTGCTAAAATACTCCTTCTAAAAAATAAGTTGGTGTATTCTAACAAATGCCTATAGGAGTTGCTAACATACACCCACTTATTTTTTAGAAGGTGTGTTATAGCAACATACACCTCAAGGTGTATTTATCAATTTTTTAGTTATAACTTGCTAAAATACTCCCACATAAAAACTAGTGGGTATATATATATATATATATATAGCCCTTTTTTAAAAAGGTGTCCTTATATATATATATATATATATATATATATATATATATATATATATACATATATATATATATATAAGGACACCTTTTTAAAAAAGGGCTCATAAATTAAGGACAGAAGAAGTACAACACTTAATTGATGATGTAATCTCAATTGATTTAGATCATATTCCCTGACAACTAATTGTAAAACGTTCATTAAGTAATATCACAAATTTGACATCAACATTGTTTTTGTTGTCTTAGGCAACAACAGAAGATGGCTACATCTTAAGCCTGCAAGAGAATACCGGCTGGACGGTCCGGTAAGAAAGCAGACAAGTCTCATGTGCTAATACGACGTGGTATCTTTTGTGTAAGTTTTAGTGTTGTGAATCTCATACAAATTACAATATTGGTTATGCAAAGACAACACGTTTGATTCCTATGATTTATTTTAGGATGCTAGAATATGGTTATTCAATTCACCAGAAGATGCATTTGGATTTATCTTGGTAGACAGTGGATTTGATGTGTGGCTTGTCAATGGTCGTGGCACAAAATATAGCACCATGCATACATCGTTAAGTCTTGATGACATGGTTCTTATAACTATGATATACTCCAATATATACGTGCATTTAAGTTTTTCAGATTTTCCTCTAAAAAAGGTTTTTCAAATTTTCACACTTTGATAAAAAAATTATAATTAATTATTGATTTATATCATTATGCATATAGGCTTATTGGGATTAGTCATGGGAAGAATTTGCTAGTTATGATCTTCCTGCTTCAGTCCAATATGTTTACAACCATACTAGTTAAAAATTTTACTATACAGGTCATTCTCAGGTTAGTTCACTCCTAATTGATTATTATTTATTTTTGGGAAATGCTTTTAGGGCACTTGTTAAAAAGTTTAAAAAAGAAATTTTGTCTTAGAAATAGTGCATTCAATGCATTGAAACTTTAAAAAGTAACTTTTTCTACACAATTTACAAATTATTTATATTTTTGAATCCTTAATTAATAAGTGTCATAGCAAGACCCTTTATTTTTTTTTTATTGTTTTTAGTGTGTAACAATGCTATAAGTTTTTCAAGGAACTTTGATGACTTTTGTTGCTTTATCTCAAGGGAAGCTTTTGAATATGTTGAGATCAGCTGTATTACTTAGTCCAATTACTTATATGAATCTAATTCCTTCAAAGGAAATAAGTCTTGATGTTGGTCTCTTTTTAGCTAAAGTGAGACACAAAAAATAAAATCACACTCTATTTAACTATTATTATTTTGGTGCAACATGTATTAACATATTTATTGAATGTAATTATGAAAATGTTTTCCTTTTTTTAATATAACATGAAGTGTATTGGTTAGGTCTTTATCAATTCATTCCTAATGTGTAAGAGAATAAATAACCATTTCATCTACTTTTACTATATCTTTTTCTAAAATTCTTTAGTGCAAAAGAAAAATGTAAAACTAAAAAATATTGTAGTAATAATATATCATATGTTTTTATGATTAGTAGGGATGTTGCAACAAAAGCTCGAATTCACAAACCTATTGGCATTGTTTACAGGTACTTTACATGTTACCGGTGGAATGATTAGTAAATTTTATGTATGAAAAAGATTACCACATTTATTGGTTTTATATTTGTGTTCCCTACCTTTGAATTTTATCGGTCCGAATTGTTGCTTAAATTCTTCTAGAATTGATTTCTATCTTGATCATAAACCACAACCAATGTCAACAAGAATTTGATCAATTTATCTCAAAGTAAGTATACTAACACTCAATATATTTTATCGTTTTCTTGTTGTGACTAAATATCATTGGATTTAATTTGTATGTACAATATTATGTGTAATACAACTACGTCTCATCATGGTATAATTTTTTTTATTGAATTGACTCTTGTATTATAAAATGTGAGTAGTCGCCAAAACTGGAAAAATAGCAAAGTATGATTGTCGCGGTGATTTTTGGATATCAAGCTATTAATTAGCGTTGACTCGCAATTTCAAGCTCACCACCGATCTTTTATTTTTCCGAGGAAAAGGGAGAAAGTTCGAAAAACCCTATTTTTAAGAGATCAAAGGTCCGGGGGTTGGTTACGCAAAGGGAAGGTATTAGCACCCTAAACGTCTATAGTACTCTATAGGAACCTCTTGTTTTTATTTATCTTTATGCTAAATTGATTATTTGTTTGTAAAATAAATGCTTAAGTGTGAAAAAAAAAATTAAAGTGAGGAGTTTAAAAGAAAGAAAATGTTTTTTGTTATTTTGTTGATTTGGAAAGACAGAGTCTTTTGCCTACGTACCCGAGCGGGATCAAAATCACGTAGTTCGGGGTAAAAGCCGAATGATTGGTTTTGGTTGATTTTAAAGTTTAAAAAATGTTTTAAGAAAGATAAGAGGCCGAAAAGGCATAGAAGGATAAAAAAAGAGTGAGTTTGATTGATTTTAAATTGAAGAAAAAGTTTTGATTGATTAAAGATTGATTGAAATTTGATTAAGAAAAGAAAGATAAAGATTGACTTTTTTTTTTTTTTAAATTTTGATTATAAAATGTTTTTGGGTTTTGACTTTTTTTGTGAAAGTTTGATTAAGTCCTAAGGTCCAGAGACTAAGTTATGCTGAGATAACCTAAACGCGCCGGATCCCTCAAAATGACGTTGGATCAAGTGAGGGTCCTTTTCCTCGGATACGGTCCAAATTACGTTATCGCCCTCGACATAAAGCATAAAAAAATAGATGTGGTGTCGGTGCATATTCTCATTTATGTTTATTTACATTGGACCTAGATACATTCTAATGACAAGAAAATAAATGACAAGAATAATAAAATAATAAAAAAAAGCAAGTGCATTAAAGTAAGTATGCTAAAGGAAATAAAAATAATGCATGAAATGCAAAACAATAACTAAATATGGTGCATAAAATAAATAAAAAAATGCAAGACATAAAATAAATATGATGCTGAAAATAAAATAAAAATGCAAGACATAAAAATAAATATGATGCTAAAAGAAAATAAAAATGCAAGACAATAAAATAAATATGATGCTAAAAGAAAATAAAAATGCAAGACAATAAAATAAATATGATGCATAAAATAAAAAGAAAATAAAATGCAAGACATAAAATAAATATGGTGCTGGAAATTAAAATGCAAGGCATAAAATAAATATGTTGCTGGAAAATAAATAAAGAAAATAAAAAATGCAAGGCATAAAAATAAATATGAGGCATAAAATAAAAAGAAAATAAAAATGCAAGACATAAAATAAATATGGTGCATAAAAAATAAAAAAAAATAAAAATGCATGGGGTACTGGAAATAAAAGACAGTAAATAAAATGCATAGAAAATAAAAAAACTAAAAATAAAAATGCAAGAAAAAGAAATAAAATAAAAAAAGAAAAGGAAAGAAGAAGATGGGGTGCAGAAGTAATAGGGGGAGTGCAGAAAGTAAAAGAGTAGAGGAGAAGGAAGAAGAAGCTGAAAGGGAGATGGGCCGTGTGGTAAAATTCTTGCTGGGCTTAGTGTTTATAAAGAGTTTTTTCCAGAATTTTAGTCATTTGCAACTTCTTCCCTCTCTCTTCTTTCTCTCACTAACCTTCCTCTCTTCTCCATCTTCTCTCTAGTGACCGACCGGAAGAGGAATCCGGCGCGGCGGCCGCGGCGGCGCCACCGCGCCGGAGCTCAGAACCCTTTTTTTTTAAAATTTTTTACTCTCCTAGAATCCTTTTTTTTCTCTCTTTTCGAAAATCAACTCAAAATTTCAGAATTCTTTCTTAAACGCCCTAGATCTAAACTCAAAGTTTCGGAAATTACCTAGTTTTTTGGGTTTTTGGTTCGGTTTTGGGATGGGTCTAAGTAGAGCTTGGTTCGGACTTGTGGCTTGCGTTGTGTGGCTTCGGATTCACGAACAGTTTTTGAGTGGTGGCCTTGGTCTTTCGTTTTTTTGTGAAAGATGGTGTTAGGGTTCAGTGTTTGTTTACGGTTGATGATTCTATTGATGGTTACTGTTGGTTTTGTGCTTGTTGTGATAATTTTTTTGATTCAGATTCGTGAAAGAAAAAGAAACGGTTCGGATTTGTGGTGATTTTGTGGTGGTTGGCCGGAAAATGGATTTTGTTGGTGGTAGACGGTGGTTGTGGGAGTTGTGATTGGTGGTTCTGACTGGTACTGACTCAGGGTGTACTGACTGACTCTGTACTGTGTGTGTACTGACACAGTGCAGTAAATGCACTATTTAAAGGACAATGACTGGTGTTGAGCAAAGACAAAAATACCCTTTTTGGGCTGGACAGAAAAGACTGAAGAATAATGAAAATAAAAAGAGTAAAATAAAAATAGAAAAATAATAATAACAAAAAACGAGAATAATAAAAAAACTCTTAATAAAAGAATTTAAAAAAGGAATAAAGAAAATAATAAATAAAAATAGTAATAAAAAGATAAAATAAAAAAAAACGGTTGCCTTCGGAACAAAATATGAGGTATTTTAAAATACCTCCCTGCCGAAATTTCGTCTGAAACGACGAAAATTTCTGGCCTAAAAGACGAGAGGAAAGAAATAAAAACGGGTCAAAAATGGGGTATGACAGATGCCCCTATTTAAGTTTCTTCGTTACGGAGATTTAAAAGTGAAATTTTAAAATCGACGGGTCGAAGAGACTTAAATACAGAGTACACCATTTTTGACCAGTTTCAAATGCAAAATGTTATGAATGCAATGTTATGCATGTGATGCTATGCATGTAATGTTGTGAATGCTCGCGATACAAGTATGAATGCAAGATGGCGAGGATGACTCGACTGGGGATAACAAAACAAAAGGATACCCGAGTCTGTTAAAAGAAACGGGGTCCGACTCCACTGGGGATAACATGGTTTCACTGGGGATAAATGTCAGTTGTTCGGGTTGACGACGAACTGCCACTGACGACAAAGGAACAAAGATAAATGTCAGCTGTTCGGGTTATTGCCGAACTAGCCAACTGACAAGAAACAAAGATAAATGTCAACTGTCCGGATTATTGCCGAACGGCCATTGACGAACAAGAAATAAAGGTAAATGTCAACTGTCCGGATTATTGCCGAACTAGCCAACTGATGACAAAAGACAAAGGCAAATGCTGGATGAAAGGTAAAAACAGGATGAAATTTAAAAGCAGGATGAAATTTAAATGCTGGATGAAATATAAAAGCAGGATGAAATTTAAAAGCTGGATGAAATTTAAAAGCAGGATGAAATTTAAAAGCAGGATGAAATTTAAATGCTGGATGAAATTTAAAAGCAGGATGAAATTTAAATGCTGGATGAAATATAAAAGCTGGATGAAATTTAAAAGCAGGATGAAATTTAAATGCTGGATGAAATGTAAAAGCTGGATGAAATTTAAAAGCAGGATGAAATTTAAATGCTGGATGAAATATAAAAGCAGGATGAAATTTAAAAGCTGGATGAAATTTAAAAGCAGGATGAAATTTAAAAGCAGGATGAAATTTAAATGCTGGATGAAATTTAAAAGCAGGATGAAATTTAAATGCTGGATGAAATATAAAAGCTGGATGAAATTTAAAAGCAGGATGAAATTTAAAAGCTGGATGAAATTTAAAAGCAGGATGAAATTTAAAAGCTGGATGAAATTTAAAAGCTGGATGAAATTTAAATGCTGGATGAAATTTAAAAGCAGGATGAAATTTAAATGCTGGATGAAATTTAAAAGCAGGATGAAATTTAAAAGCAGGATGAATTTTAAAGGCAGGATGAAATTTAAAAGCAGGATGAAATTTAAAAGCAGGATGAATTTTAAATGCTGGATAAATTTTAAAGGCAGGATGAAATTTAAAAGCAGGATGAATTTTAAATGCTGGATATAAGTTGTTCGCTAAAGAACTGCCATTTGGCGTAAAGACAAGATAAATGAAAGATGCACAAGCTGTTCATTAAAGAACTGCCACTTGGCATAAAGAGGGTGACATCTCTGGACCAGACACACTGGGGATGACACTTGGGGAAAGAGTGTTACAAATTGTTCATGATTGATTGGCATAGAAAGATATTCAAAACAATATTCAGGGTGGTTAACGCAACCATGATGTTGTTTGTATGCATGAATGTGTATATGCATGAATGTATGAATGCATGTATGATTTATGTGACTGCATGACTATACGAAGGATTAATTTGTGTGATAGTGTAATTGATGAATTTGATGAGACAAGATTGGATAAGATGGGGAGTGGACCGACGACGCAGTACAAACACTCGACAATCTTTATTGGGGATGATGCCATTGGAGACATATCAAATCATTAACGGGGTAATGCCCACCATATGCAACAATTGATGGGGAGTAATCACTTCCTGGGGAAGATGGTTACAAATTATTCATGATTGATTGAAATGAACAGATAATTGAAGCAAGCCTCATGATGGTTAATGCAGCCATGTATGCATGATATTGTTTTTATTGTATATGCATGAATGTGTATATGCATGAATGTATGAATGCATGAATGACGACACGACTTGTATGACTGTATGGAGGATTGAATTATGTGACTGGATGACTGATTAACTTGTGATTGTATGAAAGATTGACTTGTATGATTGTATAACTGATGGACTTGATGAGACAAGGTTAGGCAGGTAAGAGGGAAAGTGACCCGACGTCGCATCACAAACACTTGGCAATCTTCAATGGGGATGGTGCCACTGGGGCACATCAAAACAAAGACGGGGTAAAGCCCGACATAGGCAGCGGCTGATGGGGAATAAACACTTCCTGGGAAGAGCGTGCTAATCCAAAAACCTGGTAGAAGAACTGGTGCTTCTATGGTCATGCTTATCTTTTGTGTTTTTTTTTTAATCCCTAATTTTTGCCTGGACCGCCTTTTCAGGTTTTCAGTCCACCGGGAATATATTCTTTTGTATGCCCCTAATTTTTGCCTGGACCGCCCTTTCGGGTTTTCGATCCACCGGGACGCTCATTTTTGCCTAAGCCGCCCTTTCGGGTTTTCGACTTACCGAGCTCTTTTCTTTTTCTCTTTTTTCCTTCTTTTTTTTTTTATATATATTTCCTTTTTTTGTATTTTTTGGCTAAGCAATTGACCAAGTTCAGCACTGCAGAGTTTATCCGTTCTCAGGATAGCGGTTGACGTACCCTTCACTTATTCATTAGTTCAGAGAAAATGTATTTGTTGTTTGTGCTTTTCAAAAAGATATGAAAAATATTTATGATTTTGAAAAATATTTTGTTTCAAACACTACCATCAAAAATAGAAAAGGTTTTATAAGCTGAATAAATGAGAATTCCAAATGAAAGGCCACAGGCTCAAATTTATTTAAAAGAGTGGTGACCCGCCAATGGCATGGCTCCACGGATCTTACAAAGTTTGGAAAATGGTAAATATAAGGGGAAGGTACATTGAACACAATAACCGCTATTCTCCCTGACAACTTTGAATTTCACTGTTTGGATGCTTCAGATTCAGAGTCTCTTTGACATTTAATGTGCCCCAAGTGAGTAGAGATCAGACCAATGCAGTTACTTTGTCTTTTGATCCTTAACTTTTGCATAGGTCGCCCTTTCGGGTTTTCGACCTATCAGGATGATTATTTTCTGTTTTATGTCTCTAATTTTTGCCTGGACCGCCCTTTCGGGTTTTCGATCCACCGAGACGCTCCTTTTTGCCTAAGCCGCCCTTTCGGGTTTTCGACTTACCGAGCTGTTCTTTTATTTTTTAGACAAAGTATTTCTTGACTGCATCCGCATTCACAGGACGAGGGAGCTCATCACCGTCCATAGTCGTAAGAATCAAAGCGCCACCGGAGAAAGCTCTCTTGACGACATATGGGCCTTCGTAATTAGGCGTCCACTTGCCCCTGGAATCAGGTTGGAAAGATAAAACCTTCTTGAGCACAAGATCTCCTTTGAATTCGCGGGGACGAACTTTCTTGTCAAAAGCTTGTTTCATCCTTTTTGATATAACTGCTCATGGCACAAGGCTTTTGTGCGTTTCTTTTCAATCAAGTTTGAACTGATCATATTTGTTTTGACATCATTCAACCTCTGACAATTTGGCTTCCGTTAGAACTCTCAAACCGTATACCAAAGAGAAAAGGGGTTGCCCCTGTTGAGGTACGCACTGAAATAAGATATCCGTGCAAAAGCATTCTGTAACATCTCATGCACATCCTTGTAGGTGGTTACCATCTTCTGCACTATCTTTTTGATGTATTTTTTGCTTTGTTTTTTTTGCTTTTGATTTTGATTTTTTCTTTTGTTTCTTTTTGTTTGATTTTTTGCTTTTGATTTTTTTGCTCTGGCTATTATTTTTTGCTTTTGTTTTTTTTTTTTGCAGCCTCGATGGCACCACTCATCTGGAATTTTATCAGGAATACCGTAGCAGCAGTCCCTCGGAACTCAAGTTTATCACTTTCAGTGCTTCTTCATGAGACTGAATGATGTTATTTTCATATTCTAGTAACAGAGAGATCTTTTCGTGAATCCCTTCATCCTCCTCCTCTTCAGCTTCGTAAACAGGGCACTCAAAGTCGGAAGAGAGCATAGGGTTACAGTGTTCAACGGGTTTATTGATGCTTAGTCTGCATATGATTGATGATTGATTTTAGAAAATGAATGAACAATGCAAACTTTTTTTTTTGAAATTGATTGAAAACACAAAATAAAATATTTTTGGGTTTTTTGTGTTACCATTTTCCAGAAAAAGCTAAGAATAATAAAAACATAGTCGAGAACAAAACGACTTCTTATTTGATGATGGGAATGCATGAAACAAAAGCCCTAAACAAGTTCACTTTCGTCTCGGGCGGAACGAAAGGATTTTTTTTGAAAAGACAAGACAACAAAACACATTACTTGGACCTATGAGTAGCTGAGGGAATGTCAATCAACGATCTAATTGCAGTAACCTCTGCCATGTGTTACAAAATTCACTGCCACCTTCTTCACCAGGGTGAGCTTCTGAGCAATCTTGCACCAAATTAACAGATGGGGTCCCGTGGTCAGGTAGTAGATTAGCTTGCACGTCGGGACTCGACCCTTCGAAGGATAGGATGTTGGCCTGGACCAACTTCTGGACTTCGGCTTTCAAGGCATAACAATGCTCAACGTCATGACCGGGTGCCCCTTGATGGAAAGCACAAGAGAGATCAGGTTTATACCACTGTGGCAACCTTTCAGGTACCTTAGGAGGTGCCCTAGTTTGAACAAGATTTTTATCAAGCAAAACGGGGAGCAACTCTGCATATGCCATGGGGATTGGATCAAAATGGGAAGTCCGCTGAACCCGATTTTGTTGTCGAGGCTGTTGTCGATTCTGTTGCTGAGGCCTTTGTTGGGGCTGGAGATGATTTCTGGATAGCCGGAGTTGGGGTTCCAAAAGAGGTGGGACGAAAACCTTCGTCTGATAGAAATGGCATCCCCATGGGTAAGCTCTAGACGTGCCGGGCGGTGGAGTGAGTATGGTAGAAGTTGGCAAAGCAAATAAGATTGGCTGCTCAAGAGTAGTGACAGCAGGCTGAGGAACTGACGCCTGGGCTTGGGAAGCCAACAGAGCATTCATCATGGTGGTCAACTTCTCCATCCCTTCCCGGAGATTGGCCACCTCTTCCCGGAGGTTCTGGTTTTCTTGCTCTAATAGATCCATTCTTTTCCGATTAGCCATAGTGTTGTAAATGTGAGTAGGCTTGTAATGAACACGTCAGGCCACTTTCTTTGACGGCGGCAGATCAACCTTTTATTGGTGAACAAAAAGTAAGACTCGATTTGGAAACTATGAATGCAGTATGATGCATGATTATGCTTATGCGAAAAAGAGAAAGATTTGTTATCGAAGGACTTGTCGAAGTAATTGTAAACATCATAGTTTGAACGTTTCATTTAAAATATTACAAACAATCCCCTTTTTTGGGACAAAGCCAAGAGATATGCTCAGAAGTTCAACAGTAAAAATCTTGAAAAAGTCCCGATATTTCAAACTTGAGGATGCCGAATGATCTCCCATTCGAGAAAATCCTCTGGACTAGTCATTAAAGATCTTAGCTTCCTTAAGCTTGTCAAATCTGGGCTTTTGAAATTGTATTTCTGAGTGTTTCTCTTTGTGAAGTTCATTCCTACGATGTTTGTAACAAAACTTGTCTAAGTCCTTCGATATTTGATGAAAAAAGATGTTTATGAATGAATGCATGTATGCATGATTATGCTAAAGAGCGGAGAAAACATGGTGAGGTTAAGTCCATAATGTTGGAGTCGAGGGTAAACACGCCATTTGGTAAGGACTATGGTTTCATATGTACCTGTATCACGGGTTCTACCAAGTTCTCAAAGTCATTGACCACTTCCGAATATTGTCGGATTACGGGACTGACTCCCGGTCCAACAACGTTCGTAGGAAAGTCTCGTTTGAGTGTAGTATCGCGTATCAACCAATTCAAGACTACTCTTGATTAGCCACCGCACTACGTCCTAAAAGGCCAAGATGGGTTAGGTAACTAAAGGTCCTCAACTTCATAGGTCACTTGAAAATATCAATGCCGAACACGACTACTCATGCCAACATAATAATACTTCCAAGATTCCTCCATTGAGTGGGGTTATCACATGTGCCACATCCGAAACTCACTCTCGGAAAGCCACTATGATTATACCACCATCCTATCTAAGGTTTCTCTTAAGTCCGGGTGTAGGACTTATCTCACCACTCACGTAAAAAGATAAACACTTAAGCACATATTTACAATTACAAATAAAGCATAAAGATAAAGAAAAGCGAGATAGGTTTAACCCACTTAGGATTTTGGTCCCCAGTGAAGTCGCCATTTTTCTGTCGCGGTGATTTTTGGATATCAAGCTATTAATTAGCGTTGACTCGCAATTTCAAGCTCACCACCGATCTTTTATTTTTCCGAGGAAAAGGGAGAAAGTTCGAAAAAACCCTATTTTTAAGAGATCAAAGGTCCGGGGGTTGGTTACGCAAAGGGAAGGTATTAGCACCCTAAACGTCTATAGTACTCTATAGGAACCTCTTGTTTTTATTTATCTTTATGCTAAATTGATTATTTGTTTGTAAAATAAATGCTTAAGTGTGAAAAAAAAAATTAAAGTGAGGAGTTTAAAAGAAAGAAAATGTTTTTTGTTATTTTGTTGATTTGGAAAGACAGAGTCTTTTGCCTACGTACCCGAGCGGGATCAAAATCACGTAGTTCGGGGTAAAAGCCGAATGATTGGTTTTGGTTGATTTTAAAGTTTAAAAAATGTTTTAAGAAAGATAAGAGGCCGAAAAGGCATAGAAGGATAAAAAAAGAGTGAGTTTGATTGATTTTAAATTGAAGAAAAAGTTTTGATTGATTAAAGATTGATTGAAATTTGATTAAGAAAAGAAAGATAAAGATTGACTTTTTTTGAAATTTTGATTATAAAATGTTTTTGGGTTTTGACTTTCTTTTGACTTTTTTTGTGAAAGTTTGATTAAGTCCTAAGGTCCAGAGACTAAGTTATGCTGAGATAACCTAAACGCGCCGGATCCCTCAAAATGACGTTGGATCAAGTGAGGGTCCTTTTCCTCGGATACGGTCCAAATTACGTTATCGCCCTCGACATAAAGCATAAAAAAATAGATGTGGTGTCGGTGCATATTCTCATTTATGTTTATTTACATTGGACCTAGATACATTCTAATGACAAGAAAATAAATGACAAGAATAATAAAATAATAAAAAAAAGCAAGTGCATTAAAGTAAGTATGCTAAAGGAAATAAAAATAATGCATGAAATGCAAAACAATAACTAAATATGGTGCATAAAATAAATAAAAAAATGCAAGACATAAAATAAATATGATGCTGAAAATAAAATAAAAATGCAAGACATAAAAATAAATATGATGCTAAAAGAAAATAAAAATGCAAGACAATAAAATAAATATGATGCTAAAAGAAAATAAAAATGCAAGACAATAAAATAAATATGATGCATAAAATAAAAAGAAAATAAAATGCAAGACATAAAATAAATATGGTGCTGGAAATTAAAATGCAAGGCATAAAATAAATATGTTGCTGGAAAATAAATAAAGAAAATAAAAAATGCAAGGCATAAAAATAAATATGAGGCATAAAATAAAAAGAAAATAAAAATGCAAGACATAAAATAAATATGGTGCATAAAAAATAAAAAAAAATAAAAATGCATGGGGTACTGGAAATAAAAGACAGTAAATAAAATGCATAGAAAATAAAAAAACTAAAAATAAAAATGCAAGAAAAAGAAATAAAATAAAAAAAGAAAAGGAAAGAAGAAGATGGGGTGCAGAAGTAATAGGGGGAGTGCAGAAAGTAAAAGAGTAGAGGAGAAGGAAGAAGAAGCTGAAAGGGAGATGGGCCGTGTGGTAAAATTCTTGCTGGGCTTAGTGTTTATAAAGAGTTTTTTCCAGAATTTTAGTCATTTGCAACTTCTTCCCTCTCTCTTCTTTCTCTCACTAACCTTCCTCTCTTCTCCATCTTCTCTCTAGTGACCGACCGGAAGAGGAATCCGGCGTGGCGGCCGCGGCGGCGCCACCGCGCCGGAGCTCAGAACCCTTTTTTTTAAAATTTTTTTACTCTCCTAGAATCCTTTTTTTTCTCTCTTTTCGAAAATCAACTCAAAATTTCAGAATTCTTTCTTAAACGCCCTAGATCTAAACTCAAAGTTTCGGAAATTACCTAGTTTTTTGGGTTTTTGGTTTGGTTTTGGGATGGGTCTAAGTAGAGCTTGGTTCGGACTTGTGGCTTGCGTTGTGTGGCTTCGGATTCACGAACAGTTTTTGAGTGGTGGCCTTGGTCTTTCGTTTTTTTGTGAAAGATGGTGTTAGGGTTCAGTGTTTGTTTACGGTTGATGATTCTATTGATGGTTACTGTTGGTTTTGTGCTTGTTGTGATAATTTTTTTGATTCAGATTCGTGAAAGAAAAAGAAACGGTTCGGATTTGTGGTGATTTTGTGGTGGTTGGCCGGAAAATGGATTTTGTTGGTGGTAGACGGTGGTTGTGGGAGTTGTGATTGGTGGTTCTGACTGGTACTGACTCAGGGTGTACTGACTGACTCTGTACTGTGTGTGTACTGACACAGTGCAGTAAATGCACTATTTAAAGGACAATGACTGGTGTTGAGCAAAGACAAAAATACCCTTTTTGGGCTGGACAGAAAAGACTGAAGAATAATGAAAATAAAAAGAGTAAAATAAAAATAGAAAAATAATAATAACAAAAAACGAGAATAATAAAAAAACTCTTAATAAAAGAATTTAAAAAAGGAATAAAGAAAATAATAAATAAAAATAGTAATAAAAAGATAAAATAAAAAAAACGGTTGCCTTCGGAACAAAATATGAGGTATTTTAAAATACCTCCCTGCCGAAATTTCGTCTGAAACGACGAAAATTTCTGGCCTAAAAGACGAGAGGAAAGAAATAAAAACGGGTCAAAAATGGGGTATGACAATGATTATGTTCATCAAGCACAAAATCTACTACACTATGGACAACGAGCTCCTCCAACTTATGATATGACCAAAATCCCGACTGAATTCCCTCTTTTTATAGGTGTTGGAGGAAAAAATATGTTATCTGACCTACAAGATGTGAATCTTTTTCTTAATGACCTCAATGATCATGATTCTAACAAGCTAGTGGTGTTGTTGAAGGATGATTATGCATATATTGATTTCATTGCACATATTGTTCTTCAGCTGGTTCTGTTATGAATCTTATTTGGCTAATCAAAATAATTAGAGATTACTCGATGATTTGAGAAGTTCTTGAATAAGTTTGGTATACAAGAGCCAAGATAAAAATATAGTTGCTCCTGGAGGTTTCTATGAACACTTGGCCTTCGTAATTGATGCCAGGTTTATTTCAATTATCTACAGTCAAATTAATACTTGAAACTCGACTATTTCTATGTCACAAAAAATTGCTGTAGATTTTTTTATTAATTACTTCATCACAATAAACTGCTGTTGTAATATCCCGCTTAGATGTAACAGTTATCAGTGTTAGAAGCTTAATATGCAAGCAATGGCAAAGTTGTAAATAGTGAGACAAGGACTAATTGGATAAATATGAATTTTATTCATGATTATCACTCATTTTCTCTCTCTCACTCAAAGAAACCAGCTGAGTTCTTCTCCCCTCTCTCTCAAATTTTCGCCCCTCACCAATCTTAACCCTTAATCCATCAATTTCTTCCAAAACTCTTGTGATTCAAGCCTTCATCAAGTTCTTGTGGAGGTTCTTGCTAGTAAGCTTAGTTTTGGGGAAAGTTGGAACAAGAAGCTAAGGAAAAGCCAAGGATAGGGAGCTTTCTTAAGTTGAGGCTTAGAGTTTGAAGCTTGGCAAGTTTGATTTCAGTACTAGGTGAGCTCTCTTGGGTTTTAGAACCCACCTAGAGTGAGTTACATGGGTATTTTACTTGCAAGCTAAGTTATAGAATTTTGCCCTTTTTCCCTTTTTCTTGTAATTCTTTGATCAAGCATGTTGTAGCTGTCTCTATGCCTTAGAATTTATCCCTTAAGCTGTTATGATGTTTGGGTATGTTTGGATAAGCCAAGAATGGTGAAAATCACGTTTTGAACTTGCCTTATGCTGTCCAACTGCACGCAAAATCGTGTCACGATTTTGCAACCGTGTCACGATTTCATAGGCAGAACTTGCCCCCATTTCTGGGTAGAAAATCGTGACACGATTTCCAAATCGTGTCACGATGGCACAGTGCACATGGCATTAAAGTTTTTCTTCTATACTTGTACCATTCTAGCTGTCCAATACTGCTTCAGACTCATTAAACAACATGTAATGGTTAAGTATCACTATTAAGTATTAGAGGACCTATCCCTTAGAGAATGTATGGATTATTAAGGGAGGCATATGACTTTAATAAGTCAAGAACCTATATTAGGTGAACAAGGTTATAGACGTATTCGGATTAGAATACAAGAGTAATAGGAATGCTTCAGCATTTGAAGTTTTAGTTAAGCTTATAGTGTTGGTTCTCCAACAAATTAATAGGTGGCTTATGAGAACGATAAGCCAAGAATCATAGGTTATAGGTTATGTGTTACCGGATTGTTATATGATTAAAGTAACAGATCACATGTTTATATGTTAAAGTTAAAGAATAATATATCAAAGTTAATGGCGTGTTCGCACGTTTTACAGTTATAGGGCGTGTTCAGCAGACTCCGGGATTCGCCGGATGGGACTTCTCCGAGAGGGTTGTCCACACGTTTCATAGTGGAGTCCGGTGTTAGCCTGATTGTCAGGAATTTCATCGGGTTATAGGGAGATGTACCTTGGGGTTACTCCACCCGGGCCGCACTCCGTAAAACGAACTCAGATTAATGTTTGTTCAACGCTAACAGCTAACATAAAACACTTTATATGTATTATGTTTCACAGTTATAGTTAAAGTTATAGTTACAGGAAGTTGTACAGTTATAGGTGGATTATAGTTATAATTATAGGAGGTTATATCCTTGGGATAGAATCAAAGACTTGGCGATCATAGAATTTCCCCTAGATTGCCAAGGTAGGCATGGCGACCCTAGGTTCCCTGTGGTTGCCAACAGTAGGTTGGGTAGAGCTCACTGAGACATTATGTCTCATCCCATTCCTTCTGGTGCAGGTTCACAGGTAGGATCACAGGCAGCACGCAACAAGAGTAAGGAGAAAGCTTTGGACTGATCGTGCTGATGTTATATGTTTCATAGTCTCACTGTTTGTGTGGTTGTACCTACGATGTACATGTATCAGATAGATGTTGTATAAACTTTGGTTTGTAATATTACTATATGATGTAATATTTTGATAACTTTCAGTATTGTAAATTAATGTATCCAGTACGAAATTTTAATACTCGTATAAGATCCTAGGCTATCTTATTATGGGTGTTACAGCTGTATATTGTGACTTGTGTCACACTTTGCTTCCTTCCCAAACCTTTTATATTTTTATATGCTATTGCAAATTTTGGGATACCCCATTAAGTATTGTCAAGAGTGTAACATACCACCAAAATAGGAATAATAATTTGCTTTAAAGAAGAAAAACAGAATAAAATCATAATGGAATTTTATTGAAAAATATGTTGGGACTAATAATTGGTGACATGGACTAGAAATAAAAAGGCAGAGAGTAACAAAACAACACATACATTCATGTGTTGGTCTCTAACAAGGTTGAAGATATGGTAACTAACAATTGAAAATTACGTTGGAAATAGAAATAGGATTACAAGAATCAATCCAAAAACTATAAAAGATCATAATCAATTACTGACTCAATAATGGCATGGGTTGGGCAGAGGAAGAGGATGCATGAGTGCCATTAATAGTCATTTGGCACTTGGAAGAACATGATCAATAGCATTAATAGTCATTTGGCACTGGGATGGTCTTGGACAGTAGCGTTACTCATGCCAACTACAACTTCTGACAGATTCATCTCTCCTTTTCCATTATTCTTCCTTGCTGCTATCTGCTCTTTGGTTGACTTGTAATATGTTGCATATAGAATCAGTTGTACCACCGCAAACATTGTCCCAATCCCATTTGGTATCTGATTCAGATATCATCCATTTAGTACAATATTAGTCAACAACCCCAAGCAACACATTAATTAATTATTATATATATATATATATATATATATATATATATATATATATATATATATATATATATATATATATATACACTCAATTACTCATTCACTTAACCCAACTATAAGACAAAAAAATGCATCTTGTCTTGCTTACACTAAAAGCTACTATGTCTATAAATGCCCACAACTAATACTCTGCTTTTGGAAATCATGTACTTGTTTTAGTTGATTTCTTTAAGTAATAACTTGTTTTTGTTTTATTTTTAATTATAAATATCTATTACTTAATTTCACAAGATAAAAAGTACGACTATATGCAACAACAAAAAGTACTACTATATGCAAAAGCATGTTTTCTCACACCATTTTCTCAAGAAAAAAAAAATGTTGTAACACATGTTCCATATTTTATTTCAGTTCCAAAAAAAAAATTCCGCTTCAAATATAACTTTGTGGAAACTTTAAATTATTATTGAAATAAAACTTTAACTCTGGCAGCAACATCTTGTGAAGAATATAAGTAAAAAAAAATACATATTTTAAGCAAAAAATATTTAAGGCTTTATTGTATGGATCAAAAAATACATAATTAGTTTCCTTACAGCAATGAATGGGTCAAAAGGAATGAGAGCATAAATGGTCCAAGAAACGCCATTGCCAAACGAAGCCAAAGATAGGAAAAACGGCATGAACTCAACGCTTTTAGTCTTGATCACCAGTTTCTGCAACCATTGATTATTATTAAGATAACATAATTAAGCCAATTCAACAATCCATATTAACTAGAGCTGTCAAATGTGCTAGCCCGGCCCAGCCCGCCTCGGCCCGGTGGGCCAGCTCATATAAATGGGTCGGAGTGGGTCAGCCCACTTGATTCATGGGCTACCGAAATTGAGTCCAACTCAATTAGTAGTGGGTTACACAGTCCGATGGATCAGCCCGACCCATATTTCAAAATGTATTATTTTGTTTTTTTCGGAAAAAAATCGATGCAAAGAACAATAAAGCTACATATCACATATTTTTTAATAGATACATATTACATAAATTATTATACATCAAATAAATTATATGTCTTCGAAAACTTAGTTAAATGATATATAAACATCTATTAAATCAAAATCCATAAAGATAAATAGCACAAAAGAATCAATGCAAAAGTAGATTATTTATCACAACTCTCAAAGCGAACCTCCAAGACAACAAAATTCAATATTCCATAATAAAATAATTCAGTCTTACCTAATAAAACTATTTATAAACTATTTATTTTTTAAAGGGCCGGCCCGCAAGCCCAGCCCAGCCCAGGCCGACTCACACTAAATTAGAGGGCCGAAGGACCAGCCCAATGGGGCTGACCCATTTTGACAGCTATAATATTAACCAACTTTGTTTTAAATAAAAAATTAAACATGATATATATTAAGTACTAACCATGATAGATAAAGGTGAAGCATACATGCCAATATTAAAGAGCATGCATATAGTTCCAACAACAGCAGAACGTTTGGTAACGGTGTGAAGCATAGTCAATGAAACAAATGAGAGTAGGAAAATGAAAATAAGCTCCAAGAGTAAACTAAGGAAGACTTTGAGCCTCTTTTTACGGTCAGAATATATGAGAAAAAGTGTGATATAGATGATCTCAACTACACATCCTGCACCATTGATGGTCACCACCAGGAAACTGTGAGGGTGCACCATTGGTAACCCGTAGAGAGTCCAAACCATGCAGTTCATCAACGTGGCTAGGTATGGTACGGGTGAATACTGTTCCACTGATCCTTTCTTGCATATCCCAACAAATGTTGGCCTGTATAATTAAGGATATGAAGAAAAAATATTAACAACAAATGTTATTGTTGTTAATTTTTACGTTAAAATTGAAAAATGCAAGGGAAGATATCTAGAAATAAACTTACACCGGAGACAAGAACATGCAGCCGGCGATGACATTTCCTGAAGTCAAGAGAGAGATAAAATGCAAAAAGTGATAAATCAATAAGGCGAAAATTATTTATTTTAAAAAAATAAAAATAAGGTTGAAATTATAACCAAAAAAGTGAAACACAAGAAAAAGAAAAAATATTCCTGAAGTAATAAAGAGTACATATGTTTTTAATGAAAACTTAAAAAGCATGACCCACCTATGATACCCACTACTGTTCGAGCAATTTCTGCAGTACTCATTTTTGCTAGCTAAAAACAAATCGGAAAAAGAGAGAAATTGGTTGATTTTGCAACTGAAATTAAAAATATGAATGCAATTTTGAGTCTAACACTCTCACTATCGATGCGTGAGAATATAGTATAAACTTATAAATGCATTAATTTAATTGTATTTGGTAGAACATCTATATTGCATGTGTTGTGACTCATTGTGAGGGAGTATGTACAGTGTTCGTCCTATAAATAGAGAAAAGTTTGATTGAGCATATGATAGAGAAATTAAGTTCATTTGATTTGGCAGTTGGCACTGTGTTTAAGATACTACTGATCTACTAGCAACTAAGATAGAGCCGCCAACGTCCATATCTCGTAGACATGGCTGTCACAGTTTTTCGCACTGATTTCTATGCATGCTACGTTCCCCCATAATCTAAAATATATGAAATTATATATAAGAATTTATGTACTTTTTTTTTTAAATTGACTCAAAATTTTGATGTTTGGAGGAGTGCAAAATCGTGGCCCAATTTGTCTAAATCGTGGCACGATTTTGAGTGTGTTCAGGACCATTTGCTTCGCATTATTTCGTGGCACGATGAGTTTATATCGTGGCACAATTTCTGGGTATAACGTTCAAATAGTACAATATTATTGCACGGTCGTTAGCATTCCTTTGGGTCACCACATAAAGTTGTCCATAAAACAATGTCCTCAATCCGAGGATGAGAAGATGAAGATGGAAAGTACTCCATATACTAGTGGGGTTGGAAGCATCATGTATGGTATGGTTTGTAGTAGACCAGACTTAGCTTATGCGGTTAGCATTGTGAGTCGGTTTATGGCAAATTCGGGTATTGTTCATTAGCAAGCTTTGAGTGGGTGTTGAGGTATTTGAATGAGTCTTTGAAGGGGCGGTTTAAAGTACACAAGAGAAGCTCAAGAGAAAAATGCTTTGGAGGGGCATGTAGATGCGGATTATACGGGCAATGTGGACACAAGAAAATCTTTATCGGGTTTTGTGTTTACTCTTTATGGCACGGCTATTAGTTGGAAGTCAAACCAGCAATCTGTGGTGGCTCTGTCTACCACTCAAGCAGAGTACATTGCCCTTGTTGAAGGGGTGAAGGAAGCCATATGGTTGAAAGATATGATTGGTGACTTAGGAATTACTCAAGAATGTGTGAAGATACATTGTGATAGTCAAAGTGTCATTCACTTGGCGAATCATCAAGTGTATCATGAGAGGACAAAGCACATTGACATTCGTTTGCACTTTGTTAAAGACATGATTGAATCCAAGGAGATTGTGGTGGAGAAAGTTGCATTGGAAGAGAATCAGACGGATGTGTTTACCAAGTCATTACCTAGATCAAGATTCAAGCATTGCTTGGACTTGATCAATTTTGTTGAAGAGTAATTCCCTATTGGAGAAAGCAGCAAAGTGGTTGATGGTTAAATTGACATCATCACTAATTTAGAGTCAAGGTGAAGAAATGTTGAAAATTGACTCAAAATTTTGATGTTTAGATGAGTGCAAAATCGTGGCCCGATTTGTCTAAATCGTGGCACGATTTTGAGTGTGTCCAGGACCATTTGCTTCGCATTATTTCGTGGCACGATGGGTTTATATCGTGGCACGATTTCTGAAGATAACTTTCAAATAATACAGTACTATTGCACGATCGTGGCACGATGGGAGGAAATCGGGGCACAATTTTCTCAGGATATTGACACTATTTAAGATTTCATTCTTCATTGTTTTGGGTGTGGCTTAGAGAGAGAAACTTGTCAACACAAAGGAGGTAACCTTAAGGTTGAGTGTCTTTGTTGTGAGTGATTCTCTTGGGTTGGGAAACATTGTAATCATCTTGGGTAGTGAGATTTCATAATTGGAAGGATCAAAAAGCTTCCTTTTGTGTGTATCTCTTAGGATTCATTATGAGTGTGGGTGATTGAAAAATAGGTAGAAATTAGGGTTTGTTCCTTTGTGAGCTTTTAAGCTAATTTCTTGTAACCTCTTTGTATCACTTTCATCATAGTGGATTAAAGAGCTGCTCTCTCCTCCAGAGTAGGTCATATTGGACCGAACTGGGTTAACAATCTTGGTGCGTTTGTTTTCCTTCTTTTCTTTCTTATGTTGGTTGTTTTGATTATGCTTGTGGTGTCGATTTTACACCAAGACTTTGGTCTATTTGTTGTTGTTGTTGCTTGAGGCTTGTTTACTCATTGATTACCACTACCTTTGCTCCATACATCTTTGTTTTTATTGGTGTGTTTTTGTCCGAATTCACAATATTTTTGAAAGAATAGATGAATTTATATACTTAAAATCGTTCAAAACTACAACGTCATAAGTATAAACTCGCACCCCTTCTCCACGCATGAAATGATGAGTTGTTGGCTCTAGTTTGCCAAAAACAAATGAAAGAAAACGAATCGTAAAAGCTCAACGTTCATTCGTTTTTCTTTAATTTCATCAAAAAATTAACGTCGATTAAGTCATCGTCTTAGTGATACGGTGGGAAAGACTGTAAACTTCTACTCTAAAAGGTGTGTCGATAGTACTAGATCTTACCTCATTCTAAAATGTTAAAATGAGTGAAGCATGATTATGCTTCTTTGTTCTCATGGTTATTTAAACCATTATTTCGCGACTTATTCTTGTTGAATATTATTTGGTCATACACACATAAAAAAGTTTTTTTACAAAATATTAAATCATTTTATTATCAATTTCTTTTTTATTATTAAAAATCTTTGAATATGTGTGTGCCCAAACACTATTCATTTATGTTTGTGACCATAGTAAACTTCCTCCTAACTGAAGATAAAATCTAGATCTTATTCGATGTTTGAAGGAGTTCAACTCCTTCTAATGTTGTTGTTTTTTTTTTTGTGGAAATTATTTTTGGCTAGGAACCTGTCCATTTAAATCTCATTCGTTGTAGGGTGATTCTTGAGGAAACTAAATATTTTTCGTATTTTTGGTGTGTTGTGCAGCAGTCTCTGTGAGTTTGCTCTTCATGTGTGGTATGTTATTTTTAGATGGTTAAGGTTCCAACTAGCTATGTCTCCCGATCTGTTTCACTTGTTGTTAGTTTTTACCTCTTTTGGATCTCGTTCTCGATTTAAATTAAAGAAAGGTCTAACCCTTGTTTGACTTTTGATGGTGTAAAAATAAAAGAGCTAGCAACATACTTTCTAATACACACATCTCAACGCATTTTCTTTTATCGATTAAAATTCATATGAATTCCACCAAATTTGTATGAATCCCACATAATTTTTTAACAGCAAAATAAAATATAAAAAAGAGTGTATTGAAATGTGTGTTTCGAGTATAAATTTTTTTAAATATTTGGACGGAATTGAATATGACACCTCGCTCCAATTTGAAACAAAATTTTCGTGTTGGGTCCACTAGCCAATATTTTATTTTTCCAGTCCACTAACCAATATAAGGACAATATATGGAGCGCAATTAATTTTCTGCCATTTTTTCCACTAAAATAAAAAATTTCTGCCATTTTTTTTATATAGAACTTAATTTTCTGCCATTTGCCAATGAGGTTTTCAAGAAAACTTATCATGTACGTGCTGATACGAACATTTATTTTGAGGCTGAGTTTAACCTGGGAAACCAGGTTTGCTTCCCAGCATGGGAAAGTTGAAGCAGCACCCTAGATATAATAATTGTATATTCAGACGGTGTAGATTCATCACTTGCTACTTGCTTTAACTTAAAAACGGACCGTGCAAAAAAAGCACGGACCGTGCTTTATTGTAGTTTTGTAAACGCACGGACCGCATCTAACAATAAAGCACGGTCCGTGCTTTTTTTGCACGGTCCGTGCTTTTTTTGCACGGTCCGTGCTTTTCTTTTACACTCTTATATTTTTGTTTAGATCTGGAATACACGATTTTTATTGTCTACACCATATTTTTTTCATTTCTCTTTTACACTCTTATATTTTTGTTTAGATCTGAAATTTTTTTCTTTTCTTGATCCGGAAACAATTGGTCGGATTTCCTCGCTCGCGCGTGCCCGCGAGCGCGCGCGCCCGTATTATAAGAGTGACTTAGAGGTTGAATTTTTTCACGATTTTTTGCAGGCATGTTTAGGACATAAAAACAACATCGCCCACAAAAAACGAGAATTTTTCGACAAGAGACGGATTAAATATGAATTTTTTACGCGCCAAAAACTCAAGAACGCGAAACAACAAAACATGCACCTAGAAAACGAATTTTGAGCTGGTTTTTTGCAGACACCTCTATAAAAATACATATAGAGGATCTGCAAAAAACCAGCTCAAAATTCGTTTTCTAGGTGCATGTTTTGTTGTTTCGCGTTCTTGAGTTTTTGGCGCGTAAAAAATTCATATTTCGTATTATAAGAGTGACTTAGAAGTTGAATTTTTTCACGATTTTTTGCAGGCATGTTTAGGACATAAAAAAAACATCGCCCACAAAAAACGAGAATTTTCCGACAAGAGACGGATTAAATATGAATTTTTTAAGCGCCAAAAACTCAAGAACGCGAAACAACAAAACATGCACCTAGAAAACGAATTTTGAGCTGGTTTTTTGCAGATCCTCTATATGTATTTTTATAGAGGTGTCTGCAAAAAACCAGCTCAAAATTCGTTTTCTAGGTGCATGTTTTGTTGTTTCGCGTTCTTGAGTTTTTGGCGCGTAAAAAATTCATATTTAATCCGTCTCTTGTCGGAAAATTCTCGTTTTTTGTGGGCGATGTTGTTTTTATGTCCTAAACATGCCTGCAAAAAATCGTGAAAAAATTCAACCTCTAAGTCACTCTTATAATACGGTCCGTGCTTTTTTTGCACGGTCAGTGCTTTTTTTGCACGGTCCGTGCTTTTTTTTGGATTTACAGGTTTGGACTGCCACCTGTGGGTGCTGCTTCAACTTTCCCATGCTGGGAAGCAAACCTGGTTTCCCAGGTTAAACGTGGCCTTATTTTGAACCACTTGAATGATATTATATCTCGATATCATATTAAGTGTAAGTGTTTTTGAGGTTTCCTTCAACAACAAAAAAAGTGCAAGTGTTTTTGAGGTTATATATATTTTTTAAGAAAAAAAATCTAGTGCACTAATTTTTAAGATAAAAATTTGTTTTATATACTGAAATACTCTTATTATTAGTCATTAGTAATAAGTAGTTTTTTAAGAAGAAATTAGTAAAGTAGTTAAATGAGTTAAAATACGACAAATAAGAGTATATTGGTGAAAAAATAATTAATTATTGTTGATATTATAAAATGCAAATAATATGATGTGAATCAAATTACAAATATTCCAAATTAGACATGTTTGGGAGGTGGATTTTGGAGGGCTGGGTTTATATTTTAATATATATTTGAGATTTGAAAAAAAAATCATAATATATATTATATAATAATTCAATTACACTTCATTGATTTTTAAAACTATTGTTGTAGTTTTCTTAATTTAGAAAAGAAACAAGTCATTCACTACAAGAAATCTCGTCTTTAGTGACCGATTTTTTGGTCTCTAAATCTTCAAAATCGGTCACTAATGAGTTTAGTGACTGATTTTGGACTAATTGAAAACGGTTGTTAAATCGCTAGTCGCTAATCTATAGTGACTGAATTAGCGACCAAAATTTCAGAGACTGAACTAGAGACAACTTTTTGCGACTGATATAGTGACCGTTAACTAGCGTCTGATTTAACGACTGATTCTGGAGACCAATTTAGTGACTGAATTTATAAAATAAATAAAAACCAATCAGTTGCTAATTCGGTCTCTACAGAGTGCTTTTATAAATAAAAAAAAGAAGAATATAAACATCATTCATAAGAAAATACATTTATACATTCATATTCATTGGAATAAAACATTAAGGTTCATGTCCTGATTACAACTACCCACACCTAAACTTATTGGAGCAATACATTTACTTTCTTAAGAGTGTATGTTACATCAAAGTTGCCCAATCATTATCAATGGTTTCTTCAGAGTGTATGTCTTCACTCTTCACACCCTTCCCATCCTCATAGCTTCATACTTGCATGCTCCCACAGCA
Organism: Medicago ruthenica; assembly: GCA_018208015.1. Taxonomy (NCBI): domain Eukaryota; kingdom Viridiplantae; phylum Streptophyta; class Magnoliopsida; order Fabales; family Fabaceae; genus Medicago; species Medicago ruthenica. Next base: position 67,290,262 of record CM031373.1, on the reverse strand, counting down.
AAAGCCAAAACTACATGCAATAATAGTAGCTGCACATCAAATATTAATTAAAAGTTCATCAACGATTACATTTATTTGCAATATAGAACACTATCAAACATAAAAATGTTTATACTAAAAGTAGAAGAAATAAATATAATGACATTATTAAAATAATTATAACAATTAATTTACAACTAAACTGATGGCAATTAAATAAATAAATAAAAAAAAAAGTGATTCATGATTATACTCAAATGAGTTTGATCAACTTAAGCAATTAGAAAAGATCATAGAAGTTTAATAATTGGTATAAGCACATGAAACAAGACATCTTGGCAAGTCAAGTAGATATAAGTTCACTAAAAAATTGAATTAACCTGTACAAGAATAACGTTTGCAAATTGCAATAGACATCATATCAAATTTGTTTACATCACAATTCTGTTACTAAAGCCTTGGCATTACTAGCCAAATCCTCAAGCATGTGTTTTAACTGATATCTACAGTTGATTCAGGCATTACTAAGTAATAATAGACATTCAAATCATTATAATTAAACGAATTTAATAAATGTGAATAAAGACACACGTATCGAAGATGCACAACAAGCTTAACTACCTAGGAGTTGAACGATCACGAGATGGAGCTTGTGTCAATGCATCAACTATTTAAGACCGGTTGTTGTACAAGATGATACATATCCATAAGTTGCAGCAACAATTTGGTGTTGATAGAGATCTAGCACTACTGCTTCTAATTACATAAGGTACCTCAAAAAGTGCAGATGTCCATCCTTCCCTGTCCCCTCCAATCAAAGCTAAACTGAAAAATCTAAAGAACATAAAGACATTCATCAATTATTTCCCCCTTTTTCATGGAAATTACATAACACAAACACACACACACACACACACACACACACACACACACACACACACACACACACACCGACTTTTCTCAAATACATACATATGCTCGGAAAGGAACAAAATTCTAAAAGGAGAGAACATGACAAGTGTTGTTAAATAACAACTTAGCGGTGTTGTAGCACTATAGCATAGCAAATTTTGAACAAATCGTTAGAAGTCCCCCAATACACTATTTTCAAAAACTTTTTGTGCAGCAGAGTTCAAACAACCCAAATTGCTTGGAACCGCAATTGAAAACGTTTGACAACAACCAAGATCAAACGACCTTGTAATCAACAACACTGAACACAACATTATAATTGTAACACCCATAATAAGATTGCCTAGGATCTTACACGAGTATTAAAATTTCGTACTGGATACATTAATTTACAATATAAAAGTTCATTCAAATATTACATCACATTGTAATATTACAACCCAAAGTTAAACAACATCTCTGATACATGTACAACCATATGATACATCCATATAATACAATCATCCATAACATAAAACAACAGCACGATCAGTCCGTAGCCTTTTCCTTACCCTTGTTGCGTGCTGATTGCGATCCTGCCTGAGAACCTGCACCAGAAGGAATGGGATGAGACATAATGTCTCAGTGAGCTCTACCCAACCTACTGTTTGGCAACCACAGGGAACCTAGGGTCGCCATGCCTACCTTGGCAATTTAGGGGAATTCTAGAATCGCCAAGTCTTTAAACCTGCCTATAACTTTAACTATAATCTTCCTGTAACTATAACTGTAACTATGACTGTGTAACATAAAGCAATTAAAGTGTTTTATGTTAGCTGTTAGCATTGAACAAACAATTAATCTGAGTTCATTTTACGGAGGGCATCCGGGTGGAGTAACCCCGAAGTACGTCTCCCTATGACCCGATGAAACTCCTGACAATCAGGCTAGCACCGGACTCCCTATGAAATTGCATGTGGATAACCCTCTCGGAGAAATCCCATCCGGCGTATCCCGGAGTCTGCTGAACATGCCTATGACTTTGAATTATTATTATTCTTTGACTTTGATAAGTAAGTGTATAAATACATATACATGTCTATTACTTTGATCATATAAACATTTCCTGTAATTCTTAACCTATGACATATGGTACATGGCTTATCGTTCTCATAAGCCTCCTATAATTGTTGGAGAACCAACTCTATAAATCTATCTGTAACTATACTTGCCGAAGCATTCCTATTAACCATTTTATTCATGCTATTAATGCTTTGCTAAATCCTCAATCACTTATTCCTTATGCATTAAGTGTCCTTGGTTATGTCCACAATGGTGTTTTTCTTATTTAATACAAAAGGTTTTCTTTGAAAACAGTTGCTAAAAAGCCTCGCCGAACGCGTACACAGCACTCAGAACGAACCAGAACAGACATGTGCTGTCTGTCTGATTTCGCCTAGCTAAAGGTTGGCGAGATCACTGATTTCGCCGAGCGAAAGCTTGGCGAAAGCTAGGCGAAACAGGGCAGGGAAAATTGCTGAAAATCGCCGTTTTCTCGCCCCGAGGTCGCCTGGCGAAAATGACAGTTCAAAATCTGATAAAAGTGTGATTTTTCCACCATTTTGACCCATTTAAACATACCCATGCTTCATAACAGCATAAGGAACGATTTACTACTATAAATTGAATGATTAAAGTGTGATTGAACAAGAATTAGCAAACACAAAAGATTAGGGTAAAACTCTATATCTCTATAACTTTACCTATGATGCAAAACACATGAAAATCACTCAAGGAGGGTTCTAACAACCCAAGAGAGCTCACCTATTTCTGGTATCAAGCTAGCCAAGCTTCAACTCTACACTTTCACTTGTGATATCCTCTTTCCCTTGGTTTTCTATAACTTCTTCTTACTCCAAAATTCCAAAACAAGCTTGCTTGGGAGACAAGAATTTATGAAGGAGTTTACTACTTAAAGAGGTGATGATTTGATGAGATGAATAAGGTGAGGGTGGGGGACGAAAATGGAGGAGAAAGGAAGAGCAATTTTCTGGTTTTCTTGCAAAGGGAAAAATGAAGATAAACAAGGATAAATTTCATATTTATCCAATGGCCCTTTTCCCTATTATTACAGTTTTGCCACTCCTTCCATTTAAATCCTATAACTCTGATACATGCCTTGCTTAAGCGGGATATTACACTCTACCCCCCTTAAAGAAATTTCGTCCTCGAAATTTAGAAATTACCTGTAAAAAGATGTGGATAACTCTCCTGCATCTCCGATTCCAATTCCCATGTAGCTTCGCCGTAGGGTGAACCTTTCCATATGACTTTAACGATTGGAATCTCTTTATTCCTCAATGCTTTGACATCACGTTCAATAATCCGTTCCGGTTCGGGCCGAAAGGTCAAATCCGATCTCAAGTCGATAGTTTCCAACTCTACCGGTTGGTGTGGATCAGGAATGAACTTCCTCAACTGTGAAACATGGAAAACATCATGTAATCCTGACATCGCCGGTGGCAGAGCCAATTGGTAAGCTGCTGGTCCGACTCGTTTAAGTATCTCAAATGGCCCAATGAATCTTGGACTCAATTTCTTTGTCCTGAAAACACCTCGTAATCCCAACTTAGGGGTAACCTTCAAGAAAACATGATCTCCCACTTCGAACTCTAGAGGTCTTCGTCTCTTGTCTGCATAACTCTTCTGTCGACTCTGAGCAGTTCTGATCTTATCCTGAATGGATTTAATCTTTAAAGTAGTCTCTTGAATAATCTCAGGTCCCAAAATACTCTTATCTCCAACCTCTGACCAACAAAGCGGTGTCCTACACCTTCTGCCATACAACGCCTCATAGGGTGCCATTCCAATACTAGAATGGTAACTGTTATTATACGAAAATTCAATCAAAGGCAGATGATTATTCCAACTTCCTCCATCCTCTAAAATGCATGCTCGTAGCATATCCTCTAACGTCTGAATAGTTCTCTCAGATTGTCCATCTGTTTGAGGATGATGGGACGTACTCAACTTTAACCTTGTTCCCAAAGCCTTTTGAAAAGCTTTCCAAAAATGAGAAGTAAAGATAGGATCCCTATCTGACACAATGCTGGTTGGAACTCCATGTAATTTCACAATCTCCGCTATAAACAACTCTGCATACTGAGCAGCCCTGTACGTAGTCCTAACCGGTAAAAAGTGAGCAGACTTAGTTAACCGGTCGACAATTACCCAAATTGAATCATGTCCTCGCTGAGTCCGAGGTAACCCGGTCACAAAATCCATAGAGATCTCTTCCCATTTCCACTGAGGGATTTCCAAAGGTACAAGCATCCATGCAGGTCTCTGATGTTCTATCTTCACTTGTTGACACACAATACATCGTGAAACAAATTCTGCAATATCGGTCTTCATCCCTGGCCACCAATAATCCTTCTTTAAATCTTGGTACATTTTAGTGGTACCTGGGTGAATACTGAAACTACTCTTGTGTGCTTCTTCCAAAATCAACCTTTTTAAATTAGCATCATTAGGAACACAAACTCTATCCTCAAATAACAGAGTACCATCAGATGCCCTTGAAAATTCTGAATGTCCAATCCTCCTCTGAAGATCCATATCCGATTCCTGAGCTTGTGTGATTCTGGACCGCAAATCACAGGTAACATCTAATCTTTGCAACCAAGTGCCATTACCCATCTCAGTAACGCTGAGGTTAAGGTCTCTAAATTTCTCATACAACCCACAAGTGTGCATCAGCACTTCTGCTCTAACCAAAGATTTCCTGCTCAAGGCGTCAGCAACAACGTTCGCCTTTCCCGGGTGATACTTTAACTCATAATCAAAATCCTTTAGATATTCCATCCATCTCCTCTATCTCATGTTCAGTTCCCGCTGATCGAACAAATACTTTAAACTCTTGTGGTCACTGAACAAGTCGAATTGTGCTCCATATAAATGGTGTCTCCATACTTTCAGAGCAAAAACTATTGCTGCCAATTCAAGGTCATGAGTGGGGTAATTCTCCTCGTGAGATTTAAGCTGCCGAGAAGCATAAGCTATCACATTACCTTCTTGCATTAGCACACTGCCTAGTCCCTTAGAGGACGCATCACAATAAACCACATATCTCTTTTCAGGGTCTGGTATTGCTAGTACTGGAGCCTTGGATAATTTCTTTCTTAAAGTCCGGAAACTTTTCTCACAATCTTCGTCCCAGACGAAAGGCACATCTTTCCTCGTGAGGCGTGTCAACGGTAACGCAATCTGTGAAAATCTCATAATAAACCTTCGGTAGTAACCTGCTAAACCCAGGAAACTCCGAACCTCTGTTACATTTGTCGGCCTAGCCCAATTAAGGACAGCCTCGACCTTCGACGAGTCAACTGACACTCCTCCTTTAGAAATAACATGTCCCAAAAACTGGATTTCCGATAACCAAAATTCACATTTGCTGAATTTTGCATATAACCGATTCTCTCTAAGGATGTCCAAAACAATCCTCAAATGCTGCGCATGTTCCTGCGAGTCCTTTGAATAAATCAAGATATCATCTATGAAGATTACCACAAACTGATCCAAGTAGGGCTGGAAAATCCTATTCATGTAGTCCATAAAAACTGCTGGGGCATTAGTCACTCCAAAAGGCATAACCAAAAACTCATAATGTCCGTAACGTGTTCTGAACGCCGTCTTGGACACATCTGACGATTTGATACGAATCTGGTGGTATCCAGATCTGAGATCAATCTTTGAAAACACTGAAGCTCCTTTGAGTTGATCCAAAAGATCATCAATTCTCGGTAACGGATACTTATTCTTTATTGTTACTTTATTCAGCCGACGGTAGTCGATGCACAATCTCATACTACCATCCTTCTTCTTAACCAACAACACTGGTGCACACCAAGGTGACACACTGGGCCTGATGAAATGCTTCTGAATTAAATCTTCCAACTGAGACTTCAATTCCTTTAACTCTGATGGTGACATTCTGTAAGGCGCCACTGAAACTGGCTCAGATCCTGGGATGAGGTCAATAGAAAACTCAACTTCCCGTTCAGGGGGTAAATTACTTATCTCCGAAGGAAAAACATCTAAATAATCACTGACAACCGGAATGTCACTGGGACTCAGTTCTGACTCTGAAGTCACAGTAACCATTACATAGAAACCCCTATCCTGAGCACACATGAGCTGAGTAAGCTGATGAGTGCGGTTGATTAACTCTGATAAAGCCACACCTTCGGTCGTATCATCTGTAGGCATAAAGATACACTTCTCCGCACATCCAACGTACACATGATTAGCAGATAACCAATCCATTCCTAGAATCACATCAAGTTGTATCATAGGAAGACACACCAAGTCTATATAGTATGTCTTACTAGATACTGTAATCGGGCAATTCTCACATATAAAACTAGCTACAACTCCGCCCTCAGTAGCGGTAGATACCGTCATAGGAGGTATCAACGGTGACATAGACAATTGCAATGCTTCTACACACTTGTAAGAAATAAAGGAACATGTTGCACCACAATCAAAAAGCACTTTAACTGGAGTTTGGCCTAAGTAACACATACCGGCAATTAAATCTTCATTTGCCAAAGCCTTCTGACCATCAAGGGAATACACCCTGCCTTTACTCGTTGTAGTTCCTTCAGCTCCACTCTTACCTCTTCTTTCTGGACAATTTGCCAAAAAGTGCCCCGGCTGCCTACACCCGAAACACACACCTGTTTGCTTCATGCATTCACCGTGATGCATTTTCCCACAGTATTTACAAGCAGGACTCGCCTGGTATTGAAACGTCTGCTTACCCCTCTTAGGAGAACCCTTAGGCTTGTTCTCTTGATACCTATCTGGAAATTTGCCTTTTCTCTTTTCAAAAAGTGCAGCTTTCTCTCTTGCAGTTTTAGCAAAACCCGCTTCCGCAACCAAGCTATCATGAACCATCTCGTCGTAACTGGTATTCCTTTGAAGACTCACTGCTGTATCAATTTCACCTCTCAAACCACGCCTATACTGATTCATCTTCCAATTCTCATTAGCGGCATACTCGTTGTGAGAGGAGTAATATGACAATTCTTCAAACTTCTTTGTAAACTCGGTGACTGACATGCCACCTTGCTTCAACTCAAGAAACTCCTGTTCTTTCTTTACTTTATAGGACATCGGGATATACTTCTCTAGCATAGCTTCCTTGAAGTTATCCCAGTTAATCTCAACATCATTCGCTATCATTCGGCGTTGAGCGGATTCCCACCAATCTTCCGCTGCGCCTCTGAACTGGTTAGTAGCCAACAATACTTTACTTTCCTCAGGGCAATCCACCATCCGGAACACTTTTTCTATCTGTTTCAGCCATCTCTTGGCCTCTGGAGGTTCACCTTCCCCATTAAACTCAGGAGGGTGGTTTCTGTTAAATTCCCGGTAGGACGGATTCGCCACTGCTGGCGGTGGTGTCTGCTGCTGAGCACCTTGTCCATGGTGCATCATCCCCATCCATTCTTGCTGAGTCTGAGCCTGTTGTTGGGCTTGCTGCTGCATCATAAGCATCATCTCCTGATGCTGTAACGCAGCCTGAGCTTGCTGCTCTTGGTACTGTTGCTGCAACGCCTGCTGCTGTTGCATCATTTGAGCCCAAAATTGCATATTAGGGTCACCACTAGCTTCCTCAGCATTAGCCTGATTCGATCTAGGCCTGCCAGGACCCCTTCTCCTCCCAGACATATTATCCTAACTGTCATACACAAGTCAAAGTGATCAGTTTCAACCAGATATAACATTTAGAATAATGTCCCGGATCCAAGAGATCCACAAACTTGAATTGTATTTTAATGACCCAAGGCACGGTCTGAATCGACCTGCTCTGATACCAAATTGTAACACCCATAATAAGATTGCCTAGGATCTTACACGAGTATTAAAATTTCGTACTGGATACATTAATTTACAATATAAAAGTTCATTCAAATATTACATCACATTGTAATATTACAACCCAAAGTTAAACAACATCTCTGATACATGTACAACCATATGATACATCCATATAATACAATCATCCATAACATAAAACAACAGCACGATCAGTCCGTAGCCTTTTCCTTACCCTTGTTGCGTGCTGATTGCGATCCTGCCTGAGAACCTGCACCAGAAGGAATGGGATGAGACATAATGTCTCAGTGAGCTCTACCCAACCTACTGTTTGGCAACCACAGGGAACCTAGGGTCGCCATGCCTACCTTGGCAATTTAGGGGAATTCTAGAATCGCCAAGTCTTTAAACCTGCCTATAACTTTAACTATAATCTTCCTGTAACTATAACTGTAACTATGACTGTGTAACATAAAGCAATTAAAGTGTTTTATGTTAGCTGTTAGCATTGAACAAACAATTAATCTGAGTTCATTTTACGGAGGGCATCCGGGTGGAGTAACCCCGAAGTACGTCTCCCTATGACCCGATGAAACTCCTGACAATCAGGCTAGCACCGGACTCCCTATGAAATTGCATGTGGATAACCCTCTCGGAGAAATCCCATCCGGCGTATCCCGGAGTCTGCTGAACATGCCTATGACTTTGAATTATTATTATTCTTTGACTTTGATAAGTAAGTGTATAAATACATATACATGTCTATTACTTTGATCATATAAACATTTCCTGTAATTCTTAACCTATGACATATGGTACATGGCTTATCGTTCTCATAAGCCTCCTATAATTGTTGGAGAACCAACTCTATAAATCTATCTGTAACTATACTTGCCGAAGCATTCCTATTAACCATTTTATTCATGCTATTAATGCTTTGCTAAATCCTCAATCACTTATTCCTTATGCATTAAGTGTCCTTGGTTATGTCCACAATGGTGTTTTTCTTATTTAATACAAAAGGTTTTCTTTGAAAACAGTTGCTAAAAAGCCTCGCCGAACGCGTACACAGCACTCAGAACGAACCAGAACAGACATGTGCTGTCTGTCTGATTTCGCCTAGCTAAAGGTTGGCGAGATCACTGATTTCGCCGAGCGAAAGCTTGGCGAAAGCTAGGCGAAACAGGGCAGGGAAAATTGCTGAAAATCGCCGTTTTCTCGCCCCGAGGTCGCCTGGCGAAAATGACAGTTCAAAATCTGATAAAAGTGTGATTTTTCCACCATTTTGACCCATTTAAACATACCCATGCTTCATAACAGCATAAGGAACGATTTACTACTATAAATTGAATGATTAAAGTGTGATTGAACAAGAATTAGCAAACACAAAAGATTAGGGTAAAACTCTATATCTCTATAACTTTACCTATGATGCAAAACACATGAAAATCACTCAAGGAGGGTTCTAACAACCCAAGAGAGCTCACCTATTTCTGGTATCAAGCTAGCCAAGCTTCAACTCTACACTTTCACTTGTGAAATCCTCTTTCCCTTGGTTTTCTATAACTTCTTCTTACTCCAAAATTCCAAAACAAGCTTGCTTGGGAGACAAGAATTTATGAAGGAGTTTACTACTTAAAGAGGTGATGATTTGATGAGATGAATAAGGTGAGGGTGGGGGACGAAAATGGAGGAGAAAGGAAGAGCAATTTTCTGGTTTTCTTGCAAAGGGAAAAATGAAGATAAACAAGGATAAATTTCATATTTATCCAATGGCCCTTTTCCCTATTATTACAGTTTTGCCACTCCTTCCATTTAAATCCTATAACTCTGATACATGCCTTGCTTAAGCGGGATATTACAATAATTCAAATTCAGGTAAAGCATTAAAACATGTAATTAATTAAAAAAGATTGTCGAGGTTACCAGTATGACTAGACGATGATACAATATGTTGGTGAGAGTGCAACATGGTGTTCAGGAAGTGCAAAAAGCATTAAAACATGTAATTAATTAAAAAAGATTGTCGAGGTTACCAGTATGACTAGACGATGATGCAATATGTTGGTGAGAGTGCAACATGGTGTTCAGGAAGTGCAAAAAGTTTCCCGACCAAATTAACAGCTTCTAATCGAACGTCAACCTGATCAGTCCACAATGTTGATTGTGGATATGATAAGTAAGAGTAAGAATATCAATATATTTCAAGAAAAGAAATAAAATAAGCATGTCAAAAATTGATTCCGACCAATTGAACCCGACTTGTATATAATTTTAAAACTAGACTAAAAGGGAGGATATACCAAAAACATATATTTAATCAATTAAATAATACAAATTCAAAATATATATTTAATAAAAAAAACCATATAAATAGGTTAGTGAAGGGAAATCAAGAGAAAACCTCCAAAGTAAACTAAAAAATTTGCAAAGATAACGAGATATATATCATAGGGTGAATGTATTAGAGATTTACCCAATAAAAAGTGTTTCATCGATTTTCCTTTTCTTGTTTAGTTTTGATTCCATGTTTGGGTTTTAAACAACAACACCTGAAAGCCATATATAATCTGAGCAATTTTTGTATAAAGAATGAAGAAGAAAAATTGATGGTTTTAATAAAAATCAGGGCTTTTTAGGTTTAAAAAATAAACTGAGCAAAACAAGAATAGAAGACTAACCCTTAAAGGAGATGACACCACGACATCAGTAGAGTTCTGGCACGGTGGATCTGTCAAAAACAATTCTGAATCTAAAATAATTATAAGATATGAATGAAATCAGTACATTCAAGAAGGAGGACGTGATCTTGGAACATTGTCGCCCGGGCGAGAAGGTTTGCCTACGAAGATCGAAGGGGGTAAAGAATGAGATGTTCCACATGTACACGGCCGTTTTTGAAGATCTAGACGTGTGGTATCCCTTCACGCCCTTTGAAGTAGATGTCTTGAATTGGTTAAATGTGGCGCCATCTCAACTTCAGCCCAACAGTTGGGCGTTTATACGCGCCTTCAAAATCCTTTGTGAGTGGCTAGGCTTCCAACCCTCGGCTGGGTCTTTCTTCACCTTTTATGGTACCAAATGGGTGGACAAATTGGCTTGGGTGTCTGTCAGTGCGCATCCTGGCAAAAGGTTATTCCCGCCCTATGCGGGGGGGGGGAGATTGTGAGACGGCTGCTTTGCGGGTAAACGATCAGCTGAGGTTCCTATATGCTGGACGAGCGCTCCGGCGTCTATTATGGGTTTTGAGTATGAGAATGGCGTCGTCTGCTTCTTGGATAAGATGTTGCCCATGAATATCCGAGAACTGTTGAATAGGGAGGGGGATGCAGAAAGTCTAGAAGCTTACTTGCGTGAGTTAATGTATTTTTGTTCTGAATTTATTTTGTTTGCTCGTCTTGTCTTCTTATCTTTGTAATTTTTTATTGTTTTTATTTTCGTAGAGCCCATGGCGCCCATGACTGGAGCAGAGAGGAGGAAATACTTAGAAGAGATGAAGGCGAAGAAAGCTGCTGAAGGGCTGGTCAGTAGTGATCCTTCTGGCCTTATTACACGCAAGTCAAAGAGGAAAGCTGACAGCGTTTCTGAGGTTCAGAATGAAACCGTTGTGGAGATTGTGAGGGAGAAAGAAACGACATCGCCTGAGAAGGAGAAAGCGACGACTGAGAGGAGGAAGGCGCATTCCCAGCCTTCAACTGGCACTGTTGGGACCAGTGAGGGCGTCAAATCCTTTTGGGACAAGGATTTTGACTATGGCGCCTACGTGAAGGGGAGAATGGTCTTCAACTCTAAGGATGTAAAAGTTAGAGATCAAGGCGTCGTTCCTTTCATGATGAGGGATGTGGGAGTCCACTCTTGTGATATATTATGATGTTGGAAGCCAAGATCGAAAGCACGAAGAGCTTGTGCAAAGTGAGGAGTCGCTCCGAGCCATGGTGAAGATGCTGGAGAAGGAGTTGAAGGAGGCCATGCGGCGGAGCTGGCAGGAAAATACGAGCTCATCACAAAACTACAAGGCGATGTTGCTACTGGCGTGGAGAGAGAGGATCAGCTTAAGGCTGATATTGCGAAAGCTAAGGGCGAGTTGGCCCTGAATTTTGATGCCGGCTTCGAGCGGGCTAAAGAGCAGATCGCCCTTCTGCATCCTGGGGCCGATCTTTCTGTTCTTGACTCTTTTAAAATTGTGGTAGATGGCGCTTTAGTGGATGAGGAATATTTTGTGTAATAACTTGTTGTATTTTGTCGTATTTTGTAATGACTTATAACTATTTCTATGCTATTTAATTTCCTTTCTTAATTCTGCTTGCGATTCTTCTTATTTTGGCGATGTTTGGTAATGCTTCTGTGGTACTTATTTTGACTTTTGAAACTCTTAGGAACTTCCAGAAACTTTTCTAAGCCATGCTTTGGTTGAGGCATTTTATGTGATTAATGTCTATTTCCTCGTGCTTAAGACTTAAGAGTACTTATTAGGCGGGTACTTAGTTTAACGTTGTAACACCTATATAGAGATTGCCTAGGATCTCATACGAGTGTTAAAATTTCGTATTAGATACATTAAATTACAATACAGAAAGTTGTTTAATAATTATACAATGCATAAGTCTTTAATACATCCAGGTGTTCAAAATATCATATTACTGATACAACTCAAATAAATATAAGGTCAGTCTACAACAATCTGTAACAATAAACCAGCACGATCAATCCACAACTTTCTGTTTACCTTTTCGTCGTGCTTCCTGCGAACCTGCACCAGAAGGAAAGGGATGAGACATAATGTCTCAGTGAGCTCCGACCCTACCTACTGTTGGCAACCTCGGGGAGACCTAGGGTCGCCGTGCCTACTCTTGGCAATCCTGGGGATACCTACGTTCGTCGTCATTCTCTACGTATCTCGCGATCAAGGAAAACTAAGATCGCTTCATGTCTTTCTTCTTAACATAATATACATATACGTATTCATTTCTTAATATTTAAGTTAGAAGTTAGAGTTGAACAAACATTACATTATCTTGGTTCGTTTTACGGAGTGCATCCGGGTGGAGTAACCCCGAAGTACATCTCCCATCATACCGGTGAAATTCCTATCATATCAGGCTAACATCGGACTCCTCTTATTGTTGTGTGGACAACTCTCTCGAAGAAGTCCCATCCGGCGTATCCCGGAGTCTGCTGAACACAACTTAACTGGCATGTAGACAACCCTCTCGGAGAAGTCCCATCCGGCGTATCCCGGAGTCTGCTGAACATGCTTAATCTTTAACATACGTGTGGATAGCCCTTTCGGAGAAATCCCATCCGGCGTAACCCGGAGTCTGATGAACACGTCATCATAATCTCATAGTATATTCTTAATTTGCTCTTATCCTTTAAGTAATCATTCTTGAGTGCTTAACCTATAAAGGGTTCTAAACTTGAATACTGTATCCTTCTTGGAATTGCTCATACTTAATTGAGTGCATAACATTGCTTAGTAAGGGATAAACCCAAGCTAGCTCCTTAACCTCTCTATTTTAACTTATGGATTCAAGTATTCATCTCTCATTATTATTGTACTTATCCCCATACTATATAATCTATACATTGCGTATCTAATACATTCTCTGAGGGATAGATCTTCTAATACTTAATGGTGACACTTCGCCATTACATGTTGTTATTGAGTCTGAAGCAGTGTTAGACAGCCAGAAGGTGCAAAGGCAGAAAAACAACATGATCCTGTCAACAGTGCCATCGTGACACGATTTGGAAATCGTGTCACGATTTTCTACCTAGAAATGGTGGCAAGTTCTGCCTATGAAATCGTGAAACGGTTGCAAAATCGTGACACGATTTTCCGTGCAGTTAGACAGCATAGAGCAAGTTCAAAACGTGATTTTCACCATTCTTGGCTTATCTAAGCATACCCAGACATCATAACAGCTTAAAGAATGAATTTCTAAGGCATATTGATAGATTACAACATAATTGATTAAGGAATTACTAGCAAAAGGGAAATAGGGCACTATAATTACAAACTTGCTCAAAATGCTAAAAACGCTCAAACTTACTCAAAGCGGGTTCTAAAACCCTGTGGAGCTCACCTTAAACCTCGATTGGTGCTTGCTAAATTCCGAGTTCCAAAACCCTAGCTTCAATCTACCACTTCTCTTGATTCTTCCTTATTTCTCCTTTTCTCTTCTCTTGTTCTAAACTTCCAAAATCAAGCTTGCTAGCAAGAACTTTCACAAGAATTGGATGAAGTTTTTGATGGATTAGTGAGAGGTGGAGGGGGTCGAAATTCTAGAGAGAGGGAGGAGAGAAATCAGCTGGTTTTAGAGAGAGAGAGAGGATGAGAATATATGAGAAATATCTCATATTTCACTTATTTAAATCCTTCCATGCCATATTTACATGTTTGCCACTAGTTGCTCATTAATCCTCTAATATCAATCAAAATTGCGTCTGAGCGGGATATTACAATCTACCTCCCTTAAAGAAATTTCGTCCTCGAAATTTAGAATTTACCTGAAAATAGATGTGGATAATGCTCTTGCATCTCTGATTCTAGCTCCCACGTTGCTTCGCCGTCGGGAGAGCCTTTCCAAACCACCTTGACAATTGGAATTTCTTTGTTCCTCAAGGTCCTAACATCACGATCAACTATCTGATCTGGTTCAGGTTGAAATGTTAAGTCTGATCTCAAGTCAATATTGTCCAACTCTACTGGTTGAAAAGGATCGGGAATGAATTTTCTCAATTGAGAGACGTGGAAGACATCATGCCAACCTGACATGGCCGGTGGCAGCGCTAACTGATAAGCTGCTGGACCGACACGTCTAAGTATCTGAAATGGTCCAACATACCTTGGACAAAGTTTCTTGGTTCTAAAAGCTCTTCTTAACCCCAACTTAGGTGTAACTTTAAGGAATACGTTATCTCCTTCTTCAAATTCCAAAGGCCTTCGTCTTTTATCAGCATAACTTTTCTGGCGACTTTGAGCTGTTCTCATCTTATCCTGAATGGATTTAATTTTCAAAGTAGTCTCCTGAATGATTTCTGGTCCCAAAATGCTCTTATCTCCGACCTCAGTCCAACAGAGTGGGGTTTTACACTTTCTACCATACAAGGCTTCATAAGGTGCCATCCCAATACTAGAATGATAACTATTGTTATAAGAAAATTCAATCAAAGGCAAGTGATCGTTCCAACTTCCTCCATCCTCTAGGATACACGCTCGTAGCATATCCTCTAACGTCTGGATAGTTCTCTCGGATTGACCGTCTGTTTGAGGATGATGGGACGTGCTCATCTTCAATCTCGTTCCTAAAGCTCTCTAAAAAGCTTTCCAAAAATGGGATGTGAAGATCAGATCTCTATCAGATACAATGCTAGTAGGTACACCATGGAGTTTCACTATCTCAGAGATAAATAATTCGGCATACTGAGAGGCTCGGTAAGTTGTCTTAACTGGCAAGAAATGAGCAGACTTGGTTAACCGGTCCACTATTACCCAAATGGAGTCATGTCCTCGCTGTGTTCGAGGTAATCCACTCACAAAGTCCATAGTTATCTCTTCCCATTTCCATTGAGGAATTTCCAAGGGTACTAACATTCCTGCAGGCCTCTGATGTTCTATCTTTACCTGCTGACATACAATGCATCGTGACACAAATTCCGCAATATCCTTCTTCATGCCAGGCCACCAATAATCTCTCTTCAAATCTTGATACATCTTGGTGGTACCCGAATGTATGCTAAAACTGCTCTTGTGCGCCTCTTCTAAAATCAACCTTTTCAATTCTGCATTATTCGATGTCTCCATACCTTCAATGCAAATACTATAGCTGCTAACTCAAGATCATGGGTGGGATAATTATCTTCATGAGTCTTGAGCTGTCTAGACGCATAAGCTATCACATTCTCTCCTTGCATGAGTACACTACCCAGTCCTTTAGAGGATGCATCGCAGAAAACGGTGTACCTCTTGTCAGGATCTGGTATCGCCAACACTGGTGCTTTAGTCAATTATCTTTTTAAGACTTTGAAGCTCTCTTCGCATTCTTCATCCCAAATAAAGGGCACATCCTTTCTGGTGAGGCGTGACAAAGGTAAGGCAATCTGAGAAAACTTCATAATAAACATTCGGTAATAACCTGCCAAGCCTAAAAAGCTCCTGACTTCAGCCACATTCTTGGGTCTTTCCCAACTGAGAACGGCTTCAACTTTGGATGGATCAACAGCTACTTCTCCTTGAGAAATAACGTGACCCAAAAACTTAATCTCAGACAACCAGAATTCACACTTGCTGAATTTAGCATACAACTGTTTATCTCTGAGGACGTTCAAAACAATTCTTAAGTGTTGAGCATGTTCCTGAGGATCCTTGGAATAGATCAAAATATCATCAATGAAGATTACCACAAACTGATCCAGATAAGGCTGAAAAATTCTATTCATGTAGTCCATAAACACTGATGGAGCATTAGTCACTCCAAAAGGCATAACCAGGAATTCATAATGCCCGTAGCGCGTTCTAAACGCCGTTTTGGACACATCTGAAGACTTAATGCGAATCTGATGATAACCTGACCGAAGATTAATCTTAGAAAATACTGTTGCTCCCTTGAGCTGATCTAGGAGATCATCAATCCTTGGAAGATGATACTTGTTCTTAATGGTCACTTTATTCAGTTGGCGGTAGTCTATACACAGCCTCATGCTTCCGTCTTTCTTCTTGACTAACAGAACTGGAGCACCCCAAGGTGACACACTGGGTCTGATAAAATGCTTCTGGATTAATTCTTCTAGCTGAGATTTCAGCTCTTTCAGCTCTATAGGTGACATTCTATACGGTGCCACGGATACTGGCTCCGCTCCTGGAATTTAATCAATAGAGAACTCCACCTCACGCTCTGGAGGCAAACTAGTTACTTCCGAAGGAAAAACGTCTAAGTACTCATTCACAATAGGAATATCACTGGGACTTAATTCTGGTTCGGAAGCCACAGTGAGCATAACATAAAATCCTTTATCTTAAGCACAAATAAATTGAATTAACTGATGGGTACAGTTAATCAATTCAGACAGAGCTACACCTTCCGTCGTATCACTTGTCGGCATATAAATACTCTTCTCGGAACATCCAATGTACACATGGTTAGCGGAGAGCCAATCCATGTCTAAGATCACGTCAAGTTGCTCCATCGGGAGACACACTAAATCAACATAATAAGTCTTACTAGACACAGTGATAGGACAATTTTCACAAACATAGCTTGCCTCAATTCCGCCTTCAGTAGCGGTAGATACCATCATTGGAGGATTTAAGGGAGACAAAGGTAATTGCAGCGTCTCTACACACTTATATGAAATAAAAGAGCAAGTAGCGCCACAATCAAAAAGAACTCTTATTGGATTGGAACCAAGATAACACATACCGGAAATCAAATCTTCATTAGCCAAAGCCTTTGCGCCATCAAGGGAGTACACCCTGCCTTTACTAGTGGTAGTGCCCTCGGCTACACTCCTATTCCTCCGTTCTGGACAATTTGCTATAATGTGCCCCGGCTTCTTACACCCGTAACAAACACCTGTACCCTTCATACATTCGACGTAATGTGATTTCCCACAAATGTTGCAAGTGGTACCAGCCCTCGGTGAATACGTCTGTTTACCCCTATGAGGTGACCCCTTCGGTTTCAACTTGTCATGATACTTGTCCGGCATCCTACTCTTCCTTCTCTCAAAAGCTGCTGATCTTTCTTTCGAGGTCTTTGCAAGTCCTGCTTCAACCACTAAACTATCATGCACCAGTTCATCATAACTTGCAGTTCTCTGAAGGCTCACTGCCGTGTCGATTTCACCTCTTAAACCTTGTTTGTATTGGTTCATCTTCCAGACTTCATTCTCAGCATACTCATTATGTGTGGAATAATAGGACAGTTCTTCAAACTTCTTGGTGACTTCAGCAACCGACATACTACCCTGTTTCAACTCCAAGAACTCTTGTTCCTTCTTCACCTTGTAAGACAAAGGTAAATATTTTTCCAGCATCATCTCTTTGAAATTTAACCAGTTCACCTCTATATCATTCACTTCCATCCTGCGCTGAGCAGATTGCCACCAATCTTCTGCTGCACCTCTGAGTTGATTTGTGGCATAGACCACTTTATCAGCTTCTGAACACTCAGCCATTCGAAAGATCTTTTCCATCTGATACCAAATTGTAACACATATATAGAGATTGCCTAGGATCTCATACGAGTGTTAAAATTTCGTATTGGATACATTAAATTACAATACAGAAAGTTGTTTAATAATTATACAATGCATAAGTCTTTAATACATCCAGGTGTCCAAAATATCATATTACTGATACAACTCAAATAAATATAAGGCCAGTCTACAACAATCCGTAACAATAAACCAGCACGATCTATCCACAACTTTCTCTTTACCTTTTCGTCGTGCTTCCTGCAAACCTGCACCAGAAGGAAAGGGATGAGACATAATGTCTCAGTGAGCTCCGGCTCTACCTACTGTTGGCAACCTCGGGGAGACCTAGGGTCGCCGTGCCTACTCTTGGCAATCCTGGGGATACCTACGTTCGTCGTCATTCTTTACGTATCTCGCGATCAAGGAAAACTAAGATCGCTTCATGTCTTTCTTCTTAACATAATATACATATACGTATTCATTTTCTTAATCTTTAAGTTAGAAGTTAGCGTTGAACAAACATTACATTATCTTGGTTCGTTTTACGGAGTGCATCCGGGTGGAGTAACCCCAAAGTACATCTTCCATCATACCGGTGAAATTCCTATCATATCAGGCTAACACCGGACTCCTCTTATCGTTGTGTGGACAACTCTCTCGAAGAAGTCCCATCCGGCGTATCCCGGAGTCTGCTGAACACAACTTAACTGGCATGTAGACAACCCTCTCGGAGAAGTCCCATCCGGCGTATCCCGGAGTCTGCTGAACATGCTTAATCTTTAACATACGTGTGGATAGCCCTTTCGGAGAAATCCCATCCGGCGTAACCCGGAGTCTGATGAACACGTCATCATAATCTCATAGTATAATCTTAATTTGCTCTTATCCTTTAAGTAATCATTCTTGAGTGCTTAACCTATAAAGGGTTCTAAACTTGAATACTGTATCCTTCTTGGAATTGCTCATACTTAATTGAGTGCATAACATTGCTTAGTAAGGGATAAACCTAAGCTAGCTCCTTAACCTCTCTATTTTAACTTATGGATTCAAGTATTCATCTCTCATTATTATTGTACCTATCCCCATACTATATAATCTATACATTGTGTATCTAATACATTCTCTGAGGGATAAATCTTCTAATACTTAATGGTGACACTTCGCCATTACATGTTGTTATTGAGTCTGAAGCAGTGTTAGACAGCCAGAAGGTGCAAAGGCAGAAAAACAACATGATCCTGTCAACAGTGCCATCGTGACACGATTTGGAAATCGTGTCACGATTTTCTACCCAGAAATGGTGGCAAGTTCTGCCTATGAAATCGTGACACGGTTGCAAAATCGTGACACGATTTTGCGTGCAGTTAGACAACATAGAGCAAGTTCAAAACGTTATTTTCACCATTCTTGGCTTATCTAAGCATACCCAGACATCATAACAGCTTAAAGAATGAATTTCTAAGGCATATTGATAGATTACAACATAATTGATTAAGGAATTTCTAGCAAAAGGGAAATAGGGCACTAGAATTACAAACTTGCTCAAAATGCTAAAAACGCTCAAACTTACTCAAAGCGGGTTCTAAAACCCTGTGGAGCTCACCTTAAACCTCGATTGGTGCTTGCTAAATTCCGAGTTCCAAAACCCTAGCTTCAATCTACCACTTCTCTTGATTCTTCCTTATTTCTCCTTTTCTCTTCTCTTGTTCTAAACTTCCAAAATCAAGCTTGCTAGCAAGAACTTTCACAAGAATTGGATGAAGTTTTTGATGGATTAGTGAGAGGTGGAGGGGGTCGAAATTCTAGAGAGAGGGATGAGAGAAATCAGATGGTTTTTAGAGAGAGAGGATGAGAATATATGAGAAATATCTCATATTTCACTTATTTAAATCCTTCCATGCCATATTTACATGTTTGCCACTAGTTGCTCATTAATCCTCTAATATCAATCAAAATTGCGTCTGAGCGGGATATTACAGACGCCTCATAGCCTTCTATAGGCGGATACTTTCTTGCTCACGACGTCTTAGAGCCCAACTTGGGGTTAAGAAATTAAGTGAGTACTTTTTCTTTTTCTTGTTCACTACGTCTTAGAGCCCAACTTGGGGTTAAGGAATTAAGTGAGTACTTTTTCTTCTTGCTCACTACGTCTTAGAGTCCAACTTGGGGTTAAGGAACTAAGCGAGTACTTTTTCTCTTATTCACGACGTCTTAGAGCCCAACTTGGGGTTAAGGAATTAAGTGAGTATTTTTTCTCTTTTTGGCGTTGTTGGCTTATTCTAATGCAGGCGATGTATGCAATAAAAAATAGATGACACAGAGAAAATTTAATAAGAGAGTAGGGTGCCTCATTAAAAATCCCCGCCCTTGTAGGGGAAAAGAGTGCTTCCCTACTCTTTTTCATTAAATAAAATATACATGAAATTCAAACAAGGTAACCATTATGGCGGCTTTATAGCTACTGAGCTCGCCCTTTTAAGCAAGGATAAGTGACTAGCTGTAGTAATGGCGCAGGTTGACTGCATTCCATGTTCGTGGCACTGTGTCTCTGTTTAGTTATTCCAATTTGTATGCTCCATGGGAGAGTTTCTCCTGACTCGGTATGGCCCTTCCCAATTCGGAAACAGCTTGCCAATCCTGGTGGGTGCAACGACTTGTCTCAGCACCAGTTCTCCCTCCTTCATGTCTCTTGGGATCACCTTTGAATTGTAGCGGCGAGCGACTCTCTGTTTGGCAGCGAATTCTTGGATGTAGGCGGTTTCGCGTATTTCATCAATCATATCCGCTCCACACAGTAAACTTGTCTCGTTAGCTTAATATACACCAAAAAGAGATGTGTGAGATATTATTTTCATGAGGGGGCATTTTGATTGTGGATCCTGCATGAGAGTGTGTTAGAAAAAACACAAAACAAATCTACCTTCCTCAGTGAAATTATCACGGCGCCAGGTTGGCATGTCGATCTCTACCGGAAGCATTGCATCGGCGTCGTAGACCATCGTAAATGGAGTCTCTTTGGTTGTTGAGTGAGGCGTAGTATGGTATGACCAAAGCCCCTGTTCTCATTTGTTCGTTTATTCACAGAGTTGATTAGTTTGCTAAGAATAAAAAACTTTTAACTTGGCGTTTCGGTTAATAATTGAAGACTATATTATGATACCTCGTGCAGCTGTTCAGCCCAGAGTCCTTTGACGTCGTCAAGTTTCTTTTTTATGTCATTCAGGATGACCTTGTTGCCTGATTCAGCTTGTTCATTCGCCTGAGGGTGGATGACTGATATGAACTTCGTTTGGATTCCCAACTGGTTGCAGAACTCTACTACTTTGGAGCTGGCGAACTGCATTCCATTGTCTGATACGATGAATTTAGGGAGTCTAAATCTGCAAATGATCTTTTTCCAGTAGAAACGTATTACCCTGTCTGTTGTGATCTTGGCGACAACTTCTACTTTGATCCACTTGGTGAAGTAATCCACTCCTACTATAAGAAACTTGAGTTGTCCGGGCGCTAAAGGAAAAGGCCCCACAATGTCAACCACCCATTTGTGGAAAGACCATGGGGAGAAGACTGATGTGAGCTCACAGGCTGGGGTGTGTTTCTTCTCAGAGAATCTTTGGCATTTGTCACATTTTCGTACGAAATTGGCGCTATCTTGCAGCATTGTTGGCCAGTAGTAGCCTGCTCTCAAGAGTTTTGCAGCCAGGGCTCGCCCTCCTATGTGGCTCCCACATACCCCTTCATGGACCTCTAAGGACGAGGTTGGTTTCATTTTCAGCCGAATAATACTGACATAATTGTTGTTCAGCTTAACTGTACCAAACTCATGAATTTAGATACTTGTTACAACACTGTGACATAATAGTTGTGCAGCTTAACTGTACCAAAATAGTACTGACATAATTGTTGTTTAGCTAACTTAACTGTACCAAACTCATAAATTTAAATACTTGTTACAACACTGTGACATAATTGTTGTTCAGCTTAACTGTACCAAAATAGTACTGACATAATTGTTGTTCATCTAACTTAACTGTACCAAACTCATGAATTTAGATACTTGTTACAACACTGTAACATAATTGTTGTTCAGTCTGTAACAAAATGGTGTACTGTACCAAAATAGTGTGTGTACTGTACCAAAATAGTGTACTTACATAATTCTTGTTCAGCTAACTTAATTGTACCAAACTCATGAATTTAGATACTTGAATTTAGATACTTGTTACAATAGTGTGACATAATTGTTGTTCAGACCGTACCAAAATAGTGTGTCACATAATTGTTGTTATAATTGTTGTTCAGACTGTACCAAAATAGTGTGTGACATAATTGTTGTTCAGACTGTACCAAAGTAGTGTACAGTACCAAAATAGTGTGTGTACTATACCAAAATAGTACTTACATAATTCTTGTTCAGCTAACTGAACCGTACCAAACTGATGAATTTTGATAAATTTGTGTAAGGTCAAATTTCCTTAGGTGCTTTTCGTATGGTTCTTAACTAAATTCACCATGATTTCCTTAAATCCTTAATTTTCTCAAAGTTTGTTATATCCAAAAAATTTGTATTTTTAGTTAAGAACCATACAAAAAGCACTTAAAGAATTGTACCTAAGTTTTCAATTAAATACAAATTTAAGTAATTTATTAAAAGGAAAATCTTATTTAGAATTCTAGAAGGTCGCGACCCAATTGTCCATAATATTTTTTTTTTTAAGAATTGTCCATAATATCATGAAGCAAAGAGAAAGACGAGTCATTCTTTCCCTTTTTATATACAAAAAGGTTGGACTAAATTGAGTTTTGAATTATGTCTAGGAACTTCGATTCTAATGAGTTGGCTCTTGATCATTAGATTAAGAGAGAAAATTTCTAATTTTTAGTTTTAACTCTCTACGGTCGGCTCTACCACATAGATGCCTTTAGGTCGGTCACTCGTTACACTGAGGTGCGGTTTAAACACGTAGTTTTCTGGTTTTGAATAACAAGAGAAATATGAAAGAATAGAAAGTAAGAGAGAGTACAACGTAGTATTTTCTTTAATGAGAAATGAGAATTTGACGTTTTTAATATGAATGAAAAGCAACAACTGAATGAATAATAATGCTCCTTAATTATAGCAACAACTACGTATTAAGTGCAAATATAGGAAACTAACTTGTCCACTAAAAACAAAATAATAGATATTTTGCCTTACTTGTTCAAACTTAAAATATGCCAGACACGTTTCAACACTCCTCCTTGCAGTGGAGGCCGCAAATCCTTAGCTTTTTCCTTAAAATTCGAACCTGCTGAGTGGTAAAGACTTGGTAAACATATCAGCAGCTTGATCTTCTGTTTTACAATAAACCAAGTTCACATCACCATTTTCTTTCATTTCTCTCAAGTAAAATAGCTTGACATTAAAGTGCTTGGTCTTCCCATGAAATACTGGATTATATGATATGGAAATAGCTGCTTGATTAGCCGCATAAGAGAGAAAGCTAAAAGAAAATAAAATGGAATGTTGGGATATCACATGCGAAGGCTGTTAGGGCAACATGAGATCAGTATACCATGATGGCATGATCTATGGGCTGCATAGAATATGATCAGGGACATTAGAACATATTTGATGGGGAAAATGGACTACCAACGGACATAAATTTGACTCATGTGATGACATTTTGCCCAATATTAAGAAGAGGATTGAAAGATTTAGTAACACCACTGACAAGTGGGATCCAAGGTATATTCATTTACTTGGCTAAATTCTTATTAACATTGTTTAACGTGGAATTTTTTAATCTTGAAGGTCGGTTGGAGAGAACATGGTTGATGTTACACACTTGTGTGATATAACAGAGAAATATATTGTTAATCTAGAGACCAAATAGTGTGATTGCATGAAGTGGATGTTAATTGATTGAACTACCTTAGCTTGTTGCCACACAATGCGTGCTATCAAAAGCAGGAAAAGGAAAATTGAAGATTATACACCAACATATATACTACAAGAAGGCATGCTATGAATCAGTTCGCCTACCTCTGGTGTATCCATGAGATGACTCAAACTTATGGGTAGGGATACAATATACTATTGTGTAACCCCCTATCAATTGCAGATGCCATGAAGGCCAAAAAAGAAAATGAATTTAGAACAAGGTGAAATTGAATGAGTTGAAATGAAGAAGGGGTTCTAAGTCACGTGTAGCATGTGCAAGCAAATAGGACATAACAAATCAAGTTGTAAGGTTGCACCATCCACTTCACAACCCACTGCAACAAGTGGAACAGGTGAACCGATATTTAGGGACAACTTGCATGCAAGAAGAGCTGCTGAAACCACTGCTCCTCATGTTGAGCAATATGCATATCAGTCCATGCAGGGACGAAAGCAGAAATTTAGTTTAGGAGGGACCGAGTTTAAGAGTATTACCTAGTAAAGAAAAAACAATTTTTTATATGCATAATATATTCAAGAAATTTAAGTAATTATATAACATATCCAAAGTTAATATGTCTCCAAAATTATAAGAACTTTCAAAGATTTAAAAAAGTTACCTTTAGTGTGACGAGACTAAAGAAGATTTTTGAATAATAAAGAAAAAAAATATGAATAAAAAAAATGCAAAGGTAAGAGGATAAACTCAAAGATAAAATCACTAGCACTAAATCATTGATGAGAGAGTGCATAAATAACACTACATACAATAAATAAATTTTTTTGAGTGAAATTGCAACAAGGAATCATAAATTGATATTCGTTACGGATTAATGTCTTTTGTCAATTGCAAACAAAACTTTAAAGAAACTATAAATAAATAAAGCTTTATTTTTCATTGTTATATATGCATTCTAAATAATAATTAGTGTAATTAAGCTTAGAAACTTGAGTGTAAGGCAAAATAAATTGAGTCAAAAAAAATTCATTATACACTACTATATAAAGTTCACATAAATAGTTAAAATTGGGTGATTTGCAACAAGAAAGAAAAAAAACTCTAAATTACTCCGAATACAATTTTGATTAATTTTACTTTGAGTAGATGGTCATTTTAGTCCCTGATTCTGCACCTCGTTGTCACAAAGGTCACTTACTCATGATTAAATACAAAGTAGTCCCTGAATGTGCACTTCCATTATTAGTTTAGTTCATAACGTTAAAAACTTCTGTTAACTAATGAAGTGACAAATGTTTTGTCCTGACATGGTGCATGAGGTGTCACAAAGACTAAAGTGGAAGTAGAAAATGGTCAATGTCCCAAGTTGAATCTCAAATTTCTAAATCCCGAATTTAATCCTCAAATCCCTAAATTTCATATAATTCCCTCTTTTGTTCAAAATCAAATATTCCATTAAACACCAAAATCGAATCGCATGATGATGAATGTTGGTTCAAACTCGTCCCAACGAAGTGTTGCTCATTCGTTAAGAACTGAGTCATCTTGCTCAATGAAGTTGTCCTGAGCATATAGAATAAACAAACAGAAAACATTAAAATGGTCATTAAGGTCCCTGATTGTGTATACTTACTATCACTTAGGTCCCTGACAGTAAACACTTATTGTCACTAAGGTCCCCGACAAACCATGAATATTGATGTTGAAGAGGATGTTAACTTATTGAAGTAAACACTATCAGTTAGGTCCATGACAGTAAACACTTACTATCAGAAGGGGTTAAATTCGGGATTTAGGGATTTGAGATTCCATTTGAGGATATTGATTTTCGGTCCAGGACCAAAGTGACCATTTTCTACTTACACTTTAGTCCCTGTGACACCTCATGCACCTTGTTAGCACAAAACATTTGGTCACATCAGTTAACAGAATTTTTTAACGCCAGAGTGCACATTCAAGAACTATTTTGTATTTAATCATGAGTCGGTGACCTTTGTGACATCGGAGATTAAAGTGACCCTTTACTCTTTTACTTTTTATCAAAGAGATAGCCTTCAACGTTGAGGTCCTCTGTTCGAAACTTGACCTCGGGTCTGTTTGGCAAAAATAGCGGATAACTGATAAGCTAGCTGATAACTTATAGCTGATGACTGATGACTTATGGCTGATAAGCTAATTGAAGTGTTTGGTAAAATTAGCGGTTCAACTAGCTGATAGATGTAAAATGACATTTTTATATCATTCAATTTTTTATGAAAACAAGAACAACATACATTAATAATAATAATAATAATAATAATAATAATAATAATAATAATAATAATAATTTAAGAAACAATGGAAGAATGGTGGAGAAGGAGAAAGAGAATAAAGAAGCAGTAGAACCGATTTTTATCTCTCTTTGCATGATCGTTGGTATTCCATGTATTTAATACATTTATTTTTTATTTTAAATTATAATAAAACAAAAGGGTAAAACTAGTATTTAAATTAAAATAGTAAGGGTAAAAGAGAAAGAAAAAACAATAAGCTATAAGCTATAAGCTCAAACGCTACTTGAAATAACGTCTGAAAAATAAGCTATAAGTTCCTGAAATAAGTTATAAGCTCCTGACGAAAAGATTGTTACCAAACATGTCTTTTTTTGCCAGATAAACTTATAAGCTATAAGCTATAAGACATAAGCTTGTTTTTGTGTCTGACCAAAACTCGACATCTTTTAAAAAGAGAAAGCTGAAAGCCATTTTATGCAATTAGGCTGAAACATATTACCCTTAAAAAATAAAGCAAAACCAGTAGGTTGCACTACAGAGTTGAAGCAGAAGATGACAGAGGTGGCGAGATCAGTAGTTCACGAGGTTATAGGCGATAAAATCATCGACGTCGATGAACCAATAGTCAGCTACATCGTCAACGTCCTCGCCGACGAAGATTTCGACTTCGGCCTCGACGGCGAAGGCGCATTCGATGCTCTTGGAGATCTCCTCGTCGCCGCCGGATGCGTTCCCGATTTCCCTGAGTGTCGCTCCGTTTGCAGCAAACTTTCGGATAAGTTTGGGAAGCATGGTTTGGTGAAGGCGAAACCAACGGTGCGAAGCCTTGCAGCACCGTTTCGGATGAATGAGGGATTGGATGACGGTGAAGCTCCGAAGAAGAAACCGGAGCCGGTGGACGGTCCGCTATTGTCGGAACGCGATAAATTGAAGATTGAAAGGAGGAAGAGGAAAGATGAACGCCAGAGAGAGGTTCTAAATCTCAATTCAATTCAACTCCATTCACAGTTTTTTTCTTTTTTTATTAGTATTAGGTTTTGTTTAAATTGGTTTATTTGAGCATATCTATCTTAAGCACTTGCGAGTGTTTGGGAGAACTTATGAAAATGGCTTATCACATGTTCATAAGCTGTTTTTAGCGTATTATTATAAGCTGGTTTATTTGAGGTTATCTATTGCCATAAGCATATGTGAGCTCTGTAGCATTGACACTTTTAATCAAAGGCTTGTCCCAGTGTCTGATAAGTGGCAGCGTGACACATGTGATTACATTGAACTGTGTCATTTTATCACATTATTATCAATTTCGACGAATTAGTATTGTGTCTGTGTATGTGCTTCATAGGTTGTGAGATTGTTTGAAACTTATGAAAATGCCATATCACATATGCATAAGCTGTTTTGAGCTTGTTTTCATAACATCTCCAAGATAGCTAATGGAAACAGTTTACAGCTTATATAAAACAATTTAACTTATCTTTTGTTATATAAATAGCTAATATATAAACACATACCATGATAGACGCTTATGCTATGAGCTGCAAATTAAGTTGTTTATCCAAGCAGGGTAGTATTGATTTGAAAGTGATTATGAACAGGCGAAGTACCAATTGCATTTGGCGGAGATGGAAGCGGTGAGAGCAGGGATGCCTGTTGCGTGTGTGAAGCACGAGGCTGGTGGTGGACACACTGTGAAGGATATTCATATGGATAATTTCACTATCTCTGTTGGTGGTCATGATCTCATTCTTGATGGTTCTGTTACGCTCTCTTTTGGAAGACACTATGGTGAAGTTTCTCGTCTTCTTTCTCTATTTTCTTTGGGCTTGTTTGGATTGACTTATTTAAGCATATCTATTGACATAGGCACTTGTGAGACTATTTGGGAGAGCTTATAGAAACCACTTATGGCATGTCCAGAAGCTGTTTTCATCTTATTTCTATAAACTCTCTAGGATAGCTTATGAAAACAAGTTATAACTTATATGAAAACAATTATACTTTATTTTACCTTTTGTCATAGAAATAGCTTATACATCAACACTTGTATGATAAGCGCTTATGCGGAGAGCAGCACTTAATTAAGTTGTCCATCCAAACAGAGCCTTTACAGTGTGTACTTGGACTTGAAACAATAAAAAATGAATTGTTGTCATGTTTGTTGTGTGTAATGGGTGTGCAGTGTGTTGGGGATACAATTCATACACTCACACACTTGGTTAATAAGAGAGTAAAGGAGAGCACTACGATATTCAATCAGAGAATTTTTTATTGAATTTACTTTGTTTACAAATAAGCACACTTTGTAGTGCTTCACATGATTTACAACACGACTAACAAAACTAAATTAGTTTGAATTAATCTCAACGCAGGGCTTGTTGGTAGAAACGGGACGGGAAAAACAACTTTCTTGAGGCACATGGCCATGCATGCCATAGACGGCATTCCCAGGAATTGTCAGATATTACACGTTGAGCAAGAAGTCGTTGGTGATGATACATCTGCCTTGCAGTGTGTTCTTAATACTGACATTGAGAGAGCCCAGCTTCTGGAGGAAGAAGCTCATTTAACAGCCAAACAGGTTCGTATGTTGTTCTTTAAAAGTGTGGATTGGGATGGCACTAGTATGGATGAAGTGTGGGGTTGTAGTAGAAGATCAATGTTTTGGATTGTGCATAAAATACATGAATTTATATGTATAACAAATTATGAAGTTGTTAATTACTAACAGTTGTTGTGGTTGTCTGTTAGAGGGAATCTGAGGACAGTACCGAAAAGGGCACTGATGCGAATGGGGCAGTGAAAGGAGATGCTATTTCACAAAGGCTTGAGCAAATATACAAGAGGCTTGAGTTGATTGACGCTGATTCTGCTGAGTCACGAGCAGCGTCCATACTTGCGGTGGGTTTTTTAGTGATTTGTTGTATTCAGTTTATTAGATCTGCTAATGGAAAGGTCTTATTATTTTATATTATCCACTTGGAGTTAGTTGAATTCTTATTATTCATTAGATAAACAGTTTTCCAAATCATTATCGTACTGATCATCGGTGTTTTCAGGGTCTGAGTTTCTCTCCTGAGATGCAGAAGAAGGCAACGAAAACATTTTCTGGAGGGTGGAGGATGCGGATAGCTCTTGCTCGTGCATTGTTCATAGAACCTGATATGTTACTTCTTGATGAGCCTACGGTAACTCGTCATTATAAGTTTCTTGCATGATTCATTTATCCCTTAATTTATAGAATTTTGGAACATAATTTTGTTTTATTTTGTTGCAGAACCATCTTGATCTCCATGCTGTCTTATGGCTTGAATCGTACTTGGTTAAATGGCCGAAAACATTTATTGTTGTTTCTCATGCTAGAGAATTTTTAAACACGGTAATATATTGGCTGTTCTTGCTTGATTAGGTGTTTTGTTTATCAACTGCATTGTCTAAATGGGTTCCCGACACATTTTTTTAATCATTCTTTTCAACTGTATCTCCAGGTGGTTACTGATATAATTCACTTACAAAACCAAAAGCTAACTACATATAAAGGGAATTATGATACTTTTGAGAGGACTAGGGAAGAACAAATTAAAAACCAACAAAAAGCAGTAGAGGCACACGAGCGTTCAAGAGCTCATATGCAGGTATACTTTTCACATTAAAAAATATCATTTTTTATATCGATATTTTTTATATTTTTTTCTACCTAATTCTGAAGTTTGTTTTCCCATTGTGCTATATTACTAAGGCAGTATGGTCACTTCCATAGTGGCCGGGGCTTTTACTCTTGGTTTTATCATAATTATTGAGTTTAGCCCACTGTATTCGACTTATTTTTCTTTAGGTTATTGTGCTTCTAGGTGCTATGGGTCAGTAAGATTAGCTTACTGGCTTTCTATTTAGAACATTTTTCATTAACTTGTGATCTACTCAACAAGAACCACCAAATTATCTCACTAAGGGGGGTTTGATACGATACTTATATGGTCATATCACATGTCTGCATTCATTAATCATTTCATAAGTTTGGTATATCTTTCTCTTTTCGGATATTTGCTACCTTCAAAGTACTTGCCAACCTAAAATTATTACACAAGGAGTTAGGAGAGGGAGGACACTTGGAAATAGGATGAGATGAGATCATCACATATAGATAAAAGATAAATTTTACTTATTTTACAAATATAAAGTTATAAAAATACATATTGATTGAATATATGCTGTTATACCCATATCTTTTATTTTAAACAAAAATATTTAGTAATTGTATATCATATTATATTAAATATTCGAGTTTGTACCAATGCAGCATTAGATTAACAAGAATTTTATTTGAGACATACGAGTCAAGAATACTATGAACGACCTGGTTAAGACTGAACTGTATCTGGACATTTTTTTTTTTTGTTAAATAAATTGGTAAAGAGGAAATTATTATTAATAAAGGTGACACTAATGATCATTTTACAACTTTCCCATACGAGATTTGAACCCCGCCCCTTGAGGTTATAAATTAAGCTCTTACTACTGAATCGACACCTCATGGACACGTCTAGACAGTCCACACAAGGTCTGTATGTGTATTACTATTAGTTTAGTATTAATGACAAACATGCAATCCTACCTACTTGCACGTACAATCCTAAATTTGTTCCGAAGACTGCTTCTAATTGATTTCATAATATAAATATGATATGTTGCCTCAAATATCTAAGATATTATAACTTTTCCCTTCAAGTTGGTCTGTGTGTATCACACGTACCATTAAGAGCCTTGGTTATTTTTTTTTTTGCAACCGATCATTAAAGTTCACAAATGCTGTTGTGACCCCAGATTGAAGTTTTTCTTGACCAAAATAGCAAAAAAAATCAACATGCTTAGTTTTTTTTTTCCAAAATGCATGATTGGTTTGTGATATTGCTCCTAATTGGTTTTGGGAGAGCTTGGTTAAGCTTTGAAAAAGTATTAGTTTCAATGATCAAATCCTAACTATAGATATATACTCCTAAGTACCTAAGATAGCTGGCTCCTATCTGATTGATGGTGCACTTGGACAAGCTTTGAAAAAGAGCACTTTTATGATTAAGGTTTTATAGAGCTTTTTGTTAGAAGAAGCTACTCTTTCTAGCATCTAATAAAGGTATAAATCCCATTTCTTTGCTTTTTCAATAACTGATCCAATTACCATAATTTTTTGGACATTTTTAATTTAAAAAAAAACTGCTTATTTTAATAAAAATGTGTTAACAAACATGCCCCTGTCATAGGATATGCTAGTATGCTACTATAGCAAGATATTATAACTCCGTTTATGCTACCATCAGAAAATTTCTATGTTCTGCAATTCATAGAACTTGTGGTAGTATTTTATTCAAGATTCTCTTCGACTTCTGACATGTGATGTTTTTCTTTTCTACCAGTCCTTCATTGACAAGTTCCGATATAATGCCAAGAGGGCGTCCCTCGTTCAATCTAGAATCAAGGTACTTGTTATTGCCACTTTACCTTCTTATACTTGTTATTGTATATTTGCCCGCTGGTTTGATTGTTTGCATCTTATGTTTTAATCATTGAAGTACGTCTAAAACCTTTTTATTTCCTTGAAAAATGTTTCAGGCTCTGGATCGACTGGGCCATGTAGATGCAATTATTAATGATCCTGAGTATGAACTGTTTTTTTTTTGTCACTTATTGCGTCAGAAGTTCAAAATGTGTTTATTTATGTTCAAGTGTTTAACTCTGTTTTTATGGTGGGATGTAGCTACAAGTTTGAGTTCCCCACTCCAGATGATAGACCAGGTGCACCAATTATAAGTTTCAGGTGGAACACTTCTCTCTTCTTTGGTTTGCTTTGTAAACAAAATAGGTTTATAAATACCAATGAATACAAAAATATAAAGTTTGTCATGCACACAGTTTAGACCTTATTCCTTATTTAATTTGGAAATGTTTGATCGTCTATGCAGTGATGCATCATTTGGTTATCCTGGAGGGCCCATTCTATTTAGGAATTTGAACTTTGGGATTGATCTTGACAGCCGTATTGCAAGTAAGAATGCTTATCCTAGTCCTAAGAATGATTTTTCTCTCTTACCTTCTGGTTCAAATTTTATTAGCATTTTCTAGTATTCATTTTTATGATGTCATGGCCTTGTTTGTCAACATGTGGTGGGCATGTCATTCCTAGGTTGCATTTTTTGGCAACCTAGTATTAAATAAGCCTATGCATGTCGGAGACTGTTGTTAAATTTATGACATGATCCTGCCATATTGATGTGATTAAGATTGTATGCTATATGTTTGCAGTGGTTGGACCAAATGGTATCGGTAAATCTACTATACTTAAGTTAATTGCTGGGGAACTACAGCCAAGTTCTGGGACTGTCTTCCGTTCTGCCAAGGTAATCTATATTACATCGGTAATATTGTCCTAAAACTTTACTACTACTAGCTACTTCTTTTCGCTTCATGTCCATCACATACTTTTTAATGTTTTGTACTTCAATTTCTGCTTCTTACATGACTTTGTATTTAATTTTTTGAATGTGCTTATTTTTCTTCTAATCCATGACAAGGTCAACAGGTGAAACCTCAGTCTTAGTCTTTGTTTTGCTTTTTGCCAATCAGATATATGTTTAAAACCATTTATATGTAAATGGTAGTGCTTTATTTTACTACATAACATTTAGGAGTAAGAAATGATCAGAATGGATAATTTTTTTTTGTAAGTTCAGAATGGAGACTTATTTTGTCTTAACGATGTCTTTTCATACATTCATATTATTTTCAATAATTGTTCACACATTCTCATTGTTTACAGGTTCGTATAGCAGTATTCAGTCAGCACCATGTTGATGGACTTGACTTATCCTCAAATCCTCTTCTTTATATGATGCGTTGCTATCCTGTAAGTTCCTTGTGCTTAGAGATAATTAACCGTTTTTCTGAGGAGTTATCTTTAATTGAAATATTCTTGGTCCACTATAACCGGAATTTCCTTCATCATAGTCACTGATTGCCTTTATAGAAAAAATATGGTTATTGTGTTTGCTGACTTACAATCATGATGTGAACCAATGGTATTTGCAATTGACTGTTATGGCAGTTATGACCGACTGACACAACCTACATATCGCGTTTGCATGTTGTGATGCACACTGAGATTAGAAACTTCGGAAAGAATGCAAAGATGAACTGAATATTAGTTAAAATTGTGCATACGTGAAAATTGATGATTTCTCTCTCTTCTCTCTTTCTCTTTTCATTGAAAATTGCACGAGTTCTTGTTTTTGTTGCATATTTTAATTATTTGTTTCCTAAGAGATAGTTTACTTTTTCTGATGGGAGGAATAAGATCAAAACTGTGGATGTTAGGCTGTAACATGCAATTATATTATTAACTTTACTTATTTGAATTTTCTGCAGGGAGTTCCCGAACAAAAACTTCGAGGTCACTTGGGTTCTTTTGGTGTAACTGGAAATCTTGCACTTCAACCCATGTACACTTTGTCAGGTATAGTCTTTGTAGTCCATGTTGTGAGTCGTGTGAGTGTGTGTCTGTGTGTGTACTTTATAGTTTTGCATTGTAATATCTTGACTTTGATAAATGCTTTACTAGGCGGTCAGAAAAGTAGAGTTGCCTTTGCGAAGATAACTTTTAAGAAGCCACATATAATATTGCTTGATGAGCCATCCAATCATCTTGTAAGTTTTCCAGTCTCTCCAACATTGTTTATTACTTCTTATTGGTTGTTTACTATCATATTTTGTTGCAGGGGAAGTATGCTGATTCTATTGAGTTTTTTGTTCCTTTTCCTTTTGTGTTTTCCGCGTCATGTCTATTATCATCTCTTCTCTTCTGAATATGGTATTTGAACAACTTCCATGTTGAGAAAATAGTTGTAGTTCCTTTTAGGGATTCAGAACTTCTCATAAGTCATAAGCTTCTAACCTGGCCTTGTTATTTTAAACCTGGCCTTGGTATTTTAAGGAGATAGACTCAGTGCCCTGTACAAAGCTTCCTACACAGGGTCCCACATTCCGGAAAGTTGCAACTGCTGTATTTATCTCCTAAAATGACGAGCTCGGGTAATAGCTATAGTGAGAAGATTGAAACCCTCATAGGTCCTGAGCATCTTGATAACTGTTCCTTTTTGGGGGGCCATGTAAACTATTCATACTATTTGTCTTAAACCAAACTTTTTGTAAACAAATTGGGTGTGGGTAGAAAATTTAACTTTAGGAGGATTTATTGAATTCTACCTAGTTCTATGGCCGTGCATGCGAGTAGGGATGTTAATTGGATGGGGGTGAGTGGTACTCCCCTGCTCCTCTTCCACCATACTACCCCTTGTCCCTGTCTCCGACCCCCCATGGGGAGTTTCTCTGCCTAGTCTTTATCCATGTGAAGACTCCGTAATTCATAAAGAAGTAGAAAATAGTAAAACTAAAATCCAATAAACTGAAAAAAGTATATTAAAAATCATGACTTTAAGTTTACATTCATAAGGATTGTTATATTTTGAACTATTTGATAACTGTTTAACTTAATAAAATAATACATATTTGGAAAAGGAAAAAACTTAGGTACAATTCCTTAAGTGCTTTTCGTATGGTTCTTAACTAAATTCACCATGATTTCCTTAAATCCTTAATTTTCTCAAAGTTTGTTATATCCAAAAAATTTGTATTTTTAGTTAAGAACCATACGAAAAGCACCTAAAGAATTGTACCTAAGTTTTGTCCATTTGAAAATACTTAATAGACTTTTAATACACACACACACACTTTTATGAAAATTTTATTGTAACTATATCAAGGACAGGTACCCGATGGGGTAGGGGTGTGATCCCTCTCCTGAATGCAAGGCATGCACTGCTTGATGCATGATCTGTTGAGTTTAGACTGAACATGTATATAAGAACATAATGTTAAATATGTCTGTCCTTGTAATATATGAGTTATGGTTTGGTACTTGTAACATACTTAACCCATGAACTTGTATTATATAGCATTCATTGTGATGGTATCATAACTCAGCTAATGACAGCAGCACAATAAAATCCTTCCAGTTAAAGTGAATTTGTCTCATGTGATGATCAAAGTTGATCATTTTAGTTTTTAGTGGTTGCAATACATGTAGCGTGTAATATTGTGACATCTAGATCGAGTGGCTAAAATATAAAACCGAAATTAACTGATATCTTTATGTTGTAGGACTTGGATGCTGTTGAGGCGCTGATTCAAGGTCTTGTGTTATTCCAAGGAGGCATTCTCATGGTATGCTGAATTCTCAGTTCTGATGACACCACATTTATTTATTTTTTAATTACTATTTTATCGGAATGCTCATAACAATTTTATGTCTAAATTGACCTATGCTTTTTGTCAGGTGAGTCACGATGAGCATCTCATCTCTGGAAGTGTGGAGGAGCTATGGATTGTATCCGAGGGTAGAGTGGCACCATTCCATGGCACCTTCGCTGAGTATAAGAAGATATTACACTCATCTTAGGAAAGTGAGGCTTAAGAATACCCTTCTATATAACAGGAAGATATATAGATGTCATTTTCATGTTGCTCATCTTAGCCGACCAAGATATGAACATACAGTTTTGTAATTTATCAAAATTATGTATAATCATTTGAATGAATTTTTATCATTTGACAGGGTAGAAGTGGTTGAATAATAGTGTTATATGAATTACTTGATAATAACTTTATAATTGAATATATCCTTTAATAAAATCTCTTATAGTAAAAAACATATCCTTTAACAATTTGAATATTAAGTATACTATTTATTAATTAAGTATATATTTGTCAAAAAAAAAAAGTTAGTATATACTTTAATGTGTGGATAGTGCAAGTCTTTGCAAGTATTATTGGTCTCCGCGAAATATGTAAAGAAATTGTATCTTCAACAGTAGTAAAACAACTACTACCTCCCTTCCTAAATATAAGATCTTTTAAAAAAAAAAATTGTCTCTTTTTGCAAGTCTTTTTTGGTATTTTCAAGTACATTAATTAATTTTACCAACATATCCCTATTTATTTATCTTTTTCTTCAAACAACATTAAATAATATGTTGAAAACATAAACTAAATCTCTCTTTTAAAAGATAAAACTGTAAAAATAATAGTACTTACAAATAAATTTATTACCACTATCAATTTTCTTAATTTCTGTTATTTATAGACATATTTCAGATTATACAATCTGAACAAAATTATGTTTGAATTATATAATCTGAAACCTCATGGACATTGTTGTAAAAAAAATAGAGCGCGTGAGAAGGTAATAGTGTGGGAAAAGTAACAGTAATGTGATGATTTCATGAGCCTCTCATCATCCAATAATGGTATTTGAACGGATGGTTCGACAAATGGGAAAAATGATATTTTCAGTTTTGATTTTTCAATTTAATTATTTTATACGCATGAATGCCTTTTTTATGTATACTAGCAAAAGACTCGTGATTTCGCACAGGTCACGTAACATTATAATAATTATATAAAAAATAATTAAATTGTTAATATTGTATAATATTTATAAATATTAAATGAAAAATATGAGTATTAATGTAATATTTATATTAAATATTTTTCTCTTATATATAAAAAAATTGTTAAATAGTTGAGTCACACCAGTTATGAATTTTATTTGCTTATGTTAACAAATTTTTATGTAGATATATGAGAAAATTGATATGATATAATTTTGAAAATTCATGACTATTTTCAAAATCAAAATTAATTTAGTGTTTCTATTAAATAACTTTTATTTTATATGCAAAAGACTATTCAATGTTTGCACCGCACCCGTTGCAGATTTTATGTAATTATATCTGCATAAACGAATTTTTATATACATATATGAGAAAGTCGATATGATAAAATTTTGAAAACTCATGACTATTTTCAAAATCCAAATTAATGTATGGTTTCTATTAAATAATTTTTTATTTTATATGCAAAAGACCGTTCAATGTTTGCACTGCACCCGTTGCGGATTTTATGTATTTATATCTGCATAAACAAATTTTTATGTACATATATGAGAAAATAGATATGATAAAATTTTGAAAACTCATGATTATCAAAATCAAAATTAATGTAGTGTTTTTATTAAGTAACTTTTTATTTTATATGCAAAATACTGTTCAATGTTTGCATCGCACCCGTTGCAGATTTTATGTACTTATATCTGCATAAAAAAAATTATATACATATATGAGAAAGTCGATATGATAAAATTTTGGAAACTCAGTACTATTTTTAAAATATCAACATTAATGCAGTGTGTCTATTAAATATTTATTTTATATTTAAAACACCGGTAAATATTTAAACCGCACTTATTGAAGATTTTATATGCTTATATATGCAGAAGAAATTTTTTATGTACTGATGTGTGATAGTCGATATAATATAATTTTGAAAACTCATGACTATTTTCAAAATATCAACATTAATGTAGTGTTTCTATTAATTAAATTTTTATTTTATATGCAAAACACCGTTCAATGTTTGCATTGCTGCCGTTGCAGTTTTTAAATGTTTGTATCTGCAGAAACAAATTTTATATATATATATATATATATATATATATATATGTGTGTGTGTGTGTGTGTGTGAGAAAGTCAGTATGATAAAATTTTAGAAACTCGTGACTATTTTTAAAATATCAACATTAATGTAGTGTGTTTACACCGCTGCCGCTGCAGATTTTAAATGTTAATATCTGCAGAAACAAATTTTATATACATATATGAGAAAGTCAATATGATAAAATTTTAGAAACTCATGAATATTTTCAAAATATCAACATTAATGTAGTGTGTCTATTAAATAAATTTTTATTTTATATTTAAAACACTGTTAAATATTTATACCACACTCGTTGAGGATTTATATGCTTATATATGCAGAAGAAATTTTTTATGTACCAATATGTGATAGTCGATATGATAAAATTTTGAAAACTCGTGATTATTTTCAAAATATCAACATTAATGAAGTGTTTCTATTAATTAAATGAAAAA
Organism: Medicago ruthenica; assembly: GCA_018208015.1. Classification (NCBI taxonomy): domain Eukaryota; kingdom Viridiplantae; phylum Streptophyta; class Magnoliopsida; order Fabales; family Fabaceae; genus Medicago; species Medicago ruthenica. The sequence continues at coordinate 67,252,120 of CM031373.1, read as the reverse complement.
AAATTATATGCAAAACACCGTTCAATGTTTGCACCATTCCCGTTGCAGATTTTAAATGTTTATATCTGCAGAAACAAATTTTATATGCATATATGATAAAGTCGATATGATACAATATTGGAATCTCATGATAATTTTCAATATATAAACATCAATGTAGTGTTTCTATTAATTTTTTTATATGCAAAACATCATTTAATGTTTGTTGAACGATTATATAATTAAGGATGATTATGAAATTTTGCAAAAATTTTTAGACAAAAAAAAACTTGTTACACTTGTGATGACCATTATTCGTAATTAATTTTTTATAAAACAAATAAATTAAATTTTGCAAAATGACCGTTATACACATAAAATTAAGGAGATCGTGAGTTTTAATAAGGACGATTATAAAATTTTGCTGGACTTCAATTTTTATATATTGTTAATAGATACTAGCAATTAAAGGACACTTCATGTCTATCTATATGATTATTTTAACGTTAACGCGTGTAAATTATAAATACTTTTTTTATAAAAATTTAGATTTTGGTTAAAATTATATGTAAAGAAGTTTGTGATTTATTGTAACAATTCATACTTATCTTTTTCAATTTCACAACGATATTGTAAATATAATATAAACTCTTATTATTTTCAATGACACCAACAATATAACATTATTATAAAAAAAAATTATTTAAACGTATAATTGGAATAATGAAAAAACCAACCCATATTCTCATATTTTCTTTATATATTTTTAAGATAATATTGTTCATATTGTTGTGAGATATTTTAATGAGATTTATCTATTTTTTAATTAATAATTTAGAGGGTTAATAGATGTTTACCCCTGCAATTTGAGCGAGAATTGATTTAGCCCCTGAAAAAAATGTTGGAGATACCCTTGCAATTTGAAGATTCTTTGATTTTAAACCCTGAAGACATACGACTGTGTAAAATAGCTGATGTGGCGTGCTGACAGTGTAACGTGCATGATGTGGCCCTGACACATCGTAAATTTTATTTTTGTTTTTTAACAAATATTAAACACATGAGAATCAGAATAATAAACATAATAGAATTTTTCTTTTTAAAAAAAAAATATTAAACATATATAATTTTTCTTCTTCTCCAACCGGCCATTCTTTTTTCCACTTGCTCTTTTGAGTCATCTATTTCCTTCATCATCCCTATCACCATATCTTTATCTATTCCATTCAATATCATCATCAACAAACATAAACCCAGAATTTTTTTTTCTATAAAAATCAATAGAATTTTTTTAAAAAAAAACGAAGCTGAATTTCTTTAGAAAAAAAAATCAATAGAATTTCTTTAAAAAAATTCTTCATCCTTCTCTTCTCTCAAGTTTCCCTCCCTCCTTCTCTCTTCTTTCTCTGATGCTTTCTCTTCCTCCTTCTCTTCTCTATGTTCTTTCTACTCCCTTTTTCTATATACCTAACAACACATTCAACACTAAATGTTTTTCCCAAACCAATAAACCAGATCTACAAAAGACTTGAACACTGACGGAGATTTGAGTGAAACAAGTTAAATGGTGAGTGCAGATTGAAGAAATCAAAGTAGATTGAAGCAAGTTGATGTGAAGAGAGGAAGAAACATGACGTGTGGGATTTGATAATCAAGAGATGGTTTTGGGGTTTTGATAGTAAAAGAAACTCATTAAAACACATCAATGAGTTTGGGTTGCAAACTTTTGAAGAATAATTGGTGATTTTTTCTCTGCTTTTTGCTTTGGTAGGGATTATGATTTCATGGATTTAAGTTGAAACAAGAATTGAGATGAAAACTCACCTCTTTTTTATTCAATTTTTTTGTTTTAATTTGTTTTTTTTCTTTTTCCAAAACGTGTTCATCAATATAAAAGTAAAATGGAATTATTAAATATTGTTTACTAAAAGGAATGCCAAATGAAAATAAAAAAAAATAGAAAAGAAATTGAAAAGCCAACTTAGCGTGCGACATAAGCATATTTGTACGGTCATATGTCTCAGAGTTCAAAATCAAAGAACTTCAAATTGCAAGAGGGAATCTCCAAAACAAATTTTACAGGGGGCTAAATCAAATCTCGCTCAAATGACAGGGGGTAAACATCTATTAACCCGAATTTAAATATTGTTATAAAAATGATAAAATAGTAAATACTCCCTTCGTCCCAAATTGTATGACGTTTTGGGCATTTCACACGTATTAAGAAATATAATTAATTTTGTGTGGGAAAGAGATATTATGAGTTGTTTTACAAAATTGTCTTTAATAAATGGTATGGGAAAGATAAATTAAAGAATTGAAAAAAATATAGAGTAATAAATAGTTACGGATATAATAGGAAAAATAACATTAATGTTTCATTGGTATTGTAAAACGACATATAATTTGGGACAATTTTTTTTTCCAAAGCGACATACAATTTGGGACGGAGGGAGTAAAGTATTTTAAATGAAGGGTAAAATTAGAAAGGCAAAACAAACTCGTGTTGACAGGCACTCCGTGTCCGTCTATACGCTCTTTTTATTGTGATAATGCGTATAAATTATAAATAATTTTTTATAAAATTTTGATTTTAATTAAAATTATATGTATAGATGTTTGTGACTTATTGTAACAAATCATGCTTATCTTTTTCAATTACACAATAAGACTGCAAATATAATATAAGCTCTTTTCATTTTCAATGAAACCAACAATATAATATTATTATAAGAAAATTTGTTTAAGAGTATAATAAATAATGAAAAATCCAACCCAAAATCTCATATTTCCTTTATATATTTTTAAGATAATATTGTCCCCACTGTATTAGGGTATTTTAATGAGATTTATTTATTTTTAATTAATAATTTAAATATTATTATAAAAAGGAAAAAATAGTGAATAAAATACTTTAAATGAAGGGTAAAATTGGAAAGTGTTGTTTTTTACTTCAAATTTGTGAATTTGTGAAAGTGCAAAATCGTGACACGATTTTGATGGCGAGACAGATTTTGTAGGCAGAGATCTTGGTTTCTCCTAAACTAAAATCGTGACAAGATTTTAGGCAGGCGTGACGTGATTTCTGGATAAGGTTGTTGTGCCTTGGGTTGTACGCAATAATCGTGGCGTGATTCTTACAATCGTGACACGATTTTGTCTGTCATTGTGTACTATTTAAGCTTTCACACTTCATTTTTTTAGTAGAACTTGAAGAGAGAGAAACTTGGAAATACAAAGGAGGTAACTTTAGGGTTAAGTGTCTTTGTAGTGAGGTTCTCTTGGGTTGGGAAACATTGTAATCACCTTGGGTAGTGAGATTTCACCATTGGAAGGATCAAAAAGCATCCTTTAGTGTTTTCTCCTAGGATTCATTGAAGAGTGTAAGTGACTTGAAAAATGGGTAGAAATTAGGTTTTGTTCTTTGTGAGCTTTTAAGCTAATTTTTTGTAACCCATTTGTATCACTTTCATCTTAGTGGATTGGAGAGCTGCTCTCTCCTCCAAAGTAGGTCATATTGGACCGAACTGGGTAAACAATCTTGGTGTGTTTGCTTTCCTTCTTTATTTGCTTATCTTTGTTGTTTTGAATATGCTTGTGGTGTTGCTCTACACTTAGATTAGGTCTATTTGTTGTTGTTGTTGTGTGAGGCTACTTTACTCATTGATTACTACTTTCTTTGCTCCACACATCTTTGTTTTATTGGTGTGATCTTGTCCGAATTCACAACAATTGACGCCCACCGAGGGGCAAAGGCGTAAATTGGTAAAGTGTGTATCATGGGTTCAAAGTGGGACATCAAGAAGTTCACCGGAAGTAATGATTTCGAGCTGTGGAAAGTTAAGATGTAAGCGGTTTTGACACAACAAAAGTGTGTAGAGGCATTAAAGGGTGAAGCGGCTATGCCGGCTAATTTGACACAAGCGGAGAAGCGTGAGATGATAGACAAGGCAAAAAGTGCCATTGTTTTATGTCTCGGAGATAAGGTTTTAAGGGATGTCGCGAGGGAAGCTACCGCGGCATCGATGTGGGCTAAGTTGGAGTCATTGTACATGACAAAATCGTTGGTTCATAGGCAACTCTTGAAACAACAATTCTACTCATTCAAGATGGTGGAGTCTAAATCAATCATGGAGCAATTGACGGAATTTAACAAGATTCTTGATGATTTGGCTAACATTGAAGTTAACATGGAAGATGAAGACAAGGCTTTATTGTTACTATGTTCGTTGCCGAAGTCTTTTGAGCATTTCAAGGATACCATCCATTATGGAAAAGAGGGTACCACTACTTTGGAGGAGGTCCAAGCGGCTTTAAGAACCAAGGAATTAACCAAGTTCAAGGACTCGAAGGTTGATGAGGGTGGTGAAGGCTTGAATGTTGCAAGGGGAAAGAGTGGGCATAAAAGAAAAGGTAAAGGAAAGTCAAGGTCTAAGTACAAGGGGGTTGACAAATCAAAGTTCTGATGCTTTATTTGTCATAAGCACGGTCATTTCAAGAAGGATTGTCCGGACAAGAGGGCAATGGTAGTTCTTCCGTTCAAGTTGCGGTGGCGTCCAATGAAGATGGTTATGAGAGTGCGGGTGCATTAGTGGTCAAAAGTTGGGAACCAGAGAAGAGTTGGGTTTTGGACTCAGGGTGCTCTTATCACATGTGTCCTAGGAAGGAATATTTTGAGACTTTCGCGTGGTGCATTAATTACTGTTAAAGGGTCTAAGATGAATGGTTTATACATTTTAGATGATTCCATTGTAATTGGTCATGCATCGGCAGCTAGTGTAACACCTTGATGAAAGGTTTTTTCCCTCACATTATAATTTCCTATCTACACGTGAGTATATTAGGATTGTCTCCACAGGGATTTACGCGATATCTTAAACCATTCAACATCGATTATCATTTTAAGTTAGGGTTTCATTTGTTTACTAAAACTAATCGACTTTCAAAATATAAATAAACACTACAAGCAATAGGGCATAAAAGGGTCGGTATCAAAGTCATAAATCAAGCATCGATAATGTTCTAATGATCATGATAAAAGGATTCTAGTTTTAATCTCTTCTTAACGATATTATCACACATCACTCGACAACATTATTCGTGTCCAAATAAAGTTGTGAGATCGATTGTATCGTTTAATCGACGATTTCCCAATCTATTAAACGATCCAAAAGCATTAAGTATTGATGCTTTAAGTGATTATCAAAACATAGTTCCATGTCTAGAACACTTGTTTTAATAGAAAATCATTCTAACCCTAGATTTAAATGTATTTTTCAATAGCACTAAACCAAACGTAAGATTGAATAACAAGAATAACTTTCAATATATTATAAAACTCTAGAATCAAATATTTACATGATCAAATAGATTACATCTAGCTTGATTCATTACCTCTAATCCCAACAAAGGAGATTTAGTTGATCATTCTCATGTCAACAATACAAAAGCTGGAGTAAAGATGAAGATCAATGCTAAGTATTGATTTCTCAAAAACCCTTTAATGATCTAAACTTGATTCCTTGTTTGTCCTTTGAAGTGCCCTTCTTTTAGCCCTATTCTCTGGTAATAAACCTCTAAAATTCGTTCTTAATGAAAGCTTAACAATAATAGAATAATATAACCTAAAAGCTGAAAGATAGCTTATATACAAAAACTGATAAGTGAAATATCGCTCAGCGAGATAATTTTCGCTCAGCGAATTTAACTATCTGGCCAGTGGCATTTTGCCACGTCTTCTACAGCATTAAACCGCCTTGATGATCTCGCTGGGCGACCAATATTTCGCTAAGCGAAATCAAACTTCCCATGTTCCTGGAAATCCTTGCCTAAGCTCGCCAAGGGATCGCTGGGCGAGAGTATCTTTGAGAAACTCCTGAGAATCCCTGCCTAAGCTCGCCATTCACTCGCCAAGGGATCGCCATGCGAGATTCTTCATGCTTCTCTTCATGATTTCTTGCTATTTTCAAGTCCTGGCTTGCTTTTTTCCTACCCAAATGGGGAAGAATAAGGTATACAAAGAATAATTGGCATTTATTCATAAATTCCATGCTTTTCCTAAGATAACTTGCACAACAAGTAACTAAAAAGCCTTATAAATGACATGGATTTATTCATTTCTTGCCACTTATCAAATACTCCCCAACTTAGTTCTTTGTTTGTCCTCAAACAAAAGATTCAACATAATTGGAAAAAGCAAGGCTTTGGACAAAGTTGAGCATAAAGCAAAAATTTGGTAATTGAAGAAAAGATTTCTCAGATGAATGATTCAATTGTGACAGCGCTAGCAACAGTAAAGTTTCTCATTCAACAAGATATATATCATGAATGTGACATAGTCCTAAGCACAAAGTTCATATCACACAATTACACTTCTTTTGAAGTAAATGAAACAAATTGAACTCATGTTGTGAGGGTTATGAACACTCATCCGGCAAGTTTGTTAACATTCCGATCAAGTTATGCGTCAATCTAATTATCGTTTCTAAAACCACAAAAGCATCGATCACAAGGTCTTTGAGGGTTGTAATTTGGCTTGGTTACAAAAGAATGGTCATATGTGGGAAATTGAATTCAAAAGGTCAAGCATAGAGGAACATTCTTTCTAATTACACACTTCCTCTTTATTCAAACACAACTCTTGGTGATTTACAAATGTTTCTTTCTTTGATTGATCTTGACAACTTTTTGATTTATTGACTTTTTTCTCTTTTTTTCTTTTCTTTTTCTTGGTTTGCTTTTCTTTCTTTTTTATTTTCTTTTTCTTTTTCTTTCTCTTTTTCTTGTTGTCAAGATCAATTACAAAATTTCACCATTACTTGACATTCACTACCTCCCTTTTCTCCCCAACTTAGTTCAAGATGATACCCTAATTGAATGTTCCTTTATCATTTGGCAAAGGACAATAATCATGATGGTTAAGGGTTCAAAATGAATGTAAAATATCAGAATTCAATAATCATTTAACTATGAACTGGATTTTTTTACAAACTCCGGCAATTTCATTAAGCAATTGAGCTTATGAAAATTGGCAGTTCATAGTTAACGATTCTGATTCATTAGGCTCAAAGGGGTTATCAAATACTCACTTCTCACAGGGTAGGCTTTTTGGTCAAGTATTTCTACTCATATTCAAAAAATGCCTTGATCGTTTCAGTGCTTTCATACAATTTAAAACAACATTCAGATTTAACATAAAAGAATCGAGTTAAACAAAAAATGCCGGTCTCCTGCATGTATACAATGACTTTGAGGATTCCTACATTTTGGCTAGTTCTAATTGGTTCAAACATAAATATGTTCTTGCGTAAAACTGAATAAAATAAATTTGTGTGCAAAGTACTCATTCACATTCAAATATATACCTAGAAAAACAAGAAACGAGTACCTTAATTGCGCCCTTTATCACTAACTTTCTATCATTATCACTCACCTGATCTTTTGCTCAATGCTTTGGCTTTAGTTCAAGCATTTAACTTTGAATATTTGAACAGGGTTCATTCAATTTGAAAAATTAAACTATACTAACTATAATAAGGTATGAAATAAATAAAATACACATAATTTAAAACATAAAGCATAAAACTTAAACATAACGTACCACAATTACAGAATTCAAAGTACATAATCAAAATACGTAATCAAAAGGGTACAGAAATTCAAAAGTACGGAAACAAAATACAGAATTCAAAGGTACAAAAACAGAATACAGAAACAAAGGTACACAAGCCATAGTATTGTTCATGATTCAAAAAAAATTGACTGGAAGCTTTATAAAATATGTCACTATTCGCGGCGTGCTTTCAAGTCCTTCCTCTTCCTTCAATCCTCCATTTCTTCATCACTCTCTGTCTCATCATCTGATCCACCAGCTGCTATACCAGCACCATCACCTGCAGCTGCAATGCTCCCTCCATGATAAAATGGCCTGTCCCCAGGGTAAGCCACGTAAGAACGGTACTGATAAGGAGTCATAATCTGCTGAGCAGGGTCTGATGGAGCACCCCACTGCTGCTGCAATCGAAAAAGGGACTCCTGAATACCCAGCTGACCCCTATAGTGAGCCTCCATAGCATCCCATGTATAGTTAAAGTACCTAGGATCCCACTCAGAAAACTGAGGCTGATGTTGTTGTTGCTAAGCTTGAGAGGACTCAGGCTGTTGTTGAGGTTGTTGGGGGGCATGTCTTGCTTGCTTATCCTCAATTTTGTAAGTATTTTACTGCTTTGCATTTTAGATTAGGTCACAATGCACTCAAAATCAGAAACTAGTACAGAAACCAGAACACCAAAATTTTACCTGTCATGTCTCGCCTAGCGAAGTGAAATCTCGCTGAGCGAGAATTACAGGTCAGTTTGACCAAGTTTGACCAGACTATCTCGCTTAGCGAGATATATCTCGCTCAGCGAGATTGTGTAATCAGACAGTTACGATTTCCAAAGCCATAACTCGTATTAACTTCCCTCTTACCTTCTCAACTACCTCCTAACCACTTAACTCCCCAAAACCGGTTTTTATTCATTTTTTCACAAACACACAAAAAACTCTTCATTTTTTCTCTCAAAAATTCCAACCCAAGCTCATCCAAGCCAGATTAAGCACGTTCATTGCATACCATCTCTGCATCTAGCACTTAATCAACAGGTTTGAGTTCTTTTCTTGCTTTTTATGAAAAATTCGAAAATGGGTAGAAATTTTGATTTGTTAGAATAGGTTGTTTGTTGTTGTGATTTTAGTGTTTAGAAAGCTGGTTAGGTTCGAAATTAATGTATGTTAGAAAGGAACTGGAATAACAACACGATTGCCATGCAAAAATCCGATTTTTGAATCACTTTTTGAAAAACCCATTTTGTGTAAATTTGAAATAAACTTGGGTTTGTGATGTTTGTATGCAATAGTTGTTATTTTATTGCATTTCTAAGATTACTGGGTGTATTTTCAAAAGATTAGAGGTAGTTCAGAGTGATTTTCGAGCCAAAATTTAAATTTCTGTACATTTTCGTTGAGCGAAAATCATGCTCGCCTGGGCGAAAATTCATCTGGAAAACCCAAAATTTTTGAACATTTTTCGCCTAGCGACGTTTTTCCTCGCCTAGCGAGTTTCTCCAGAAAATGAAAATTTTTATTTTGACTCTGAGAGTTCCTATGCCATTTTTCACTAACCTCTATATACCTTGTTCTGTATGCATTGCCTGACTGTTTTGCAGGAATGGCACCTAAACAGAAAACAACCGGAAGCAAGAGGAAGCAAGGAGAATCGTCTCAAGCATCCGCACCATATGATGCTAGTCATTTCCGGAGCGCTCACCACGCTGCAAGGTACCAGGAGCTGCTAAAAAGAAAATTCTGGCATGAGAAGGAGTTTATCATAAACCCTCAAGGCAAATACAATGGAATATTGGGAATTTTTGAAAATAGAAAGTGGGAAAGGTTGGTAAGTCCCCCAACCAAGATAAATGCTGATATTGTGAGGGAATTTTATGCAAATGCAATCCCAGCTGACCCTAGTGAGGAATTCACCTTCACTACCCTTATCCGAGGGCACACCATCAGATTGGACAGAAATGCTATTAGCACCTATTTAGGCAACGACGCCATTTTGATGAAAGGTTTTTTCCCTCACATTATAATTTCCTATCTACACGTGAGTATATTAGGATCGTCTCCACAGGGATTTACGCGATATCTTAAACCATTCAACATCGATTATCATTTTAAGTTAGGGTTTCATTTGTTTAGTAAAACTAATCGACTTTCAAAATATAAATAAATACTACGAGCAATAGGGCATAAAAGTGTCGGTATCAAAGTCATAAATCAAGCATCGATAATGTTCTAATGATCATGATAAAAGGATTCTAGTTTTAATATCTTCTTAACGATATTATCACACATCACTCGACAACATTATTCGTGTCCAAATAAAGTTGTGAGATCGATTGTATCGTTTAATCGACGATTTCCCAATCTATTAAACGATCCAAAAGCATTAAGTATTGATGCTTTAAGTGATTATCAAAACATAGTTCCATGTCTAGAACACTTGTTTTAATAGAAAATCATTTTAACCCTAGATTTAAATGTATTTTTCAATAGCACTAAACCAAACATAAGATTGAATAACAAGAATAACTTTCAATATATTATAAAACTCTAGAATCAAATATTTACATGATCAAATAGATTACATCTAGCTTGATTCATTACCTCTAATCCCAACAAAGGAGATTTAGTTGATCATTCTCATGTCAACAATACAAAAACTGGAGTAAAGATGAAGATCAATGCTAAGTTTTGATTTCTCAAAAACCCTTTAATGATCTAAACTTGATTCCTTGTTTGTCCTTTGAAGTGCCCTTCTTTTAGCCCTATTCTCTGGTAATAAACCTCTAAAATTCGTTCTTAATGAAAGCTTAACAATAATAGAATAATATAACCTAAAAGCTGAAAGATAGCTTGTATACAAAAACTGATAAGTGAAATATCGCTCAGCGAGATAATTTTCGCTCAGCGAATTTAACTATCTGGCCAGTGGCATTTTGCCACGTTTTCTACAGCATTAAACCGCCTTGATGATCTCGCTGGGCGACCAATATTTCGCTAAGCGAAATCAAACTTCCCATGTTCCTGGAAATCCCTGCCTAAGCTCGCCAAGGGATCGCTGGGCGAGAGTATCTCTGAGAAACTCCTGAGAATCCCTGCCTAAGCTCGCCATTCACTCGCCAAGGGATCGCCAGGCGAGATTCTTCATGCTTCTCTTCATGATTTCTTGCTATTTTCAAGTTCTGGCTTGCTTTTTTCCTACACAAATGGGGAAGAATAAGGTATACAAAGAATAATTGGCATTTATTCATAAATTCCATGCTTTTCCTAAGATAACTTGCATAACAAGTAACTAAAAAGCCTTATAAAAGACATGGATTTATTCATTTCTTGCCACTTATCACACCTCATAGTAATTCTGAATTAGGCATTTAAGATTGGGGCATGTCAATGAAAGAGGTTTAGTAGAACTAGCTAAACAAGGTTTGCTGGGAAAAGATAAATTGGACAAAATAGAATTTTTTAAGCATTGCATACTAGGCAAGCAACATAGAGTAAAGTTTGGAAGTGGTATGCATCATTCTAGTAGACCTTTTGAGTATGTGCACTCAGATCTTTGGGGTCCTTCTAAGACACCTACTCATGAGGGAGGTTCCTATTTTCTTTCCTTCATTGATGATTATTCTAGGAGGGTATGGGTCTTTGTTTTGAAAAACAAAAGTGACACCTTTGAAAAGTTTAAGGAATGACATACTCTTATAGAAAATCAAATGGGAACTAAACTGAAGGGTTTGAGAACTGACAATGGCCTGGAGTTTGCTTCAGAGCAGTTTAATGAGTTTTGCAGGTTGAAAGGAATTAAGAGGCACATGACCGTAGCAAGAACACCACAACAAAATGGTCTTGCTGAGCGTATGAATATGACCCTTTTGGAGCGGGTGAGGTGCATGCTTCTAGGAGCTGGGTTACCAAAGAGTTTTTGGGGTGAAACAGTGACAACTGCAGCCTATTTGATCAGCAAATGTCCATCAACGGGAATAGACTTCAAGACACCAATGGAAGTATGGAGTAGGAAACCGGCAGACTACTCAACTTAGAAGGTTTTTGGAGCTTTGGCATATGCGCATATCAAGCAAGACAAGCTGGAGGCTAGAGCTGTGAAATGTGTCTTCATTGGTTATGCAGAGGGTGTGAAGGGTTGCAAGTTGTGGAAATTGAAATCTGGTGGAGGATCAAAAGTCTTGATTAGTAGAGATGTTACCTTGGATGAGACCCTTATGGGGATGAAGTGTAAAGACCTAGAGACTTTAGTACCAGAAACAAGTGTGGAGGAAACTCAATTTGAGGTGGAGCTTCCAAATGAAGAGAAAGAAGGCGTGGATGATGAAGCTCCGACATCGAATTCAAGTAGAACTCAACCGGTGGTGGATCCTGATTACCAATTGGCAAGAGATAAAGAAAGGAGGACCATTACGACACCTAGAAGATATGGTTATGCGAACTTGGTGTGTTATGCTCTAAATGCAGACTTGGTATTGCAAGACTCGAAACCAAGAAACTTCAATGAGGCATTTGAGAGTAAAGAAAGCAAGTATTGGTTGAAGGCAGTGAATTAAGAAATGGAGTCATTGGAGAAGAACCAAACTTGGAAGCTTGTGAAGCTACCTAAACCAAAGGGTAGTTGAATGCAGGTGGATCTTCAAGAAAAAAGAAGGTATTCCGGGAGTTGAAGGTCTGAGGTATAAAGCAAGACTTGTGGCCAAGGGTTTCACTCAAGTTGAGGGGATTGACTGCAATGAAATCTTCTCACCAGTGGTGAAACATTGTTCCATAAGGATACTTATAGCTATTCTGAATCAATTTAACCTTGAGTTGGAACAAATGGATGTGAAGACCGTTTTCTTACATGGTGACCTTGAAGAGACTATCTACATGGAGCAATCAGAAGGTTTTGTGGAGGACAAGTCTAAGGTGTGTCTTTTGAAGAAATCTTTAAATGGGTTGAAGCAAAGCCCAAGGCACTGGTATCGTCGGTTATATGAGTTTCTTTTGAGGAACAGTTTTGTGAGAAGCGGGTATGATTCTTGTGTGTAAATGTTAAATAAGGATGAGAAAGTCATTCTCTACCTTCTTCTATATGTGGATGATATCTTGATGGCAAGCTCTAGCAAGGATGAGATTGTGAAGCTCAAAGAAATGTTAAATGGTGAATTTGAGATGAAAGATCTTGGTATGGCAAAGAGAGTCCTTGGAATTAATATCTTGAGGAATCGTGACAAAGGTGAACTTTTCTTATCTCAACTAAGTTATTTAAAGAAGGTGGTGGAGCGTTTTAGAATGTCAAACTCTAAAACCGTTAGCCCTCCCTTGGGTCACCACACAAAGTTGTCCATAAAACAATGTCCTCAAATCGAGGATGAGAATAAGATGATGAAGAGTACTCCCTATGCAAGTGGGGTTGGAAGTATCATGTATGAGATGGTTTGTAGTAGACCGGACTTAGCTTATGTGATTAGCATTGTGAGTCGATTTATGGAAATTCTGGGTATTGTGCATTGGTAAGCTTTGAAGTGGGTGTTGAGGTATTTGAATGGGTCTTTAAAGGGCGGTTTGAAGTACACAAGAACAGCTCAAGAGAAAGAGGCTTTGGAGGGGTATGTAAATGCAGACTATGCGGGCAATGTGGACACAAGAAAATCTTTATCGGGTTTTGTGTTTACTCATGTTGGAGACTATTGCATCAGAGAGTTCATACTGATGAGAACCTCATTCTTATAGGTTGTTCTTTGGCCTCTATGTGCTCTAATTGCAATAGAAAAGCTGAGACATCTTTTCACTTGTTCTTTGAATGTGATTTCTCTCTCAAACTTTGGAACTGGCTAGCAGGCATTTTAAATTTCCCTGTTCAGTTTATTTCTTTTGAGGATGTTTGGCATACTTGTGATAGAGGATGGTCATCTCAATGCAAGGTAGTTGTGCAATCTTGTATAGTTAACATCATTAATGCCATTTGGTATAGAAGGCATCAGGTGAGATTCCTAGATAAATTCATTCATTGGAAGCTTATCATCAACAACATTATATCATCTGTCTCTATATCTGACAACAATACCTCTAAATCTTCATCTCATGACATGAGAGAATTTGTGATTCTAAAAAGCTTCAGAATAGCTGTTCACCCTCCTAAACCTCCAATCATCAAAGAAGTCATCTGGTCACCTCCAATTTTCCACTAGATTAAGGTAAACATTGATGGAGCAGCTACCAAAAATCCTGTTAATGCTTCTGCTGGATGTATTTTTAGAGATAAAGATGGTGTTTGCTTAGGTTGCTTTGCTCAGAACCTGGGAAATGTTAATGCTTTCCATGCTGAATTAGTTGCTCCAATATTAGCCTTGGAGATTACTCAAAGAGAAGGCTACAATTACCTTTGGTTGGAAACTGATTCTCAATTAGTTTACTTGGCTCTCAAGTCTTCTACAAATGTTCCTTGGATCCTTAGAACTAGATGACAAAACTGTTTAGCTTTTGTTAGAAACATACATTTTACTCTCTCCCATGTGTACATGGAGGGAAATGCTTTTGCTGATGGTTTGGCAAACCTTGGCCTCAGTTTACCTCTAAATACTTTTGTTTGGTATCTTTCTATCCCAGATAGGTTCAGGGGAAAGTACATTAGGAATATGATGGGATTACCTAACTATATGTTTGTAAATTTTTGAAAAGGTCTTGGCCTAATCCCTTTTTCTTTCTTGTCCTTCTTTCTTTCTGTTTTCAATGAATTTGGAACGATGCTCTCTGCATCATTCTATTTTGCTTAATAAAAAAAGGGCTATATATTGTTATAGATTAATCTTTAAAAAAATTTGTTATAGAATATAAATACCACAATCAAGTAAAATTTTGACCCATATTATTTTTATCATAGTGAAATTGTTTTATTTTATTTTAAAGAAACTTAATTAACTAATTTAATTTAAAATTTTAAAAAATTTGCGGATAAATTTGGAAGAGTGAAAAAGATAAAAAAGATTCGATCATTCTCATAGCATAGCATAGCATAGCACAGTATAAAAAGATAAAACGAAACTACCAGGCTATTAATTAGCGTAACAACCCCCCACAACCCCAATATAAAAAAGATCAAACACCTCTTAATAATAATCCACTTCTTTTTCTTTTCAAACTAACAAGAGTAACACCGAGAGAGAGAAAGAGAGAACTATTCTTTTTCAAACAAATTTTGAACCTTTCTCTATCGCTTTCGTTTTCAATTAGGGTTAGGGTTAGGGTTTGTGTCATCGTTGTTTCGAATTCGAAGAAGATGCAGATAGAGGAGATATGGAATTACGTTCGATTCAATTCTCCTTAACCAATCCAATTCAATTGCGTCGTTCCTGTCAAAACCCTAATTTCACCATGCAATTTCTTCAATCCTCCAATATGTCTTCCGTCGGTTGTAGATTCCGTCTCCGATTTCGTTCGGCATTCGATCCTTATTCAGCTGCTTCCGAAGCTTTTTCTGAAAACCACCTCGCTGTTCGAATTCTCACCCTCTAGTGTATAACCTAAATAATCGTTCGATTCCTCTCTTTGATTTTTGTGAGGGGGATTTTCTTGTTTTTCGCGTTCATATGGATTCTGAAATTGATGATGTTGGTGTTGTAGAGAAAGATCCAACTTTGCGTTACGCACGGGTATGATATCGTTGTTATTACTTTATATAAATTAATTAGTTGATATTTTTTCATTGATTTCGTTTATATAATTGTATTTATGTTTATGAATTATGATCGATTTTCGTTTTTTTCTGCAGTATGACGAAATGTTAGGGAAAGGAGCTTTCAAGACTGTGTATGTTTCTCTCTTTATCAACTTTATTATTATTATACTTTTATTTGAATAGACCATCATCAATTTAGTACCTAAACTATGTAAATATAATAATTAGTTCCCAAATATAAGAAATCCGTCAATTTAGTTCATAAAGTATATGAAAATCTGTCAATTTAGTATCTGACATCTGGGACGAATTTGACGAATTTTATTTAATTTAGGGATTCAGTATTATATTTATATAGTTTAGCGAACAAGGAAGTGTTTGGATAAACAACTTATTTGTTGATAATAGCACAAGTGCTTATCATGACAAGCGCTTATGTATAAACTCACATAAGCTTTTTCTATAGCAAAGGATAAAATAAAGTTAAATTACTTTTGTATATGCTATAAGTTGTTTTTATAAGCTATATTTGAGAACTTATGAAAATAAGCAAAAAAAATCTTTTGAAAATTGTCACAAGCTGGTTTCCTAAGTTCTCCCAAACAGTCTCACAAAACTTATGCCTGTTATAAGCTCAAATAAGCCAATCCAAACAGGCCCTAAATTAAGGATGACATGATAATTTTTTTTTTGTTGGTATTTTGTTTATTTATTTGGTTTATTTATTACATTATTGTAGATATAAAGCTTTTGATGAAGTAGATGGAATAGAAGTTGCTTGGAATCAAATTAGTATAGAGGATGTTATGCAATCACCGCAGAATTTGGAAAAATTGTATTCTGAGGTTCACTTGCTCAAGTCACTGAAACACGAAAATATCATTAAGATGTATAGCTCTTGGGTGGACGAAAAGAGCAGCAATATCAACATGATAACTGAGTTGTTCACCTCTGGGAGTTTGAGGCAGTATGTTTTGTTGAATTGAGTTTGCTCTGTGATTTCTACTTTTATTTTGAGTGATCGATCGTTTATGTTGTTTTTGCTTTGTATTGTAGGTATCGTAAGAAGCATAAGAATGTGGATATGAAGGCTATCAAGAACTGGGCGAGGCAGATTCTTCGTGGGTTGTGCTTTCTGCACAGTCACAACCCACCTGTTATTCACAGGGATCTAAAATGTGATAATATTTTCGTTAACGGGAACAATGGACAAGTTAAGATTGGAGATCTTGGATTGGCAATTGTCATGCAGCAACCTACTGCCCGGAGTGTCATTGGTATGTTGCTTTAGCCTCTCGAGAGCTTTCCACTTGATTAAACTTTTCAAGTTAATTTAGTGTTTTTTTTTTTACTGATGGGTACAGGTACTCCAGAATTCATGGCCCCAGAGCTATATGAGGAAGAATACAATGAACTTGTTGACGTATATTCCTTTGGCATGTGTATCTTGGAAATGATCACCTGCGAGTACCCGTATAGTGAATGCAAAAATCCGGCACAGATATATAAGAAAGTTACCTCTGTAAGTTTGCAGGCTTTGGAGTTCATTGAATTTTTCATGTTGTTTCTGTGAATCTGTTTTCCTCCTCTATAAAAATACTTATTTGTGCTGATTTTATGTTCTTAGATTTTGCTCATCAGCTTTTTGCTTCATTCAGGGTATAAAGCCGGCTGCTCTTGCTAAAGTGAATGATCCTGAAGTGAAGCAATTTATAGAGAAGTGTTTAGTTCCAGCATCTATGAGATTGCCTGCATCTGAACTGCTGAAAGACCCATTCCTTGCCACTGGAAATACGAAGGAGATCTATCATGATAACCTGCTGCTGCCAAATCTCCCCAGCAAATCAATGAATCCACCAACTTGTGAGCCCCATCCTATGGAGATAGATTCAAACGTCAAGCAGACATCACCTGCCTCCTCTGTGGAAAGAGATAAAGAAACTTCTCAAGTTTCATCAAATCATGATATCCTGAGGAAGACGGAGAACAATGAATTTAGATTAAGAGGGGAGAAGAATGCTGACAGGACAATTTCACTGACACTGCGAATTGCTGATGCTAATGGTGAGTATGATTCAGGTTTTTTTAAAATTTTACTTTGTGCTAAATGTTATTAATTTGTGTTTCTGTAGGTGGAGCTAGGAATATTCATTTTCCATTCTATATTGATTCCGACACAACAATTTCAATTGCGGAGGAGATGGTGGAACATCTGGAACTCAAGGATGAGGATGTAGCTGTCATTGCTGAGCTAATACACAACATGATTTTAAAGCTTGTGCCTGACTGGAAACCCTTGTGTGAGAACCTCTCATCTGGAACAGATAATTTGTACTTGCCTTTGGAAGCTCAAAATGAACAGTTAAACTGCCATTGGACATTGGGGTCAAATAATTTTGATATGAAGTCAATGTATGAGGATTTAGGTCACTCACAGCTTGATGGGGAAGATCAGGACAAACAAGAATCTGTTTCGTCAGATATTTCAGCTGAGTATGGGACTGCAATTGCCACTGATGCTAAAGGTGTAGAGCAAGATTGTTTTATTCTTCATGAATGTTGCAAGGGATCGAACGGCTTAAACACCAATTCAGATGTCAGAATTTGTGGTCAAGAAGATGGAAACAGTAATCAATCAGAGAACTCAGCAGTCTCATGTTGCAGTCCATCCGAAAACCTTGACATGTCAAGCAAACGTTCTCTTACTGCACTTGACCAAGATCATTTAAACGAGCTACAGTTGGAGATTGAAGCAATTGAAATCCAGTATCAGCAAAGTTTTCGCGAGCTTATGAAGATGAGGGAGGAAGCCATAGAAAATGTCAAAAAGAGATGGACTTCAAGGAAGAATATATCAGTTATGTAATGCACGAGGGTGATTTTCTGATAGTTTTGGTTGATTTTATTTGTTGATTTTTTTGGTTGATCTTTTTGTTATTGGTTCAATTGAATTGATTTCTGTCTGCTTTATACATTGCTTTAGAATTATCTTGATGGGTTTTGTTTTTGGGTGCAACTGGCCTTGTGATTTCACGGATATTATTTTATATTGATGATGATGATGAAGAATTTTTATTTTGACATACTTAAGTGTGAATATTTGATCAAATGCATTTTTATTTGGATGACTTTATTCATTGTTGCCCAATCCCGGAATCACTTTTTTGCACAAAAGAAACTGTTGCAGATGACCTGGCAAAGCATGTTCTCACTTTATGTATAACTAGTCGAGATACCCGTGTTATAGCATTGGTAGTGCGGCGCAAGCGTCGCGCAAGGACGGTTTTAATAGTTTATAGATTGTGTGATAGAATAATTGTTAATTTATAGAGAAGTTGTTTTGTTTAGGAAACATATTAAAATATAGAATATTTATTCTAAATGTAATTAGTTAGATATATATGATTATAAGAAATGGTAATACGAACTTGAAATAAACATTAGCAATTTTTAAATTATTTATTACATTAACTGAAATTATATTAATAACGTCGAGAACATTTATTAGAGTAGAATAGAGTGAAATGTAAAAGTTTATTGGTTACATTAGAATAGAGCGAACTCCAAGAACATGATGTTGACAATATTAATAACGTCGAGAAAATTTGAATACAATAACGATGTTTTTTGTCATGACAGAGTCACACTTAAATTCTAGAGGAGCGTTAGGAGCAATTCAATTTGATGAGCAGAATATTGTCCATCCACGTCCAATAATCACAGTTGTTGTATGTTTCAGGATCATTTTAGAATAACAATTTGCAGATAGTGGATTGTATATGAAATTGGAAAAGTTTAAAGAATTAGTTTGAAAAATAAAAAGTAATATTAGCAATACTTCTGTGCAGACGACCATGAAATAAGGTCTACTGGATTCCATTGTTGTGGGATTTGATGGTAGCTGAGTAATAGACGAAGACATATTTTTGTAAGTGAATTTGACTTGAGAATATGATAATTAGAAATGTGAGTTGATTTGTGAGGGAATGTGTATTTATAGGAAAAGATTGTTTTGAGTACAATATTTTATTCAATTGAATAGTGTAATGCATTATTTGAAGCATAATTTTGTTTGTATGTAGTTGGTCAGTATTGGTTTGGTGTAGTAAAAAGAATATATTCGTTTTTGTTTTATATAAGATTTTGGGAAGTGAACTTGTATTATTGTATACAACATATATCAATCAAAGGTAGAAGCGTGCATAGAAATAGTGATGTTTTAACAACTTGTTTGAATGCAATAAATTGTAACTTATAATATTTTTTTGAAAAATGAAAAAGGAAATAGTGTATATCGCACGGGTCAATAATGAGCACAATACATCACGGGTAGCGCGGCTGCGTCGCACGGCAAAACGTTTGTCGTTGTGCGATGAAGTGTGTGTCGACGAAGACATACATAATACTAAATAATGTTATAAAAATATTATAATTATTTTTCATCTTTATCATTTGTCACTAATTTTAACTAATTATGTAGTAACAAAATCAGTATATTATAATAGGCGAGTAATTTTGGGTTATGTGTATCAATTATACACCTTGGATAATTTCGGTAGGGGAAATTTTATATGGCGTATTTAAAAAAAACTTTGGTAGAATTTCTAAAAAATTGTTAGTTTATTTTATTAGCAAATATCATAATTAATCTTCAAAACTGAGTTATCAGAGCAAACCAAAGTATTAGGCAAGCACAATACAATAACTTTGACGGTCGTTAAGTTTTTAAAGTACATGTATACATTAGATTAGTGTTCAAATTGGGTCCCGTGTATCAATTATACACTCTTTGGATAGATTTTGTAGTAAAATTTTATATGGAGTTTTTTTTTTGATATAGTATTTTTATAAACTCTTAGTTTATTTTATTGGCAAATATCAGAATTAAACGTCAAAACTGAGTTGTCAAAACAAAGCAAAGTATTAGGCAAAGACAATACAATAGCTTTAGCGGTCGTTAAGTTTCTTATGTATTTGTATACATTAGATCAGTGATTAAATTAGGTAATGTGTATCAATTATACACTCCTTGGGTAATTTTGGTACTTAAAATTTTATATGGAGTATATTTTTTAAAAAAACTTTGGTATAATGTCTACAAAATGTTAGTTTATTTTATTAGCAAATATCATAATTAATCTTTAAAACCGAGTTATCAAAGCAAATCAAAGTATTAGGCAAATACAATACAATAACTTTGACGATCGTTAAGTTTCTAAAGTATATGTATACATTAGATTAGTGTTCAAATTGGGTCCCCGTGTATCAATTATACACTTTGGATAGATTTTTGTAAGTATAAATCCGTTAAAATATTTTCGAATACTAATTTTTATTCATTGATAAGTGATAAATATGGGTCCCGTGTAAAAACATATACTTCAATTTATTTTATTAATGTATACCACACGCTCACATATATTTTACTAACATATAGTTCACAATATATTTTATAAACATACACCGACTTATCTTCCTAAAACAGACATATACATACATACATACATACATACATATATATATATATATATATATATATATATAGTCCATAGAGTATCATATATTTTAATAATATATAGTTCACATTAAATTTCATAAATAAACATAAATTGATATATTCTCGTAAGAAAAAGATTTCTTTGCATATATTTATATTGATATATCTTACAAAATAAAAATAAATATTTATTAGGAAAACATATAACATACAGATTCTTTAAAAAAAATATAACATAAAAATTAATAAATAAATTAAGTTAAATGATTTTTTTTTACAAATTTATATGAAATTTTGTAAGGTGTTAGTTTGTTACATGAAGTATTATAAAAAAATTGATAAGTGATAAAACAATTTCCTAAATCTTTTTTTATAAGTATAAATCTGCTAAAATATTTTTGAATACTAATTTTAATTAATTGATAAGTGATAAATATGGGTCCCATGTAAAAACCTATACTTTCGTTTATTTTATTAATCTATACCACATGCTCAGATAAATGTTATTAATATATAGTTCATAATATATTTTATAAATATACATCGATTTATTTTCGTAAAAAAACATATACATACATATATTGTTATTCATATACAGTCCATAATGTCGCATATATTTTAAGAATGTTTTATAAGCATCGATCCGTTAAAATATTTTTGAATACTAATTTTTATTCATTAATAAGTGATAAATATGATTCCCGTGTAAAAACCTATACATACATTTATTTTATTAATTTATAACACATGCTCACATAACTCTTGTTTTTTTTGTCAAGTAGTCTAATGGCTAGAAATTCACATTTTCAAGGTGAATAAGTGAGGTGTCCGAGGTTTGAACTCTAGCCCCGACATATATTATTCAAAATATGTCTATTGTGAATTTTATGTGCTTATATTTTTGAATACTAATTTTAATTTATTGATAAGTGATAAATATGGGTCCCGTGTAAAGACATGTACTTACTTTTTTTTTAAGAGACTTACATTTATTTTATTAATATATGTATCATAAGCTTACTCACTTTGGTGTGTCTAATGGTGTTGAATTTGGACCTTCTGGTGTTCTCCTTTTAAGGTCTCAGGTTAGATTCTCTCTGGTGCCAATTTCGTTGACGTATTTTAGAAATATACACTAACATATTTCTGTTAAAAAAGCATATGCCTACATATATTTTTATTGATATATTGTCCTTACACTTAAATATATATATATCTATATCTTAAAAAAATTGAAAGAAAATATATATATATATATATATATATATATATATATACACACACACACACACACACACACAGAGAGAAACGTGTGTGCGTATATATACTTATTTAAAGAAGTTAAATAAATCCATCAAATTTGTCACATAGGTCAATCGAACCTGAAACGTCATTCACATATATTTATTAATATATAGTTAACATTAAGTTTCATAAATAAACATATATTGTCATATCGAGTTAATAAAACAAATCCTCGCATCTATTGTATTGATATAATCTAAAAAAATAAATATTAATATTTATTAGGAAAACATATAAATTACAATGGATAAATAAGTATTAATATACTGGCATATAAATATTAATATCAATGGATGAATTAAGTTATATGAAGTTTTTTAAAGTGTTACTATGTTACATGAAGTATTATCAAAAAAACTTATAAGTGATAAAAATAATTTCGTATTTCTTTTTAATTTATACAAAATATTATTTTATACATAAAATTTGTTAAAATATTTTTAAATACTAATCTAATTTATTGATAAGTGATAAATACGGGTCCCGTGTAAAAACATATACTGATATTTACTTTATTAACATGTAGTTTGCATTATATTTCATAAATATACACCGACATTTTGTGTAAAAAAAACATAGACCGACATATTTATCTAGAAAAAACATATACATACATATATTTTTATTTATATATAGTCCGAACACTTGCATATATTTTATTAATACATAGTTAACATTAACTTTTATGAGTAAACATAAACTAACATATTCTTGTAAAAAAAATATCCATACATTTATTTATATTGATATATGTTATAAAATAAATATTAATATTTTTTTTGGACACTTTACTTTTAAAAATTATAAACTTGTCAAAAAAATTATTTACACTTTAATTTTGATGGAAATAATTTTTTCATACATTATTATGATTAATAATAAGATTTTGGCGTTTTTTAGAGCAATAATTAGATCATATATAATTTTAATATATATCAAACATGTAATTTCCTCTCAAAAAAAAAAAAATCAAACATGTAATTTAATTGTAAAAGTCTTATTTTTTGAAAGATGAATTGTTAAATTCTGTTATTAGTATATAAAACTTTTTTGCAAAAAAGAAATAGAAAAAATTGGAACAAACAAAATATCATAATAAATTATGTAAACATATATGTAATTGGGCTTTTCTAAATATATATATATATATATATATATATATATATATATATATATATGTATGTGTGTAATTGGGCTCAATGGGTCAACCCACAACCCAACCCAACCCAACGACAAAACCCTAAAAGCAACACTTCCTCTTCTTTTCTCTTAGAGCAGCCGCCAACCTAACACACTCACTTTTTTCTTCTTCCCCACAACATTTCTCATCAAATAACCACCACCTTCTCTCTCCATTTCCGACCATCTCCGCCCACCACACATCAAAATCAAAACTACAATTCTTTTTCTCTCATTCTCCTCTACATAAGCCACAAAAAATAATGAAAATCGGATCTTGTTTACCGGTAACCAACGACCGGAAATCGCCTCATTGGAGATCGTATTGGAGCTATTTCATCAGTTTTTGTTTATCTTAGCTTTTTTGTAACGTTCTGGAGCGCTATTCTCTCTTATCCATTAATGACATACATGCAACAAAAAACAATGAAAAGATTATGTTAGATTTGACTGTGTTCTGTATTTTCCTTTCTCGAATCTTGCAATCTATTGTATATTTTTTATTTTTATTCCTTTTTTCTTCAGCAATTTTTATGCATTTGATAAAAAAAAGACTTTCTTCTTTTATTGTGTTTATTTCTATTGTCTGACCTACAAAAATGTATTATATATTTTTTTAGTGATCCTGAACCTTGCTTATTATTTAAAACAAACTTTTTTAATGATCTATTTGATTTAAGAAAAAAAAGTATAAGGTTTTAAAATTAGTATAAGTTTTTCGTATAACATAAAAAAGTGAACAAATTAATTAGTATGAGTTTTTCTTATCTCAAGATAAGAAATTGAAAAACAAAGAGAATATTTGTGTATGAATTTTTATAAAAAATAACAACAGAAGTTATACCACTATCCCGTTTTGTCATGTTATTTGGGAATTTTTTGCTCATCTATTTGTTTTGGATGTTCGGTTAGAGGACACACAACTTCATCTCAATTTTCCTTCTGGGTTTATCTATTTCTTCCCACATGTAAACAATGTTGTAGCTGAAATAAAGGGAAGAAAATAAGGGAAAATGTGTTATTTATGAACTAAAGAAGTTGCCCCGTACATATTATAGGGTGCAGTGTAATAGCTTGCATGATAGGGTAGAGTGGATAATAGGGTGCAGTGCTATAGTAATGGGTCGAAAGCAATCGGTTAATTTGAATTGTCTATAATGATAAGAAATTGAGGGAGGGGTAAATTGAGGGGGGTGCAGTGCTAATGCATGAGAGGCACTTGAAAAAGTCAAAAATAACCGTAAGAATTGAAAAGTCAGGAGCCGAAAAATCTAAAAGTGGCTGGGGCAGTTACGTTATTGTGCTAGTAGTTTGTTTTTATATATAGAATGCCTATAATGACCCCCAGTTAAAAGCATGATAAGTAATTGAGGGACCATACTAATTTTATCTAGAATATTAGTATGCGCATTATACTGATACTGGATACGTTAACATTTTCAATAATAATAATACAACTGAATGAGTACAAATTGACTCTTTTATACAATTATCCAAATACCATTACAAATACTTATACATATTTCTGATAAACTCCTGAGCTGGTACATGACGAGCAACTGCACTCCATCCAGCGTCTTCCTGAAAGAACTTCATCACGAACCTCTTGTTTACCTGTAAACCTGCACCAGAAGGATTGGGATGAGACATAATGTCTCAGTGAGCTCCACCCAACCTACTGTTGGCAACCACGGGGAAACCTATGGTCGCCATGCACTACTGTCGGCAATCTTGGGGAAAACCTATGATCGCCGAGCTCTAACTCAACCCATATCGGGTTCATACCTGCCTGTTCCTGCTATCCTGTGTAGTCATAACAACTAGACTACATCCTGCTAAACTAGTGATCAAGGGGAAACCTAGGATCACTGTCTGATGACTGATACCTGATACCTATTCCTGCCTGATAATTATTCCTGCCTGATAACATAATAAAGTATTTTCCTGATATGATTATGTTAGTATGTTAGCGTGTAACAAACATTATTATCTGAGTTGATTTTACGGAATGCCCCCGAGTGGAGTAACCCCGGAGCACATTCCCCTGATAACTGGTGAAAATTCCTATCTGAGGCTAATCACAGGACTCCTCTTGCCTATGTGTGTGGTTATCCTCGCGGAAAGTTCCTCCCATTCCAGCTGTAACTGGAACCCCCTGTGCTCTAACTAGCGAGAACACAGAAGACACACTAAAACTTATGTGTGGTTATCCTCGCGGAAAGTTCCTCCCATTCCAGCTGTAACTGGAACCCCCTGTGCTCTCTAACTGCGAGAACACAGAAGACACAAAGTTTATCCTGATAATTAATTATTATTATCCTGTTCTCTAACTGCAGTGCTATAGTAATGGGTCAAAAGCAGTCAGTTAATTTGAATTGTCTATAATGACCCCCAGTTAAAAGCATGATAAGTAATTGAGGGAGGGGTAAATTGAAGAGAACATGTCAAAATTAAATGGAAGAATTCTAAGGCATGAGAGGCACTTGAAAAGTCAAAAATAACCCTAAGAATTGAAAAGCCAGGAACTGAAAAATCTAAAAGTGGCTGGGGCAGTTACGTCATTGTGCTAACAGTTTGTTTTTATATATAGATAGTTGAGGAGCAGAATGTTTGATTGTGCTCCGTCTTATTTTTCATTCCCTCTTTTGTTTTATACTAGTTCCTCTATTTTTAATCTCCAAATTTGATGATTACTTTTGACCAAGTAGCAATGTGGTCCCTTTGTTTCTAATTGCATAATTTTGATCCCCATTTAAAAAAAACTTCGACCAATGATTTCTTGACCTTTCAATTATCACATATGGCCTATTTTTAATGGCATGCTTTTCACTTGCTCTGTTTATATTGTTAGATCACCTAATTTGTTGCTAGGCGATAATAAAAAATATGAATTGGTCAGCTTTTAATTGGGGGATCAAATGGAGAGACCAAAACTGTGACTTCTCCAAAAGACTATGTTGATCTGTTAGGAATGGTTCTATTGGTCCAAAGTTGATTAAAAAAACATTAAACTAAATCCGTTTTCAAAGTCGTAAACACGGTTGATTTGTTAGTATTACATTTTAAATTTATATGATTTTTTTATTTTTTTTAACATAGTATATGTATGGATTCATATGTAGTTTATGATTTTTTTAAAGGAATGTAGATTAGGATTTTGGTGTCAAGTTGTTTTTTCTTTTTTTGATGAGATTTAGTGTCAAGTGTTAAAACTGAAACCCTTTTGCACATTCAGTAATTTGTTGTAGAATAAGAACTTAACCAACATAACCATTGAGAATTTGAGATTGAGATTGAGAGTTCTCATTCAGTACATGAAGTTTACAAGATTATATACAGTTAAAAGTTATTCAAATCCTATAATTTCACTCTTATACAGAATAAAATATTTAAAATATCAAGGTTGAAATTAGGGGTGTTCATGGTTCATGAACTGCACTGAACTGAACCATATAAATGGTTTGGTTCAGTTCATAAAATCCATTTTAATAAAAACTGGTTAATTCTTAAAAACAGTTCCAATCCAGTTTAGAACCAGTTCAGAACCGGTTTATAGTTTTAAACCGGTTTACTTATTTTTAACTGATTTTGAACCGGTTTTCGTACTGAACTGGATTATTCTTGAACTGGTTTTCAAATCGGTTTATTCTTACTAAGTGAACCGGTCCGTCTGAGACATCTGACCCGGGCAGCAGTAAACAGAAGTACAGAACTGAGCTGAATCTGGAAGTGTGGAAAAGAAAACAATGAGCTTCCGTCTATTAACCAAAGCATGGCGGCAACAAATCCTTATAAAATATCCATGATTGAGATTGATTACTATGCACAATGAAAAAAACACACACGTCTAATGTAATCATATTTCAACTTGATTTACATTTACATGATGACATGTGATTTGATTTTTTTTTTTAAAGAGACATATGATTTGATATTTGCGTATATACTCTTATGTACAATATTTAAATTCTTAAAAAATTCTGTAAAATAAAACTATCAAGATAAAATAATTTTTGCCAAAAAATATAAAGAATAATGCTGGCGGGTTGCTGACCGTCCAAAAGAAAACAAAAAACACAAACAACTTTAAGCCTTTTTTTTTTGAATGGAAACAACTGTAAACCTTTAATACTCGATTTAAAAAATCCTCTTAATAATGCGTATAGCATAATTGGAATGAAGCCCTTGAATACACATATTTTTTTTGTTGAATAAACACATAATTTTTCTCTTGTTTCCCAACAAAAAAAATATTCATATAAATCAATGGAAAATATTTTGTTGACCAATTATTACAACCTTTAAAGGAAAAACTAATATTTTCGTAAACAAATCAAACATTTTAAAAAGAATGGGTATGAGCACGTCACTTTTTAAAAATTGTTTTGATTGAAAATTAAGTTCTATGAAAATCTCTTATCTCATCTCATAAGAAAGAATTTCGGAAATATATTTATACCGAATATATTTGACAAAACCTGCATAATTAAAAAGTAACGAATCCAGGGGTCGGGGTTCGAACACTGGATCTTTTTATTTATCCATGTGAGTTTAGTTCGGTTGATATGAACATTGCATTATTTATGTAGGGGTTGATATTCGAACGTCAGAGTCTCCACTTATTTATCTTAAAATTGTGAATTTCTAACCACGATTACTTGACAAAAAATATAATGAATGCTCGTATATAATCCATAAAATGTAGTAGCGCTAAAACTCTTGAGAGGAGCTTCACTCTCCACTGCAGTTCAATTTGACTTGGATGATTAGTTTTTATAATTACACGCAAATGATATCTTATTAATACAAAAGTAAAAGGTTGTGCAAAGCTGCAAATATACTTCATGTTTAAAGGCCGTTTATGTGTGCCCGTAACCTTTAAAAAAACCTTATGAGAATCTAGCTCAAGTGTGTCAAAAGTTATTCATACCGCTCTAAAGTTGCACACCATCCTTCTTAACATACGACTTATTTACCTAATTCAATATATTAAGAACTCAATGTTTTTTTTTCTTTCAAGAGGAATTCAATGTGTTGCAATATGGTAGGAGTAAAAATAATTTATTGTACCAAAAAACATTTTATAGTGCCAACTAATTCCGTTTCATATCTGAATAGGTATTAAGATCAAAGATTATATAACTTCCTAGTTTTAGACCAATAATAAAAAGTAATAAAACATATAAAAAGGAAAATTAATTGGGTTAGATGTAAATCAAAGATTTATCAATATATATACTCATGTTAATTTCCACTCATGGAACGACAAAAGCAGAAGCACTTCCTTCTCCTCCTTATTTCTTTTGCCATTCCATTTCTTTACACCATGTTAAAGAAAAAGTCTAGTTTGGGTCGTCAAAAAATCCCTATTGAGAAAATACCTAAAAAAAGTCATTTACAAGTTACATTTTCTAAGCGCCGTTCCGGACTTTTCAAGAAGGCTAGCGAGCTTTGCACTCTTTGTGGGGTGGAAATTGCAATTGTGGTTTTCTCTCCAGCTAATAAGGCATTTTCATTTGGCCATCCAGAAGTCGAGTCTATCATTGATCGTTATCTTATTCGAAATCCTCCACAAGAGTCTAGTTCTCACCAACTTGTTGAGGCTCATAGAAATGCTAATGTCCGCGATCTCAACGTGCAACTAACTCAACTTCTTAGCCATCTTGAGATTGAGAAGACGCAAGGGGAAGAGATAGATCATGTTAGAAAAGCTAGGCAAATGCAATTTTGGTGGGAAAGCCCAGTTGATGAACTTGGCTTGAATGAATTGCTCCAATTAAAGGTTTCTATTGAGGACCTCAAGAAGAATCTTGGAAAAATTGCTAGCAAATGCATGATGGAACAATCCAATGTTTCTTCATCAAATATTGGAGCTAATGGATTTTTAGGTGTAGGGATTAATATTGCTTCCCCACTTCCTAATAGCTATTATCTTGGTTTTCGAATTTGACATCTTTGAACATTGATTTCTTATGGTTTGGCTTTGGATCCAAATGAGTGAATCATGTACTAGTACCTCACTAGTTATTTGTTCACTTCCAATTTATTTGTTTGAAATTTTGAGTGTGTTAAAAATAGATGTGGGACAACAGACATGATTGGAAATAATTTGTTCCCACATCAAAGACTCATTGGCAATAAATTTTCACATTATCATTGATTGGTTTGTCCTTATTTTTGGATGTGTATATGTCAACAGTCGAATGCTTCCTATTGATGCACATATGCACGACAGCAACAATAGTACTTCTTTTTGTTACAATGCAAAAACAAACAATAGTACATGTAGTTACACGAATTTTTTTTTTTATGGACTAGTAGTTGAATGATTTTTTTTTTTTTTAAAAAAAAAAGTTATTGAATGAAAAATGAACATTGACGCTAAAATCAATAGAAACCAAAGATCGAGTTCGACGCAAAAATCAATAGAAACCAAAGATCGAGTTCGATCTACGGAGTGAATGGAAACATTATAAGGTAATTAATCAACAAATAGTGAAATATATTTTCCTTCTGCCATGAGAGACACAAACAAACAAAACAAATTATTAAGTCATTTACAAATATTTATAAAAATTATCACCAACAACTTTTCTATATCATGGACCCATCATTTCCTTAAATGCAGTTTTTTTAGTAAAAGATAAATACCCATCAAATTGTTAGAAATTGTTCTGTGTATTCATTCATTAGGAGTTCATGAATTAGACCCACTATGTTGGGTTTCATTCCTCCAAGTGAGCTTGTTATAACAGCAACCAATATAGAAGTATAAAAGAAAAAGAAAAATAGAAAAACAATGAGGTACAATCTTTGTTCACACAGTTCGGTCAATAATTTTTGTAACTATAAAGCAATTATAGTTCCATTTATTTCCGTGATGAATTAAAATTTACAACATTACAACTAATATATATATATATATATATATATATATATATATATATATATATAATACTCAGCTAGCTCAATGCCTTCTCCACCCCTTACCCTCTTTTGTGTATATACAAGTTATAACACCTCACAATTGCTTAACTCTTGAGTAAAAATTAGATGTATTTTTTTTATACTGCTTCCGAGAGGCTAATTGTTGTGTTGATGTGTTAGATAAGCATGGTCATGATGCTTACGGGTTGCAGACCATAAAAAGTGTGCATTTTGCTATTATCCACTCCATTTACTAGCTAAATTTGTCGTCAGGCGTTATTCTTACTAGCTTATGAGCGATCACATTAGCTAGTAAATGTACAAACTTAACCATAAAGTATGAGTAAGCATGTTTTTATTAATGTGAATGCCATGTTTGTTTGTAACCACACAAAATGAACTATAAAATAAAATTAGGCTTATTTAAGAACATTTATGAACTAGATGATTTTCATACCCATGACATAAACAACTCATGGCCTGAATTATTTAAAATCAGAACTGAATTTGTCATTTTCCACTAATCAATAATATGATATGATCGTTTTTCCATTGTCTCACATATCCTGCCATAAGAACATTCGTACTTTATGATTAAGGTTGAAAAATAATAGCATCTAGTCATAAATTTTCAACCTTAATCTCCAGTTTTTCTAAATTAAAGCCATCAAGATAGCCCAACTAAAAACCATCTTTAACCAGCCTAGAGTAATAATAAAAAAAACACAAATAATACACCCAATTATTAAGACCAACTTTTGTTTAAAAATCCTCTTTAATTACTTGTAGTGTTAAAATTGGAACATACCCGTTTTTACAGTCAGCCACCTCAAAATTGTAGGTTCTTCCAGCTATCTAACTAGTAGTATCATTATTTAAAGTATCTTTTCTCGTACATAAGAATCCTATGAAACTTTTGTAAAAAAGAAGAAGAAAAGAATCCTATGAAACTATTAACTTGCTGAGTCCAATTAACATAAGGATTTCAATATTAATTGCATATTGTCATAAAGAATAATTAAACATCCCACAATCATTATAAATTTTACAAAAGTCAAAATCTTCTAATAATGTCCAACAAGTGAAAACTGAGTTTCATATGATCATGCATTAAGATTGAAGATTTTATAACTTCACAATCCTCCTGAATTTAATCATGCATTTTCTTTTTTGTTGGACAACATTTCCCTTGTCTCAAACAAATGAGAATTTTACCTCATACCCTATTATCTTTACCCTTTCCTCCACATTTTTACGAACCCAATTTTGCCTCAACAAATTCGTTTTCTTATGTTTTTACTTGTTCTTACTCCTTCATGGTGGTATTCATCATCTTTATTTCTACTCTATTTTTTCTTTTGTCAAAAATAGTATTAAACAAAGGTAAAATTGTGTAAGTTTAATGAAGAGTTCTTGTAAAAAAAAGAAAAAGAAGAGTTCTTGTTACCTTATCCATCTTCTCGTTTTCCTTCACACCTTCCCTTTATACCTTTGTCAATCAAAAAAGAAAGTCATCCTGCATAATAAGAAAAGAAAATGAAGATTAGAAAAAGGGAGAAGATGATGAAATATAGATAAGAAAAATGAGAGAGAGAGAGAGAGAGAGAGAGAGAGAGAGAGAGAGAGAGAGAGAGAGAGAGAGAGAGAGAGAGAGAGAGAGAGAGAGAGAGAGAGAGAGAGAGAGAGCAATGGGTGAAATGGAGTATTGAATCTTGTATAGAAGTGTGTTTAGAATAAAATGAATTTGAATTTCAGATTTGAGAGCCAAAATTTTGGGGTAGAGAGTAGAAATGTGTGAAAAAGTTTGTTGAACGTTTGAAATTTAAAAGCTCTTACTATTGGGAAGGGTGATATCTTTGAAAAAGTAAAAGGTTAAGTTAGTTTTCAACTACTCCATCCGTTCCTTTTTAAGTGTCTCTTTTGGAGAAATTTTTTGTTCCTATTTAACTGTCACTTTTAAAGTTCAATGCAACATTAAATGTTGTTTTACCAATATTACCCTTAGTTATTTATTGCGGAGAGAGAAATATATGCAATGAGATATTAAATGAATAAGGTTATTATAGTAAAAGTATAAATTATTGTATCAAAAGTAGTAACATTTATTGATTGTCTTGGTTTGTGTAAAATGTCAAAAAGTGACAATTAAAAATGAATGGAGATAGTAATACATTTCCTGCATTTAAATCATTATGTGTTTGTAAGACAAAGTTTGTAGTTACATGACATCATAATATTTACATGATGTAATCTTGTTAGAAAAAGCATTATTAAGACATGTTTTACCCTTTAAAGGGCGACGTGGCAGCAAGAGAAGGAAGGACAAAATAAAGTTTTCCACAACATAGGATATCTCTTATTACTAAAGCTTAACCTGTCAAGCTATCTACAACTCTAATTTTACCCTAATTTTTTCCCTCCATTGCTCACACATTAATTGCTTCTAAGTGCTTATCCTAATCATCATTCCAATTAAATGATGTGCTTTAATACTCCACGGTGCTCAAGGAAAGGTATGCATAGGAGAATAAAAATTGCTGGATACCAATGTGTATTTCTGACTTTTGTTTGCCACGTTTAATTTTATCAGTTTCCAATGTTCCTTTTGATGGTATGTACACACGGCTCAAGTTTCTTCAGATTAAGCTTTCTCTTTCTCATTATTTTGAAAAAGAAAAAAGAAGATTTGCCTCTTTTCTCATTTCTCCTCCCATCGCCTCCTTTCAATTTCATACCTTCTTAGTTCATCTTTTCTCTCTGTGATGTTCATGTAGCCTACATATCATATCTCATTGGAAACCTAATCTCTTTCACCAGTAAGCACAACAATTTCATTCACCCAAATTTTTAAAACCCTCATCGCCTCCACTTCCGACACCGTCATCTGAAGACCACCGTCGATGGAGGTATGCAATTTGTTCTTTCTTAATTTCTTATTCAATTTGTTCTTTCTTGATTAGATATCGATTTTTATTTACGATTTCACTGACAATTCCAGTGTTAGTTATACTATTCCAATTCAACTTTTATTTCGGTTGAATGATTTTGGTGAGGATTTCAGCTTTTGATTTGTTTCTACTATAGGGTTTAGATTCCATCACGTACTGTAACATCCCGCTTAAGACTCGAATAATTATCAGTGTTGAGACGATGTGTCAGAGATGTGTTAACTGAAGGGTGTTTTGGTAAAATTGAGGCTTGAGGTTATAAATAACCAACAAACCCCATTTTCCTTCATTCTTTCTACACCCTCCTCTCTCTAGAATTTTCTTCCCTCTTCCCTCTACCCATTCACGCCATCCTCTCCCTTTGCCATCATCTATCAAATTTTCCTTCTTCAATCTTGGAAAACAAGCAAGCACTCTTTGGGGAAAGATTGGAACAAGAAAAGCTAGGGAAACAAGGAAGGAAAAGAAGATTCAAGCTAGGGTTTTGATGAGAAAACTTGGCAAGGAAGCAACCCATGACTCAGGTGAGCTCCCTAGGGTTTTAGAACCCACTTTGAGTAAGTTTGAGTGTAATTTATAATTTGAGCAAAGTTTAGAAAGTGTGCCTTCTATGTTTAATTGTAAAAGAAAATCCCTTTTTACACCTTTGGGAAGCTTGGGTAAGTTGGAATGGTTTGAAATGGTGGAAAATGCAATTTCTGAACTTTTTTTGAACTGTCATGGTCGCTACAGCGAGCTGAAGCTCGCTGCAGCGAGCAGGCATGATTTTGGATCTGCCTACGGTCGCTATAGCGAGCTCACCAGAACAGCTCATGACAGTTGAGCTGTTTTGGGTGTTCTGGTGCGCGTAGGTGAGGTTTTTTACATCCGTTTTCTCCAAAAACATTTAAGAATCAATAAACACCATTTTAACTCGTCCAAAAAGCTCCCAAATGGATGTAATTATAACGAACAAGGATGGTACAATAACTTAGAATTGTGAGGGCAAAGTTTAGACGGGTATGAGAATGTTTCCAGTAACCAAGTAGTGGCTTATGGAAACGATAAGCCTATGACCTTATACTCATATGTTAAGTATTGGGAGATTGATCCCCTTAAGGAATGCAATAGATATGCAAATGAATAGACTAAGGTACGATTATATTTAGAGTAAGAGACGGGATTACTACGTCTTAAGATATTGTTAACTCAACATTATTAATATGAAGATGCTTGACGTACCTCTTATTGTTCCTGCTAGTTGGAGCATGGAGGGTCATATGCAAACTAAGATAATTAATTTAAAGGATTCTATGTGTCTCTAGTGTTCTCGCTAGTTAGAGCACGGGGGTTCCGACAAGCTGGAACGGTGTAGTTACCATCCGCGAGGATAGCCACACATAAGAGTTTAATTAAAATATTAAGTCGTGACTTTCGTTGTTCACGCTAGTGGGGCACGAAAGGTTCATGCATAAGTTAAAAGTTTACATGGAAAGAATATTAATTCGTGTCTTTCGTCGTTCACGCTAGTGGGACACGGAAGGTATACGCGTAAGTTAAGATTATTAATTAAGTCGTGTCTTCTGTTGTTCACGCTAGTGGGACACAGGAGGTTCACGCTAGTGGGATGAGTTATTCCACAAGGATGACCGCACGACGACAAGAGGAGTCCGGTGTTAGCCTGATATGATAGGAATTTCACCGGTAGAGGGGAGATGTACTTCGGGGTTACTCCACCCGGATGCACTCCGTAAAATGAACCAAGATAAGTATTGTTTGTTCAACGCTAACTTTCTAACTTAATGTTACAAGAATGATGAATATGTATATATATATTATATGCTAAGAGATAAGACAAAGTAGTCACCAATGAACAGAAAGTGATCGTAGGATGTCCCTCAGATCACTAAGTATGAGATTAGACATAAGTACAACATAAGATAAAGACATATAGCGATCCTAGTTTTCCCCTGATCGCGAAATATGTAGAGAATGACGGCGATCGTAGGTTTTCCCGAGGTTGCCGAAAGTAGGCACGGCGACCCTAGGTTCCCCGTGGTTGCCAACAGTAGGTTGGGCTGGAGCTCACTGAGACATTATGTCTCATCCCAATCCTTTTGGTGCAGGTTTTTCAGGGAAGTAAGAGGTTCGCGATGAAGATCTACAAGAGAGACGCTGAATGGAGTGAAGATGCTCGTCTTGTACCAGCTCAGGAGGTTGTCAGACAATTTATGTATATTAAAGTGTACTATATGGTACTTAATTGGTTGTATATACGAGCATGTTCGTATTCATTCAGTTGTAATGTATTATTATTATTATTGAAAATTTTAATGTACCCAGTATCAGATTAATACACATGCTAAATATTCTAGATAATTTAGTATGGGTGTTACATGTACCATGTTGCAATTGATGGGAGGATCCAGGCTGAAAGTTAATGCAGTGAGTTTTTTATCTCTATTAATCTCTTTTGTGTTCATTCTCTTAAAAATTAATTCTCAGATTTTTTTGTGTGCATTTCTCTGTCCATGCAAATCACTCTTTTGATTCAATTTCATACCGCTTTTTTATATGTTTTTTTTCGTATTTCCTTCTCTATTTTTCTCAGTTTGACAACCAAAGAGAAAAAAATTAATCACATTCAAATCGTTTTTATTTTTATATGTCTTTTTATGGTTTTTGATTTTAGTCCATTTTACAGGTTCTTGAAACACATGATGTCTGCAGATATAAGATGATTTTTAGCCAGTATCTTATGATGAAACAAAACTACAATGTTTGAAACTTCTTCTTGCATAGAGGCTTTGTGTAGCAATTTCAGGGCCTTTTTGTTTTTGATTTGCAAATTTAATTAATTGAGTTGGTGTAACATGAGTTTTTAAAACAAGAGGCAATAATACATTGCACCTCTTGGACTTTTAATTTCGAAAATACCAGTTATGTATTGAAACTATACTTGCTTCTGAAATTTGAATTTGTCATTGGTGATTTCATTGCATCACTACTTTTTATTCCTCTATGTCGTTTCAATTCTTCAGAACTCCTATACCTTTTGTTGTCTATAAAACCCATTATTCACTCTTTTTTCTGCTGCCTTCATAAAATCTCACAACAAAAGATACTACTCCACACAACTTAAAAAAAACCTTCATTATATTAGTTTAACAAAAACGACATTTATTGTTGATGTTTGGTCCGTACCAGACAAGCATATGCCATCAAAAAATTATGCATGAATATGATTATGGTTGATGAGAAGGTATATGCTTAAACTGTTTTTTTAAAGGATGCTTAAATTGTTGATTACTTTCAATTCTATCATGTCATTTGAATCTGTTTCCTTTCACATTAAACCGTTGAATCCTATAATGGCCATTTGTTTAATGCTTTAATTTTGTAATGGATCCCTTCTTAAGTATACTAAATCATAAATCATAATTGTCCCCCTCCACATTCGTGTCTTTATACACATATATAATATATTTCACTACTATTTATGTCTAAAACGTTGGTCGATTATTTTCTGTTATATACGTTGTTGATTTTTTAGGGTGGGAAAATTCATGCATACGTTCAAAAGGCTCTGGTACCTCCTAAAATATTCAAAGGTTCAATTTATGAGGTGTAGAAATTCATGGTTGCTTTCAATGATGTCAACTACAAGCTCAACTTATGAGGTGTAGAAATCCAGTGATGTTGACTGACTAGAGTCAACTAATGAATCGCGGATGAACCAACTTGAATCACATAAGCCGAAAAGAAGCTCAAATTAATTGAGATGAATTCATATATAACTACAAATGAGTAAATTCAACATGCATCAGTATTTGGAAGATGTACTTTGTGTTCAAATTCTAGGATAGAGCAAGATGTGCTCAAATTTACATTGCACTATTGTGACATTTTTCGGGTTTATTGCAAACGAAATTGTGATAGTTTCCATTTTTTATATGTATTTACATGTTGATTAAAGGAAACTGAGTTTGAGTTAAACTTAAATTCTGTTCTTCAATATTTAATAGTTTTATGGTCTGACATGACAAAAAAAAACTATTTCCAATTGGTGTTGGTGTAATATCCCGCTTAAACGTAACTTTTATCAGTATAAGAGGAATTACGAGCAAGAAAGGGCAAAATCGTAATTTGAGGTGAAAGGGGCTATTTATAGGATAAAGATGAGATTATATTCATTTTCTCCTTTCCTTTCTCTCTCTAGGATTTCGGCTACCACTATCAACAGCCCTTAAATCCACCAAGTTTGCAATTTCAATCTCTTGTATCTCAAGCAAGCCTTTGGGGAAGATTGAAGCAAGAGGAACTAAGGAAAACCAAGTCAAAGGAAGAGTTCCAAAGCTAGGGTTTTGGAGAAGAGTCAAGTTAGGACTTGGAAAGCTTGGCAAGACCAGCAATGATTCAGGTGGGTTCCTTAGAGTAGCAATTTTCCCTTTTGGGTTATTATTGTGTGAGTTTCACAACAAATTGCTAAGGTTTAGGAAAAAGGATAGTTTTCCCCTTTTTGATACATAAGCTTGATTCCAGCTTAATCCTTAAATACAGTATGTTTTTATAGTTTAAAATGAGTCCCTGGCATATTTCAAAGATCACTGGGCAGCTGGGTACCAAAGGTTTTTAATGATTGAAACACGTTTTTTCAGAAAATCCTAAGTTATGCTACAGTCGCAGAGCGACCAGGGGTTTGCTCTGCGAAGTAGCAGAGTTTTGCTACTGTCTATTTACGCCTAGCCATCGCCTAGACTTCGCCCTGCAAAGTTATCAGAAGCTGAGATCGCAGAGCAAAGTCCTTGGACGCTCTGCGGAGCTTCAGACTCAGGTATATCAGGTTCTGAAGGTTCAGACTCTGAATGTTCAGAGTCTGAAGGATCAGACGCAGGATCGCAGAGCGAAGTTAGGGTTCGCAAAGCGAAGTGGCCCAAAACTTCATTTTATTAACAAATAATTGTATCATGCCAATGATCCTTCTTATGCTTTGAGATAGAGATACACATGAACTTTCAAGGATTAATCTAGGACAAAGATATGTATCTTACAGAGTGTTGGGTAATTTATCCACAGATTCTCAAGTAAGAGAAACAGGAAGTTATTACAGATGGGATAGTAAGCCCATAAGTATGACATATGATAACGATATGTCTAGATCCTTTGATAGGATAGTAAGATGAATGTACTCAATTAAGTGTACGAAAGTACAAGGAATGTTTCAACATTCAAAGCTTCAGATAAGCTTAAGGGGTTCAGTTTCCCAACAATGATTAAGTGGCTTATGAGAACGATAAGCATAGAACCTTATATTATAGGTTAAGTATCACATGATTAATTACGTGATGAATGCATTAGATATGCATATGTTTAGAATGATGTATCAGATATATATATACATACGAAAGTTAAGAATTATATTATAAGATTATGTTAACGTGTCCAGCAGGCTCCGGATTATGCCGGATGAGATTTCTCCGAAAGGGCTATCCACACGTATGTTTAAGGTTTAAGCATGTTCAGCAGACTCCAGATTATGCCGGATGGGACTTCTCCGAGAGGGTTGTCCACATGCAAGTTAAGTTGTGTTCAGCAGACTCCGGATTATGCCGGATGGGACTTCTTCGAGAGAGTTGTCCACACAACGATAAGAGGAGTCCAGTGATTAGCCTCAGATAGGAATTTTCACCAGTTATCAGGGGAATGTGCTCCGGGGTTACTCCACTCGGGGGCATTCCGTAAAATGAACTCAGATAATTATTGTATGTTCAACGCTAACTTACTAACTTTATGTTAAGCAAGATGTATATGTATTTATTACATGAGTTTATGACAAATTAGTCATCAGATAACAGTTATCAGAAAGTGATCATAGGATGTCCCCAGATCACTAAGTATGAGATTATGAATATGTAAGAGATATGCAGTGATCCTAGTTTTCCCCTTGATCACTAAGTTAACAGAAAGTAGTCTAGTTTTTACGACTGCACATGATAGCAGGAACAAGCAAGTTTAATCCCTTATGGGAATAGTTAAGGTTTGGCGATCAAAGGTATCCCCAAGATTGCCAACAGGGTAGGTATGGTGACCCTAGGTTCCCCGTGGTTGCCAACAGTAGGTTGGGTGGAGCTCACTGAGACATTATATCTCATCCCAATCCTTCTGGTGCAGGTTTACAGGTAAGCAAGAGGTTCGTGAAGAAGTTCTTCAGGAAGACACTGGATGGAGTGCAGTTGCTCGTCATGTACCAGCTCAGGAGTTTATAAGACTTTGTATAAGTATTTTAGTGGTACTTGATTATTGTATAAACGAGCAATTCTGTATTCATTCGGTTATTGTATATTATTATTATCATTGAAAAATTTAATGTATCCAGTATCAATTAACACACATGTTAATATTCTAGATTAAATTAGTATGGGTGTTACAGTTGGTATAGTAGTCTCCTTGATTTCAATTTACAATTAGATGACTACAGGTTTGGTAACTCTGCTTGTGGTGTGTTTGAAGTGAGGATAGATATAGAGGACTCTGCTTGCTTTGCATTAATGCTACTGTTAAGTTAGTGATTGTAATATACTCATCAATATTAGTGTAATATATTGTATGTGGTTAGCCTCTTTATATACGAGTAAGTATGTTATGGAAGTTCTGTTTTCATTTTGTTTATATGAATTAGTTAACTAAATCTGAATGTTTTTAGGGTCATTTTGTGGATATTATTAACGTGGAAAAAATGAGGATGATGAAGAGAAAATATAATATGACAAGTAGTATTTTGTAATATGAATGTAGTTGATAGGCATGAAGGGTTTTACAAATTTACTACACATTTCCTCTGACAATTTATGGTAATTCTGCTATGTGTTGTTGAAAATGCTAACAAGCTAGATGTTGCCTTTGATATATTCAGATGTCTAGGTAAATGAAGAGGTCCAGAATTCAAAACAAGATATAAGAGTTGTATAAATTGCAATGATAAGGTTTAAAAAAACAATGCTTTCTTCTTCTTCTTCTTCTTCTTCTTCTTCTTCTTCTTCTTCTTCTTCTTCTTCTTCTTCTTCTTCTTCTTATTGCTAAGATGAATTTAATCTTTCTTTTTGTTTTCTCTGATAATTCTTTTATGTATGAATAATGCAGATGTAGTTGGTCTTCCATTCTTGCTCACCATGCTAGCTTCTATAGTACCAAATTTCGTAGCAATTGATTTAAATTGTTAACTATTTTCTTATTAATGCGATGCAATTTAAGTTGTACATGCTTTTTCTTATCATGGTATCAAACTTTCTTTAAGAAAATTTCTAACATCGTTCTTATGTTTTGCTATTGGACTCAAACACAAAGA
The DNA here is from genome assembly GCA_018208015.1 of Medicago ruthenica. Classification (NCBI taxonomy): domain Eukaryota; kingdom Viridiplantae; phylum Streptophyta; class Magnoliopsida; order Fabales; family Fabaceae; genus Medicago; species Medicago ruthenica. The sequence continues at coordinate 67,211,696 of CM031373.1, read as the reverse complement.
TGTCATAAATAAAAATTAATGATTTGTAATTTAAAATGGCAAATTTTAACAGGCTATATTAACCAAATCATGTCAATGAAGGTTGACTCATTTGATAAAAATTGACATAAGGCTTGGATCAAGTTTCAAGGAGACAATTTTTATTAGTTGTTTTATACTTACAATGACCATTAACATGAGTTATTTCAAGAGATGGGTTGAATACGTCATTCAAAAAAAGATGGGTTGAGTATGTAAAAAACAAAAAGATTGGTTGAAGATACTAATAACTGATGAAGATGGTCAAAATGATAATGTCTTCAAATGTCGTTTATGGAGAAGTATTTTGTAATGTATGATAACTAACTTAAAATGTACGGTTTTCAAAATATATTAATGTCAAGATGATATGACTAATGTAATACATTTTTATTATATGACTTATTTCACTACAGTTTTTTTTATTACGGTATAACTTATTCGTGCATGTTTTAGTCGGTAAAACTCGTGCATCGCACGGGTCGAAAGTCTAGTTCTTATATTAAAAGAGGATGTCATCAAGAATTTAAGGTTTCAAAAGAAGAAATCTTAATAATATAAAAGGAAGAAAGTTATGCATGGAAGCCCTAGCAAAACCCTAAGCAACCCCTTCAATTTTGAACTGCTTTTTGGTTTGGCGGCAAAACCCTAGAATTTCAGACTGATAGAATTACAATTTAGCCCTTCATGAGTGCTGCATCCAATCCTCCATTCAAACTCTGGGGGTGCACACTGCTCAAAAATAGCACCACACATATAGTCAATAGAAGATGATGCTCCACGTGACCATTACTTGGCAAGCACAATATCATCTATCTCATAACATAACTACTCTCTCTCTCTCACTCTCTCTCATACAGTTCTGATATTCCCTTCTTCTTCCTCTTCTCCAAACCCATTTTCAATTTTTCCTTCATAAACCCAAACTCTCTCTCTCTCTCTCTCTCTCTCTCCCATACGACTTTGATTCCCAAATTCAGCTCACAAACTAACAAATTCATTACAATTCGTTTTTCATTTTATGAATCAAATCTTAAGCAGTTTTAGAGTTTCAATCTCTTCTAATTTTAGTTCCAATTCTATGAAAAAATTGTTGAATCATATGCTTTTCTTGCTTAAACTGATTATGCAGGTTGTAAGATTTAAGAATTGGATCGAGTGGTGGCAAAAGTGTACGGTTACCATGAACCACAACAATTCAATCTCATTAAGCTGATTCTTTCTACTTTTATTTCATTTGTGCTCCATCGTATCAATTACCAATGTTTGCTCAGCCACAAATTTTCTTTCCATGGCATGGCGCAACATCAGCAATAGCAATTTTGTGTGTTTGCACTATTCAAAACAATTGTCGTCCACAAAACTATCATGGTTGTGAAGAATAAGCTATCCACTTGCTCCGACGACAACATTGCAATCCACAAGTATGTTGTTCTCATATTCTCCCAAAGTGCAAGAATCTTCATTCACTGCCTTTCCACTACTTCAGTTACCTTCTTTATCTTTCTCTTTGAAACACTGATTATCATTGTTTTCAATTTGATTTCTGAAATCCCCTTTTTCTCTAAGTAAGGTTTAGATTTTAAAGGAGATTGGGGAAATTTCACGATGAATTTATCTATTGATTCATGGGTGATTTTAAAAACGGAAACTTTCTGTGATAGAAGAAGGTAAACAACGTTTGATGTTGTGTTGTATGTGCCCTTTGCCTTCTCCCTTATTTTAGATATCTTTGATCTCCACCAATCTCATTTTCTTTTTCAATTCTTCTTATTGATTCTCCTATCTGTGCCAGGATGCCGAAAAAAGGCTTCATGCAGATTTAGAGACATTAATTTCATTACTCTCATGGTGGTTGTCTGAAGAAGGCCAGTGGTGCCGATTTATGTGGCGGTAATTTCCTGTAGCGGCTTGAGTGGCAGTTTATGCGATGGTGATTGCCTGCAGCGACTTGATTCTTGATCTAGAGTGAGTGTTTCCTTCTTCCATGCATTTATTTTTATTTAATCACCTTTTGTTGAAGTTTATTAGCTTTAATTACTTCTCCTCTTACATGTTTGATTAAATGTCTCATTGGATTTCACTTTCAACACGTTCTTTTTGTATTACAAATGTGTGTTTTAGATTTAGAATTTCAAACTGTCTCTACTCCTATTACATTCTTCATGCCTAAATGTGTGTTTTAGTCATTGTTTCATTCACAGGTCTAAAAATAACAATGAATTTTTATCTACAAAATTATGGTCAATTAATGAATTTTAGAATAACTAGCAACTAGCAACATGTCTCTTAAAATAAAGGGTACAAAATTTGTTATAATATGTTATAGCTTCATGGTACGATTAAGAAATGGTAATTGAAATAATAATTATGCCATAATACATTTGAAATTAATCTCTTACTACTCATTCATGTTTCTCCCCCTCTTTGCAATCCTTTTCTATTTTGATATGTTACAAATCCTTCTTTTGTATATATGATTCATTTGTGCTTCTTCACAATAACATGACTTAAGGATTAGAAGGGTAACATACAAGCTTCAATCTGAACAGCTAAATGTTATGCAAGAAGAAATTTCTTATTTTATGAAAAGGGTTGCTACAAAATACATATTAGTAGATCTTTGAAGAACAAAGTTTTTGCAGCAGTGGCTATTAGCAAAAGGTTCCGATGACAGTTTATACATTCTTACATGAAGCATTAAGGAAGAAAATCGACCTCAAGATCAAAGTAAGTAAAATATAAACTCAGTTTAGCTAATACTTCTTTTTAGAATATTATAATTCTTATTTCATTTGTTATTGTTGGATTTTTTTTGGAAGACCTCTCTTCAATACTTCTCTGCAGTGTAAATGAATTTTGCTTCTCTCCAGCGCTGAATCGACGCCGCCAAATGCTTAATCAAATTCAGCGCCAATGTCTTTGCTCAAGATTGTTGGAAAAACATGGTAACTCTTTTATTCCTTCCTCTATGATTTTCTCTTTCGGAGTGTTCAAAGTGGCCAACGGCGGCACCCATTGAAGGTTTTTGTTCCTTTCTCTTATTCTAAAAACTACATTTGGTGCTAATTCTTTTTGACGGCATAATATGGATGCACTTGTAAAAGAGGAATAAGAGGTTTATCAATGAAGAAAACAATCACTAAAAAGAGGTTTATCAGTTGTTTCAAATTGATTTTTAGCCAATAACAACAATGACATGTTAAGGTGCACTACTTTTTTTGCAGTCTATTCTTTTTGTTTCTAAAATAAATTTAATAAGGTTGCTTCAAGTTGAGCCCTAAAGCTTATAGTCAGTAAAGGTTCACTACTGCCATGCATTAAGGCCTTAATAGAACTGTGTTAAGAGATTCATTGCATATTTTCATATTTAGATTATAATATCTTTGAATCATTGTTTAATGTGATATTGCACTTTGAGAAGCAATGACATTCTGTGTTTGAAAAGTCATAATTCATAACGTGCAGAATTTGGAGGTATTGATTGTCTAAATTCAATATTATTGTCTTTTGTTATGCAAGCATTTGATGAAAGGAGATGATTTAGTAGAAATTTCCTGCATCACATGTTCCATTCAAAATTATTTTAATATGATAAATTTTGTTGCTTTTAGGGAGAATAACTTCTCAGGCTCTCTTCAAAGTTTGATTGTAAAGAAGCATAAAAAAAATGAGTGTATACGTTGGTGTTTTGGTTATGCGGTTAAATGGCGGATTCTGAGTGGACTTCTTTCTTAATAATGGAGAAGAAGGAAAAGAAGCATTAAAAGAAATAGTTGCATTTGTTAACTATTTCTTCTGAATTATCATTTTTAGGTTTATCTCTTTCAAAAACAACTATTTCTCACATTTCCATCTTTGTTTTTTGAATTGTATTAATTCTCGACTATATTTTTCTCACCCATTCCAGCAAATATCGGGTGAGACACTAAACAAAATCCAAGATTGTCTTCATTATAGATGCTAAGTTTTAGTCATATGATTATTTTCCTTCATAATTTTACAGGTTGGCCTTTAAGGGGATGGTTGTATTAGTATCTATGTTTGGGCGTTTTTTACTATTGTATATTTATGAATATACTGTACTATTCTATCTTAGCATTTAAAATTAAAAAAAATATCATTCTTTGAAAGTCAAATTTCTCCGTGCTTATTTTATGTGTGGTCATGGGACCTGTTTGATAGTATGGGAAGGAGCTGAGTTTAGTTAAGGGTTTTGGAGCAACTACTTTTTGTTTGAGTGCTGATGCATTTCGTACTTTTCTGTTTCGGCGGTAAGTCTGTTTTAGTTCTTTTAGTTTTGGCTGCCTTTCATGTTGTTTTTAACAGTTCTGGTGTGAATTTTTTCTGCTTGAATTGCTTTTCCTGCTGTCTGTGCAGCTGCAGTTTGTTTTGTAGGGTTATCAGTTCAGGTTCGCTTCTTTAATCATTGTTGAGGCTGTTTTGTGCATTTTGGTGTGTTGATAATGAAGTTGTGCAGCCTTCTTGAGCAATGCAACATTGGTTCTGTCATTTATTATTTCAACAATTGGTTTTCTACTTACTGGCGTGAGTGATATGGTTGCATAATGTCATGTTGTAAAATTGTGTGGCATAGACATTTAATGATTAGAGTTTATTTGTTTTGTATTGTACCAAAGTTTTTTTTTTTGTATTTGATTTGGGGAGTGAGGAGTCTATAACTGGTGTAGTTATTTGATTTGTATTGTACCAAAGGTTTTTTTTTTTGTATTTGATTTGGTGAGTGAGGAATCTCTAACCGATGTAGTCTTGGCTGATTGGTGGAACTTTATTAGAGTTGTTTTGTATCGAAGACTTTGTATCCGTTTTATCAAATATATCATGTATTAAAATAAAATGTGATCTACATAGGCTTAAATTAAATAAGCAAACTATAATACTATATTCTTTTTTTCTTTATAGTATTTGAAAAATAAGGTAATGCTTCAATACATGTCATTTTTTTAAATGACAAATATTAGTGGTTAGATTAATTTTTTTTTCTTCGTTTGGGTTTGAACATAAAACATTCGACTTCTTATTTATTAACTCAAATCAGTTTAGCTATGCAACCTCCCAACTTCAATACACGTGTCTGATTAAATAAAATATTAATAATTTCAGATATCAGACCCGTGCAACGCATGGGTCAAAAGCCTAGTATATTATAATTATAAGAGCAAGAAAACATAAAGTATATGGACTTTTTTTCTTCAAAGTCATATAGTTTAACAACCAAATTCTTCTGCTATCTATCTATAAGATAAACTAATGGGAAAAAGTAGTTATTTTAAAGAGTCAAGAATAATTTCGAAACAGTAAAAGGGGGTATATTTTGAGCACGTGTGAGACAAAGTTTGATGTTTTTTTTTGTTTCATGTACTACCAACACTTTTTTCATTCAAATCAAAACAAGTTATTTTTCACTGATCTAGGCCCCGTTTGGTTTGAGCTTATTTTGAGCTTATGAAAAATAGCTTATGTAAATAAATTAGCTTTTGTTTTAATTTGTAAACTCTCACTAACGAAAATTGAATCCTCATAATCTGCTTTTTCATAAACTACCTTAAAAACTTATTTATTTGCATAAACTGTTTTATATAAGCTCTAAAATAAGCTAATCCAAATGGACCCCTATTCACAAAAGAAAAAAGGCGAGTGAAACAAGTAATTGGTTTTGCAAGAATATTTTTCCATACCGAGAATTTTATACACTTAAAAATATATATTTTTTTATCATTTAAGTTAGACATTTCCAACAAATTAGTCATTCAAGTTTTTTGTTAAAAATTGATTTTTAGAGTCCATTTGGTGCACATGATATGATAGAGATATGATAAGATATGAAACTGGATAAAGATAGAAAATGATATGGACATGATAAATATTTATCTTATCAAATGTTTGTTGCACACATGATAACAAACATAATTAAATGACATAATTAACCTTGTAATTAATTATAATTAAATATAATTAAGCTATTATTAATTAGATACAAAACTATTATTGTCAATCGTCTTCTTCTTTTTTTTAGGGGTGTCATAATCTTCATTCTTAAAGTTCAATCAAAAAAAAAATCATGACTTCTTCAATTAAAAAAAAACATTTTAGTTCTAATCATGATAAAATAATTCTAACCCACAAAAAACTAAGGATAGAAATAACAAAGGGTGAGTATGATAGGATTAGAAATGAGTTCAAGTTATCATTTCCTATTGACGCGTCAAACAACAAATTAAACCAGGATATGATAGTTTTATCATATCATGTCTTCCTATCATGAGCACCAAACAGGCTCATACAAGACCAAAACCATGGCAGCTAAATAGTATGTTAATTCAATTAAAATTGACAATTAAGACAATTTAATATCATAATTGACTAATACTAATTCTATTACATTGACCTCCATACTAATTAAATAACAATCAGGAAATAATAGATAATAAGAATCAGTGGCGGAGCCAGACAAAAAAGGTTGGGATGGCCGTCATAAGATGACTAACTGTTCCTAAATCAGTACATCAGATAACTAAATTGAAGCAAATGATAAAATGATAAAATTGAAGCAAACGGTTCCTAAATGATAAAATTGAAGCAAACTAAATTTCACAAACTAAAATTGAAGCAAAATTTTTTATAAGGACTGAGATGAGTATGAGTACAAGACTAACTAACAGTTCCTAAATGATAAAATAAGCAAACTAACATATATTTTTATCAGTTATCACGCCTTCAATAAATTTTAGGGTTATGGCAAAATTGAAATTGAAAATCAAATCAAAACAAAAATCAAATTCATTAACAAACAAAAGAAAATCAAAGCATATCTTTACTAAACAGATGAAAATCAGAGATACACTTACAATTTTTTAACAGTTTTAGGGTTTGTGGAGAGATTGAGACAAATGAAAATCAGATAGAGAGAGAGGAGATGGAGGTAGGAGGCTTTGAGACTGAATTCGACAGAGAGAGAGTTGGCCGGCCGCCGGCCTGGCCGCCGCTGATTGCTGGTGGTGGGCGAGGGACTGAGACTGAGGGAGAAAAGGAGATGCGCGCTTCTCTTTTTTTTTTTTTTTCTGATTCTGGAGAAAAATTCATGAGTGGGAGACTGGGTGGGAGTGGCATGGCATGGCATTGGTTGTAGTATTAAAATTAACACAGGGGTATTGTAGTAATTTCACAGAATTAATGGGTAGGCCATGACCATACGCTGTCCACACGTGGCTCCGCCACCTATAAGAATCTCTCAACTTAGAGAGAAAGTTTAAGCACCAGTTCTGTAATCTTAAGACGCTGCTTATGTGCCAACAGAATGGAAAAGAATAGGGTAAATTACACTTTTGGTCCTTTAAATATTTTTCAGGTTTCATATTGGTCCCCTAATTAAAAAAAGTAACGTTTTGGTCCCTTAAATCTTTTATGTTAGTCACTTTGGTCCCTTCCGTTAGTTTTTGTTAAAAAACGTTCACTTTTGGTCCCTTAAATATTTTTCAGGTTTCTTATTGGTCCTCTATTAGGGGACCAATATGAAACCTGAAAAATATTAAAGGGACAAAAAGTGAACGTTTTTTAACACAAACTAACGGAAGGGACCAAAGTGACAACAAAGAAGGATTTAAGGGACCAAAACGTTACTTTTTTTAATTAGGGGACCAATATGAAACCTGAAAAATATTTAAAGGATGCGAGCAAGTTCGTGAGCACATAATTGTACTCTCAACTCAATTCTCATCCCAATTTGTTACATAATCTGTAAATCATTTATGCATATTCATATCAATCATAACTAAATATTGAGTGATCTGCATAGTGTAACACATATTTATCATATAATCCTACTGCTTTTTGATTTGGACACTAGCTGCTTTAATAGAAAGAAACTCCTGTCATTGAGGCAGGTACGGCAAGCATCTTCTTTGGGAAACCATGTGATGTGTTGGTTGATTACAACTTAAAACCCCCCAAAATTGAAGTTTTTCCATCCACTGTATAGGTTTGTGGAATACTTGTATCTTACGAAATAGTTAAAGGCAGATTATGTAAGATTGACATAATCAAATATGAAGAAATTTATAACTTATAGTAAATTACTATTAAGTACTAATTAATATTTTAATTTGAACACAATATAATATAAGAGAGACATTTATTCGTGAGAAATACTTGTCTGGGAACAACTCCAAATAAAAATATTTTGACACACAAATTCAAAAATTAATAATAATATAATAAAATAATATTAATTGATGTGAGTAAATTTTTATATTTTTATTTTTATTTCACGTGAGTGTGTCCAAATATTTTTATTTTAGGATTGTGACCATAAAAGATTTGCTCATTATTCGTTGTTTTTTTTTCCTTTGGATGAAATCAAATAGATTGGTAATTCATGGTCTCTTAATGTGTGTTTCATTCAATCTGAAATTTCTCACAAGTGGATCGATTGTGAATTTTTAGGAGTGTTAATTTTTTTTTTTTAATAAACTTGAGGCAATGAAGTTTAAGTCTAAAACCTCATGCATGCTACACAAATTTTAGTGGTTTAAGACATCAATTGTACTCCTCTATACTACTAATTAGGGTGTTCAAAACCGAACCAATCTAATAGAAAAACCGCAAATCGAACCAACCTAAATCGAAGCCACAAAAAACTGCATTTGGTTTGGATGTATTCGGATCACTTTTTTAATCAACCACATGATTTAGTTTGGTTTGCGGTGTTTATTTTATCATCCAAACCAAACCAAACCGCAACATAACAAAAACACTGATTAAACCTATGTCATCTAGACCAACACTCATAGAAAATCAATGAAAACTTTTATAGAATGACATATTTTTTCTCTTATTAACTTTCTTGTTTGCTTTTTATTTCTAAAATGAATTTATGTGCTACTTGAACTTTTAGATAATGATAAAATCTTAGTCTTTTACATTTCTTACGGAATAAGATTACATTTTGTCCACGTTTTTAATTTGGTTTGTGTTGTTTGGTGAAAATGAAATTGTAATGTTAGACGAAATTTAAAATATTATCGGAAACATTGCATAAAATATGTTGTGTTTTAGGTTTTTAACTCGATTTTAATGTTGGAAACAAAATTGTAATGTCTCAAAAAAAAAACCACACCAACCAATTCAACCCAAACCGCATTGGTTTGGTTTGGTTTGGATTTTATTTTAAAAGTCAACCGAACCAAACCAAACTTCATGTTTTTTTATCTTGCGGTTCAGATAACTTTTAACTTCAAAACCGAATCAAACCGCACCGCGAACATCCTTACTACTAATATTCACCTTTGTATGTAATCTGTTTGTTAGGTTTACTATAAAGTAGAAATTCATTAATGTCATTGCTGGTTGTCCATACTTGGTGACTTGTATATTGTTAATTACTCTCATCCAAGTGTCTTTTTTTAAGAAACTAAACTAACCCACCTAAATTGTCATCGAGGTAAATCGAATCAGAGACTTTAAGAGGAGCACACTTCAAGGTCGCAAGCAACACCATCAAACCAACTCCAATGTCGCAAATAATCCGAGACAAATAAATATTACAAATGAGACGCATAATACCAGTCCAATTTTTTTAAGAGATAATATGAGACGGATATATATTATTTGAATTTTGAAAGAATAATAGTATATTTGTCTATTTTAGTGAAAAGGCAATTATTGGACTGTATGTCCTCAAGGCTGGGAATTGGGATGTGGTCCAGATATTACTTAACTTAGTTTGGCCAATAATTCAACAGCTGCAATTTATCTATTGTCCATTGTTAGTCATGGCCTCCTAATTCTTCCTCTATCTACCCTCCCTCGCTGAATTTTATTCTCTTGAAAAATAAAGAATATATATAAACAGAGATATTCAGAATCAAAATTGTAGATATCAGATGGAAGCATCATCATCACAAGAGAATGATAATATCACATCCCCTCTTCGTAAGCTTCATTTTCAAATTTATAATTTCTTTCATTACCATATATATTAATTATATAATTTAAACAATTAAATCTTATATATATGTTGTAGTATCTAAGGAGAATGAATCTGAAGAAAACTCTCCCATCAAACAAGTTGCTCTAACGGTTTCAACAACAGATGAACCTTCTCTACCAGTTCTAACATTCCGAATGTGGGTATTAGGAACCCTTTCTTGTGTCCTTTTATCATTCCTAAACCAGTTTTTCTGGTACAGAACAGAACCTCTCACTATTACAGCCATCTCTGCTCAGATAGCTGTTGTTCCTTTGGGTCAACTCATGGCTTCAAAAATCACAAAACGTGTTTTTTTCAAAGGAAAAACATGGGAATTTACGTTGAACCCTGGTCCTTTCAATGTCAAAGAACATGTTCTTATTACTATTTTTGCTAACTCTGGTGCTGGCACGGTTTATGCCATTCATATTGTTACCGCTGTTAAAGTCTTTTACCATCAACATATATCTTTTTCTGTTTCTTTGCTTGTAGTAATCACCACTCAGGTATGTTATAGTTCTTCTTTAATCTCGTTGACTTTTAGTTAATTATACATACATGCATCATCACGTTCCTAAACACCTAATTAACCATTTTTAATACCCTCTTGAAATTAATTAAACTAGTATAAGAAAAAATTTATAAATAAAAAAAGGTGGTTTTGAATGGTAGGTATTAGGTTTCGGATGGGCTGGTATATTTAGAAGATATCTGGTGGAGCCAGCGGCAATGTGGTGGCCAGCAAATTTAGTTCAAGTTTCACTCTTCAGGTAGAGTCACTCTTAGATTCTTAACACAAAAAACATCTATATACCTACCAATAATATATCGTTGCATAATTGCATTTGATTCAATTATTGTCACACTTGAATAGTTATAACAACTAAATTGCACGTATATTATTTCCTAAGTCATTTGAGAATTTCAACTAAGAACATGCATGAGCATGATTTCCTTTTCAAACCTGGGGTACAAACTTCCCAACTTACACTTCTTCTGAATTTAAATTTGGAAATTAGTAGTATAATGCTATTTATAAATGAATATAATTTTCAACATCGTATAATAAATCATCGCACACAAATAATCACCTATGAAAAACATATAATTTGTTTTTACGTCTGATCTGTTTGTAATTTTATTGAAAATGATTTTTAAAACTTGATATTTCTTTAATTATTTCAAAAGAAAACACTGTCAAAATAAATGAAAGTAAACATACTGGCTCTGCTTTGGAAGGAACGTGCAGTTTCTCCCTACCATGTTATGGCAGTTATGTTTGAAAAGGACATCTGTGTATCAGATACTTTATACTAGTTTTGTTTGTTTGTTAGTATCTCTACTTCTCTAATTATAAGACAATCTTAGAAAAGAAATTGCCCCTTTTCATTTTTTTGAGGGGAAATGCAGAACTTGGGAGTTGAATTATATTGCCCCTTTTCATGTACAACTCTTTAAATGAAATTAATTATTTCTTTATTTAATTTTGTTATATATTTTCATACTAACCTATAATAAATAATCATGTAAATGAACTTAAGTAATTAATGAGCTTAACTAAAAAATAAATAGTTCAGGAGAATCTGAATCCAATTTCTGGTTGGAACAATTCTTAATTAGACTTTACTTCCGAACTATGGATTGCTAAGGTCCCTTCCTATAAAAACCGAAGAATTAATACAGAAAAAAAATTAACAAACAAACAAAACTATGATATGAATATAAACTAATTTTCTCTCATGAAAATTTGTAATTTGTAAAACAATATTAATCGTCAACAAATTTAATATTACTTAACTCTCATGATTTAGTCAATAATCTATATTATAAATCAAATACATCAATTATTCATCTTAAAAATGAAATGTAGCATATTGCTAGAAAAGATTGGGTTATGAATTGTAAACTTTAATGCTGAGGAGTTAAATGAATTGTTTAACTAACTTTTAAGGTTTTAAAATGTCATATAGGGTTTAAGCAAGCCACCTAGTTTTACTCTTAATGGTAATTGTATATAAGCAATTCATAATTAACCTCGCATTTTTAAAATTTTCAATCCTCAACCGTTCTATCAGTTTTTTATTATCTATAATTGGATTCAAATTGCAACATAATTTCATTTTTTAATGTTAAGAAACCAATTTTTAAGTTTGCTTATCTAGATTACATCTTATAATTCTCTCCTTATTGCCACCTAAACTTACTCAAATGGTAGAAAATTATGAGAGACCTTCATTATTTTTAAGTGATACTACTTAGGATAATTCTGTTGTATGTGGTAACAACTAACAAATTCAAATCATTTAGACACACGCACACAAAAATGCATAACCACAAATTCTTTTGTGTGATACTATATAAGATGACTCTTTCTTTTCTACTCTTTTGTATTTGTGTCTCTAAATAATTCAGATTTGTTGTTGTGAACACATAAACATTGCTCTACTTTATAAAGTCTTCCATTAGACATGCTCTAATGCGTTGTTATTTATTTGTTTTGTTTGGTATCTTACACTCACTCACTGTGACTTAGGGCTTTGCATGAGAAGGAGGAGAGAACAAAAGGAGGCTTAACACGATCTCAATTCTTCGTTATAGCATTTTTGTGCAGCTTCGCATACTACGTTTTCCCTGGTTACATTTTTCAAATGTTAACCTCACTCTCTTGGATATGTTGGGTATTTCCTCATAGTGTGTTGGCCCAACAGCTTGGGTCGGGCCTAAAGGGTCTCGGCATCGGTGCAATTGGGCTTGACTGGTCTGCCATTTCAGCTTACCTGGGAAGCCCACTTGCAAGCCCATGGTTTGCAACTGCCAACGTGGCAGTTGGATTTGTGTTTGTTATGTACATTCTTACTCCATTGTGCTATTGGTTCAATGTTTACAATGCCAAAACCTTTCCAATTTTCTCTAATCAACTTTTTACTTCAAAAGGTCAGATTTACAATATCACAGAAATAATAGACTCTAATTTCCATATGGACCTTGCTGCTTATGAAAAACAAGGAAGATTACACCTCAGTACTTTCTTTGCTATGACCTATGGTGTTGGCTTTGCTGCACTTACTGCTACCATTGTGCATGTTGCTCTCTTTCACGGAAGGTATGTTTTGTTTGTATCTACTCTCAACTCTACTAACATTATCAATGTTTTAAAAATCAGACCATAGATTGAACCGGTGAAATATTTGTTTCATGATTCAATAGGTTCAACTCGTTCAACTATGGTTGAACCACACCAAATAGAAAAAGTACTAAAAAAGTATCCCAAAATAAGGTTGAACCAACCATAGTTTAACCAGTTCATTCCAACTTAACCAAACTGTAAGGTAATCGTGATCAAAATAATTGGTCAATTGGTTAGATCCAGATTCAATCAATTAAACCAGCCACTCCACTCCGATTTTTAAAACATTGCATTATATAATACTATGCATACCTTTTTTAATTTGTAAAAAATACTTTAGTATAAACTTATATATAATTTGAAGTTCTATACCATGCATCTATGTCATGGGACAATTTATGTATGAAATGGAAAAATTGAAAAAACAGAGAAATATGGGAGCAAAGCAAATCAAGTTTTAATGAAAAGAGCATGGACATCCACACAAAGCTTATGAGGAGGTACAAACAGGTTCCTGAGTGGTGGTTTGTGTGCATACTTATTGCAACCATTGCAACTACCATTTTTGCATGTGAGTATTACAACGAACAGCTTCAATTGCCTTGGTGGGGTGTTCTGTTAGCATGTGGCATTGCAATCTTCTTCACTCTCCCCATTGGTATAATAACCGCAATCACAAACCAGGTTAGTATATACATAGATCAATAGATGATAAAAATTAATTTAGTAACATAAACTAGAGATAAAAAGTCTAATTAATTTTCTCTCTAGTTAATTTTTTTTCTTGTAAATAACTGCTATCACATATCACTCTTGATTTGGATAATAATTAACCGTTTCATTGGCTTACTTAATTTATGATCATAGAGTCCAGGACTAAACATAATCACGGAGTACATCATAGGATATATCTACCCAGGATATCCAGTAGCTAACATGTGCTTCAAGGTTTATGGTTACATTAGTATGACACAAGCCATCACTTTTTTGCAAGATTTCAAACTAGGCCACTACATGAAAATCCCTCCCAGAACCATGTTCATGGCACAGGTTTGTCACACTACTAAATATTCGAACCAAAATTGACGCATTCATGCAATCAGCACATATGTGATCAATAGATGAAGATAGGTATTTTTTATTTCAAAATAAGATAGTCTACATTAAAATCTATATCGTATGATCTCGATCCAGTGATCACAGATGTGCTGACTGTGAGAATAGGTAAAATTTATGGCCGCAGACAATCAAATTTCTAAATATTCATCTTACTTACATTTCTAGACTGTATGATTAAATTTATAAAAAAATGGATTTAATTAAACCTTCCTTTGAACATGATTATTAGGTTGTGGGAACACTAATTGCTGGTCTTGTGTATTTGAGTACTGCATGGTGGTTAATGGAAAGCATACCAGACATATGCAAAGATACATCCTCAGTTTGGACTTGTCCAAGTGACACAGTATTCTATGATGCATCAGTTATTTGGGGTTTAATTGGTCCAAGAAGAATCTTCGGAAACTTAGGAACCTACGAGAATGTGAATTGGTTCTTCCTTGGTGGAGCCATTGCCCCTTTACTTGTTTGGTTAGCTACAAGAGCCTTTCCACAACAAGAATGGATTAAACTCATCAACATGCCTGTGTTGATAGGTGCTACTGGAATGATGCCACCAGCTACAGCAGTGAATTACACTAGCTGGATCATTGTTGGTTTTTTGTCTGGATTTGTTGTGTATAGGTATAAGCCAGAATGGTGGCAGCGTCATAATTATGTGTTGTCTGGTGCATTGGATGCTGGTCTTGCTTTCATGGGTGTGGTTTTGTACCTTTGTTTAGGATTAGAGGAAATAAGTATTGATTGGTGGGGAAATAACCTTGATGGTTGTCCTTTAGCTCATTGTCCAACGACCAAAGGATTTGAGGTTCAAGGTTGTCCTGTTTTTACTTAATTAGGGTGAAATTAAATGTACATGTTGTTAGTTATTGGTTAGCTTAATCAGCATTGCATTTAAGTTTATGCTTTCAATTTTAGCTCCCCTTGATTCATTCAGTCTGTAAAAGTAAAATGTAAATACTTTTTCATTTATCGTTGGTAAAATTGTAATAATACATTTGTGGATGCTTCAACTCTTTAAGCTCCAACTCCTTCATAATTCACAAAACTTCATTATATCGGGGCTCTATCTAAAATGTTAACAAGTTCGTTCATATATCAAAATTTGAATCTGTTAACAAATGCATCAATAATATCATTCCCATAGTTTTAAATTTATTCACAATACTTACAACTAATCTCATGCTTAATCTCATTTTAATCCTATAAATACCAATGAATGATCGAATTTGATTGAAACACTACAATTGCAGAGATTGTTTTGGAATATCGTGAATTGGCCTAAAATTTTAAAGACCAATTTGGATATTTACTCTTTTTTAGCTATAAAAGAAGTGTAGTTGAATTTTCTTTTCTCTATAACTCACAAAACTTTGTAAACAATTGATACAAAATGGATATGTGCAAAAAAGGAAATTGAATAGTAGTACTATCAAAGTACATATGTTAGAAGAACAAGAAAGAGGATGATGATAAAATCGAAGAAAACTTAGGTCGTGGACGAAATTTAGTAGAAACCATGTAACCAACGCCAAGGCAAAGTACACAAAGTCCCATATCAAGAGACTTCCTCAGTACTTGCAAATCCATTTCCAAGTGGACACAAGCTTCTTCAAGTTCTGGATGAGTCTCATCTTCAAGTTCTGTTTCCTCTGGAATGTTCTCCAACTTCAACTTGTAGTTGTTGGTGTGCTTTATGTTCTTCATCTTTGCAACCAGCATGGTATTTTCTCTTGGAACGAGTTCATTAAAATCTAAGTTGGTGATTGTAAATGGGACTCTTTCTCCATTAGGATGGATATGTGAGTGTGAGGGATAATCAACAGATCTACACATGTTGTTGGCAATGGTTTGTGGAATGGATTTTCAAAGACGGTTGAGCTTGTTTGTGAAGAAGAAAATGAAAATAGATGGTTGAGAAGGAAAATGGGTTATTTATGTGTTTTTTGCAGTCTGAAACCAAGACAGCACCAAGTATTTATTTAACAGCCAGCCACGCCCATAGACCGCCCCATATTGGAATTTTTAAGTCCCAAATCCGTCCACGGTTTTCTTTCTACAATTCTGTCCTAATATGTAGTACATTTTAAGTGTGAATTTTTTAATATATATTAAAATTAAAATATTTCATAATTGTCAATCAAATACTATAAATCATATTGTACTTAGAAATATGATACGATAAAACTCAAACATTTCGTTTGAAATAAACTTAAATATTTTTAATGATTGAATAATTATGATTGACTGAGACAAAAATGAAAATCATTTCCGTGTACTAACAATATAAATTTTTTATATTTTTGTATGACTTTTAAGTTTGATTCGATAAAAGTCTAACCATTTAAATTCATAATTGATTTTACCTTTTTTTTTTCTGAAAGAAGATTTTACTACCTATTAAAAGTTGTATAATCATTTTATTATTATAAAACAAAATAAATAAATCAAACCTTGAGAAAAGTTGATTAGAAAAGGTCGGCTAAAGCAAAACTATTTCCACCTTTGATGGGGAAAATATTGGGATCCTTCCCATTTGTTTGAGCGTCAAAATTGACCCTGGAAACTTGAAAGCACACAGATTTGACACGGAGGATACCATTAGCTAGCTGGATGCTCAGCAAAGAGACAAAACCGCCGCCTTTTTTGTTTCACAAGTATCAAGTACATCCTCGTCATTATAAGCAAAAACTACTGCATAGACTCGTGCGATGCACGTGAAGTTGATTATATCATTGACTAATAAATATGGTAGTTGAACATAAAATATTATAATAATTGTTGTTTTGCATGAGTTATTGTTTTCAAAAGACAACAGCACAAAAACAACAACAACAACCAAACATTATTCCACTAAGTGGGTCGACTACATGGATTGAAATACACCATATTGTTACTTCAGAAACCATATTTAGATCCAACTCATTAATCTATACATCTTTTCTAATAGTTTCTCTTATAGTTTTTCTAGGTCTTAATATACCTCTTGTAATCTTTGTATCCTCTATTTGATCTACTCTTCTTACTACAGAATCTAAAAGTCTTCTCTCTACATGTCCAAACCACCTAAGTCTGTTTTCCACAATATTTTATACTATAGGTGTCACCCCAACTATCTCTATAATGTTGTCATTTATAATCTTATCACATCCAACGCAACATCATCGTCTCCGCTACACTTATTTTATTCTCGTGTTGGTTATAAGATCCTCGAGCCTACTATTTAAATATTAAATCACACACACCATTCAAGAACAATCGAGCGATGTATTACAAATCATCAACAACTCATATTAAATTCTCATAATAAAAATTTCATCATAAATATACTCAAATCACAACAGAATAATCATCTCAACAAATATCATCTCGGGTCACATCATAAAAGTCCCGAACATAAGTACATCACATCATGATCATAAAGATCTCTCAACAATAATCCAAAACAAAATATTGAAATCCCCAAAACTCCTAGAACAGATCTCGACATCCTCAAAAAGCAATAAAAATGAAGTAGGCATGACGTCATCCTCAGCAAAACTCACCAAGCAAACTACTCCTCAACTTGCAAGTCTACACCACGAGGATGCATGGGACAACAAAGCCACTGAAGGGTAATATATACGTTCAACAAAAAGGATTAATAAACGCATGTAAGTTTCAGGTAAAACATCAGCAACATATAAGCTTCCAATATAATTAGTCTGGTTATCATCATACCACATTCATAACTTATTTACAAATCATTAACAATTTGGTTTCATCAACACTTTAATAGCCATATGGCACGGTCGTGCGCGTTATGCGCAGTCAGAAATAATGTTTGAAAACTCTTGGTTTTTGCCAATTATTGCTATGTAATTTGTGGTTAATGCTTTGTCTAAGGCTTTAGGCTATAAATAGGGCTCTAATCAGAGTTGTTTCTCATCTTGGAATGAGTATAAAATTACTATAGTGAGATTGTAACTTTATCTTGTTCTAAGCTCAAACATTTATAAAATTTCTGCACTTTTACAATTCCTTGCAATTTATTTTATTGTTCTTTACATTTCTGCAATTTTACAATTCCTGTCATTTACATTCTTGTCTTTACAATTCATGCAATTTATGTTTTGTCAAGTGTCTACAATGAACTCTTGTGAGTAAACTTGTCTAGTCTTGGGATTGTTGGAAAAGTCTAATGACTAGATCCTAATCAAACCAAGCCTAGACTCTGTTTTATATAAAAACCATTTTCCTATCTAATCTCAACGTTTTCTAAACTCAATAGCAAGTTGTCGCAGTGATTTTTGGATATCAAGCTATTGGTTAGCGTTGACTCACCATTTTAAGTTCACCACCAATCTTTTATTTTTCCGAGGAAAAGGGAGAAAATTCGAAAAAACCCTATTTTTTAGAGATCAAAGGTTCGGGGGTTGGTTACGCAAAGGAAATGTGTTAGCACCCTAAACGTCTATAGTACTCTATAGGAACCTCTTATTTTTAATTATCTTTATGCTAAATTGATTATTTGTTTGTAAATAAATGCCTAAGTGTAAAAAAGACTAAAGAGATGAGTTTAAAAAGAAAGAAAATGTTTTTATTATTTTGTTGATTTGGAAAGACAAAGTCTTTTGCCTACGTACCCGAGCGGGATCAAAATCACGTAGTTCGGGGTAAAAGCCGAGTGGTCTGTTTTGATTGATTTTAAAGTTTTGAAAAAAAAAAGTTTGAGAAAGATAAGATGCCGACAAGGCATAGAATAATAAAAAAGTGAGTTTGATTGATTTTAATTCAAGAAAAATTTGATTGATTAAAGATTGATTAAAATTTGATTAAGAAAGGAAAAGACACTTGGTTTGAAATCCAAGTTTGAATGTTTTTGAGATTTTTGATTATATGAAATGTTTTTTTGATTTTGACTATTTGACTTTTTTTGAGAAAGTTTGATTAATTCCTATGGTCCAAGACTAGAGTAAGCTGAGATAATCTAAAACACGCCGGATCCCTCAAAATGACGTTGCGGTCATTATTTTTTCTCGTTTCGACATAAAGCGGAATAAATAAATGTGAGTGCCGGTGCGATATTCTCATTTATATTTTACATTGTTCCTAAATACATTCTAATAAAATAAAAAAAATGACAAAATAATAAATAAAAGTAAAAATAAAAATTGCAAATGCATTAAAATAAATATGCTAAAAAGTAAATAAAGAAATAAAAATGCATGAAATGCAAAACAAGAAATAAATATGTTGCATAAAGTAAATAAAGAAAATAAAAAATGCATGATGCAAGATAAGAAGATAAATATGTTGCATAAAATAAATAAAGAAAATAAAAAATGCATGATGCAAGACAAGAAAATAAATATGTTGCATAAAATAAATAAAGAAAAAAAAATGCATGAAATGCAAGACATAAAAATAAATATGTTGCATAAAATAAATAAAGAAAAATAAAAATGCATGAAATGCAAGACATAAAAATAAATATGTTGCATAAAATAACTAAAAAATAAAAAATGCATGATGTGCTAAAAAAAATAAAGGCAGTAACATAAAATCCATGAAACTAAATAAAAAATAAAAAAAAAGAACTAAAAACAAAATGCAAGAAAAGAAATAAAAGGGGAAAATAAGAGAGGGAAAATAGAGAAGAAAGAAGGGGGTACGTGAGTAGAAGGAGGGGTGTAGGAAACAGTCAGAAAAGAGGGGGAAGAAGATGAAGTTGGGCCGCGGCTGGGCTTAGTCATTAGGCCTGGCCTATAAAAACCAGTCTCCAGATTTTTGCATCATTTTCTTCTTCTTCCCTCTCTCTACTTCCTCTTCTCTCTAAAATCCTCTCCTCCTTCTCTCTAAAGTCTTTGGCCGGAAAAGAAATCCGGCACGGTGGCCGGCCGGCCCAGAGGGCGGTGCCACCGCGCCGGAGTAAAACTCCGTCTCTTTTTCAAATTTTTTACTCTTTTTTAAAACCCTTTTTCTTTGTAAAACCGAATCCGAACTTAGATTTTCAATACACTCGTTAAAAAAGGCTAGATCTAAATTTTAAAAACGAAAACTACCTTAAGTTTTTTGGTTCGGTTCTACTGTTGGTGCGTGGCTTTGGCTTGGATGTTGGTTATGTGGCTGAGATTTGTGTTGGATGTTGGTTCTGTGGCTGAGAGTGGTTTTGGTTCGTATTCGGATCCCTTACTGATTTTGGTTGTTATTTTGATTTTGTTCTTGATTTGTGGTGTTTGTTGGATTTGTGCGAGAGAAAGAAAAAAAAAATTGGGTTTTGGATAAATTTTGGGTGGTGGCCGAATTCTGGGTTTGTTGGTGGCTTGTGGTGGTTGAGGTGGTGGTTGGATTGTACTGAACAGTACAATAAATGTACTATTTATAGTACAAAAAGTTAGGATTTTGGTGAATTTGGACAAAAATGCCCCTGGACAGTATTGGACCAAAAATGACTAAAAATGACTGAAGAATAAAAAAAACAGTAAAAATAAAAACGAAAATAAAAGAAAAATAAAAATAAGTAAAATAAAAGAAAATACTAATAAAAAAATAAATTAATTCAAAAAAGGAAATAAATAATAAAAAAAATAATAATAATAAAATAAAACGGTCGCCTTCGGAACAAAAATGAGGTATTTTAAAATACCTCCCTGCCGAAATTTCGTCTGAAACGACGAAAATTTCCGGCTTAAAAAGACGAGAAAAACGAATCGAAAATGGGTCAAAAATGTGGTATGACAGATCCCCCTATTTAAGTTTCTTCGTTACGGAGATTTAAAAGTTAAATTTTTAATTTGACGCGTCGAAGAGACTTAAATACAGAGTACTCCATTTTTTGACCAAATTCGACTGTAAAATGTTATAAATGCAATGCCATGTAAGCAATGTTATGAATGCTCGCGATGCATGTATGAATGCAAGACGGCGAAGATGACTCGACTGGGGATAACAAAACAAAAGGATACCCGAGTCTGTTAAAGAACGGGGTCCGACTCCGCTAGGGATAACATGGTTTCACTGGGGATAAATGTCAGCTGTTCGGGTTATTGCTGAACTAGCCACAAGAAACAAAGATAAATGTCAGTTGTTCGGGTTATTGCCGAACTAGCCACTGACGACAAGAAACAAAAATAAATGTCAACTATTCGGGTTATTGCCGAACTAGCCACGAGAAACAAAGATAAATGCCAGCTGTTCAGGTTACTGCCGAACTGTCATTGACGACAAGGAACAAAGATAAATGTCAGCTGTTCGGGTTATTGCCGAACTGCCACTGACGACAAGAAACAAAGGTAAATGTCAGCTGTTCGGGTTATTGCCGAACTGCCACTGACGACAAGAAACAAAGATAAATGTCAGATGTTCGGGTTATTGCCGAACTAGCCACTGACGACAATAAACAAAGGTAAATGTCAACTGTTCGGGTTATTGCCGAACTAGCCACTGACGACAAGAAACAAAAATAAATGCCAGCTGTTCGGGTTATTGCCGAACTAGCCAACTGATGACAATAAACAAAGGTAAATGTCAGCTGTTCGAGTTATTGCCGAACTAGCCACTGACGACAAGAAACAAAGGTAAATGTCAGCTGTTTGGGTTATTGCCGAACTAGCCACTGACGACAAGAAACAAAAATAAATGTCAGCCGTTCGGGTTATTGCCGAACTAGCCAACTGATGACAAGAAACAAAGGTAAATGTCAGCTGTTCGGGTTATTGCCGAACTAGCCACTGAGGACAAGAAACAAAAATAAATGTCAGCTGTTCGGGTTATTGCCGAACTAGCCACTGACGACAAGAAACAAAAATAAATGCCAGTTGTTCGGGTTATTGCCGAACTAGCCAACTGGTGACAATAAACAAAGGTAAATGTCAGCTGTTCGGGTTATTGCCGAACTAGCCACTGACGACAAGAAACAAAGGTAAATGTCAAGTGTTCGGGTTATTGCCGAACTAGCCACTGACGACAAGAAACAAAGATAAATGATGCACAAACTGTTCGTTTGAACTGCCACTTGGCAAAAGGACATAATAAAGGATGCACAAGCTGTTCATTAAAGAACTGCCACTTGGCGAAAAGAGGGTGACATCTCTAGACCAGACACACTGGGATGACACTTGGGGAAAAAGAGTTACAAATTGTTCATGATTGATTGATATGAAGAGCAAGACTCATGCAACCATGTATTGAATGATGTTGTCTGTATTGTATATGCATGAATGTGTATATGCATGAATGTATGAATGCATAAATGACGATACAACTTGTATGACCGGTATGACTGATTTAACTTGTGTGACTGTATAACTGATGAACTTGATGAGAAAAGATTGGACAGGTAAGATGGAAAGTGAACCGACGTCGCAGTACAAGCACTCGGTAATCTTCAACGGGGATGATGCCATTGGGGACATATCAAAATGCTGACGGGGTAAAGCCCAACATATGCAGCAACTGATGGGGAATAAACACTTCCTGGGGAGAACGTGCTAATCCAAAGACCTGGTAGAAGAACTGGTGCTTTTGTGGTCATGCTTATCTTTTGTTTTTTCTTTTTCTTGAATCCCTAATTTTTGTCTGGGCCGCCTTTTCAGGTTTTCAGCCCACCGGGAATATATTCTTTTGTATGCCCCCAAATTTTTGCCTGGACCGCCCTTTCGGGTTAAAAAGACGAGAAAAACGAATCGAAAATGGGTCAAAAATGTGGTATGACAGATCCCCCTATTTAAGTTTCTTCGTTACGGAGATTTAAAAGTTAAATTTTTAATTTGACGGGTCGAAGAGACTTAAATACAGAGTACTCCATTTTTTGACCAAATTCGACTGTAAAATGTTATAAATGCAATGCCATGTAAGCAATGTTATGAATGCTCGCGATGCATGTATGAATGCAAGACGGCGAAGATGACTCGACTGGGGATAACAAAACAAAAGGATACCCGAGTCTGTTAAAGAACGGGGTCCGACTCCGCTAGGGATAACATGGTTTCACTGGGGATAAATGTCAGCTGTTCGGGTTATTGCTGAACTAGCCACAAGAAACAAAGATAAATGTCAGTTGTTCGGGTTATTGCCGAACTAGCCACTGACGACAAGAAACAAAAATAAATGTCAACTATTCGGGTTATTGCCGAACTAGCCACGAGAAACAAAGATAAATGCCAGCTGTTCAGGTTACTGCCGAACTGTCATTGACGACAAGGAACAAAGATAAATGTCAGCTGTTCGGGTTATTGCCGAACTGCCACTGACGACAAGAAACAAAGGTAAATGTCAGCTGTTCGGGTTATTGCCGAACTGCCACTGACGACAAGAAACAAAGATAAATGTCAGATGTTCGGGTTATTGCCGAACTAGCCACTGACGACAATAAACAAAGGTAAATGTCAACTGTTCGGGTTATTGCCGAACTAGCCACTGACGACAAGAAACAAAAATAAATGCCAGCTGTTCGGGTTATTGCCGAACTAGCCAACTGATGACAATAAACAAAGGTAAATGTCAGCTGTTCGAGTTATTGCCGAACTAGCCACTGACGACAAGAAACAAAGGTAAATGTCAGCTGTTTGGGTTATTGCCGAACTAGCCACTGACGACAAGAAACAAAAATAAATGTCAGCCGTTCGGGTTATTGCCGAACTAGCCAACTGATGACAAGAAACAAAGGTAAATGTCAGCTGTTCGGGTTATTGCCGAACTAGCCACTGAGGACAAGAAACAAAAATAAATGTCAGCTGTTCGGGTTATTGCCGAACTAGCCACTGACGACAAGAAACAAAAATAAATGCCAGTTGTTCGGGTTATTGCCGAACTAGCCAACTGGTGACAATAAACAAAGGTAAATGTCAGCTGTTCGGGTTATTGCCGAACTAGCCACTGACGACAAGAAACAAAGGTAAATGTCAAGTGTTCGGGTTATTGCCGAACTAGCCACTGACGACAAGAAACAAAGATAAATGATGCACAAACTGTTCGTTTGAACTGCCACTTGGCAAAAGGACATAATAAAGGATGCACAAGCTGTTCATTAAAGAACTGCCACTTGGCGAAAAGAGGGTGACATCTCTGGACCAGACACACTGGGATGACACTTGGGGAAAAAGAGTTACAAATTGTTCATGATTGATTGATATGAAGAGCAAGACTCATGCAACCATGTATTGAATGATGTTGTCTGTATTGTATATGCATGAATGTGTATATGCATAAATGTATGAATGCATGAATGACGATACAACTTGTATGACCGGTATGACTGATTTAACTTGTGTGACTGTATAACTGATGAACTTGATGAGAAAAGATTGGACAGGTAAGATGGAAAGTGAACCGACGTCGCAGTACAAGCACTCGGTAATCTTCAACGGGGATGATGCCATTGGGGACATATCAAAATGCTGACGGGGTAAAGCCCAACATATGCAGCAACTGATGGGGAATAAACACTTCCTGGGGAGAACGTGCTAATCCAAAGACCTGGTAGAAGAACTGGTGCTTTTGTGGTCATGCTTATCTTTTGTTTTTTCTTTTTCTTGAATCCCTAATTTTTGTCTGGGCCGCCTTTTCAGGTTTTCAGCCCACCGGGAATATATTCTTTTGTATGCCCCCAAATTTTTGCCTGGACCGCCCTTTCGGGTTAAAAAGACGAGAAAAACGAATCGAAAATGGGTCAAAAATGTGGTATGACAGATCCCCCTATTTAAGTTTCTTCGTTACGGAGATTTAAAAGTTAAATTTTTAATTTGACGGGTCGAAGAGACTTAAATACAGAGTACTCCATTTTTTGACCAAATTCGACTGTAAAATGTTATAAATGCAATGCCATGTAAGCAATGTTATGAATGCTCGCGATGCATGTATGAATGCAAGACGGCGAAGATGACTCGACTGGGGATAACAAAACAAAAGGATACCCGAGTCTGTTAAAGAACGGGGTCCGACTCCGCTAGGGATAACATGGTTTCACTGGGGATAAATGTCAGCTGTTCGGGTTATTGCTGAACTAGCCCCAAGAAACAAAGATAAATGTCAGTTGTTCGGGTTATTGCCGAACTAGCCACTGACGACAAGAAACAAAAATAAATGTCAACTATTCGGGTTATTGCCGAACTAGCCACGAGAAACAAAGATAAATGTCAGCTGTTCAGGTTACTGCCGAACTGTCATTGACGACAAGGAACAAAGATAAATGTCAGTTGTTCGGGTTATTGCCGAACTGCCACTGACGACAAGAAACAAAGATAAATGTCAGATGTTCGGGTTATTGCCGAACTAGCCACTGACGACAATAAACAAAGGTAAATGTCAACTGTTCGGGTTATTGCCGAACTAGCCACTGACGACAAGAAACAAAAATAAATGCCAGCTGTTCGGGTTATTGCCGAACTAGCCAACTGATGACAATAAACAAAGGTAAATGTCAGCTGTTCGAGTTATTGCCGAACTAGCCACTGACGACAAGAAACAAAGGTAAATGTCAGCTGTTTGGGTTATTGCCGAACTAGCCACTGACGACAAGAAACAAAAATAAATGTCAGCCGTTCGGGTTATTGCCGAACTAGCCAACTGATGACAAGAAACAAAGGTAAATGTCAGCTGTTCGGGTTATTGCCGAACTAGCCACTGAGGACAAGAAACAAAAATAAATGTCAGCTGTTCGGGTTATTGCCGAACTAGCGACTGACGACAAGAAACAAAAATAAATGCCAGTTGTTCGGGTTATTGCCGAACTAGCCAACTGGTGACAATAAACAAAGGTAAATGTCAGCTGTTCGGGTTATTGCCGAACTAGCCACTGACGACAAGAAACAAAGGTAAATGTCAAGTGTTCGGGTTATTGCCGAACTAGCCACTGACGACAAGAAACAAAGATAAATGATGCACAAACTGTTCGTTTGAACTGCCACTTGGCAAAAGGACATAATAAAGGATGCACAAGCTGTTCATTAAAGAACTGCCACTTGGCGAAAAGAGGGTGACATCTCTGGACCAGACACACTGGGATGACACTTGGGGAAAAAGAGTTACAAATTGTTCATGATTGATTGATATGAAGAGCAAGACTCATGCAACCATGTATTGAATGATGTTGTCTGTATTGTATATGCATGAATGTGTATATGCATGAATGTATGAATGCATGAATGACGATACAACTTGTATGACCGGTATGACTGATTTAACTTGTGTGACTGTATAACTGATGAACTTGATGAGAAAAGATTGGACAGGTAAGATGGAAAGTGAACCGACGTCGCAGTACAAGCACTCGGTAATCTTCAACGGGGATGATGCCATTGGGGACATATCAAAATGCTGACGGGGTAAAGCCCAACATATGCAGCAACTGATGGGGAATAAACACTTCCTGGGGAGAACGTGCTAATCCAAAGACCTGGTAGAAGAACTGGTGCTTTTGTGGTCATGCTTATCTTTTGTTTTTTCTTTTTCTTGAATCCCTAATTTTTGTCTGGGCCGCCTTTTCAGGTTTTCAGCCCACCGGGAATATATTCTTTTGTATGCCCCCAAATTTTTGCCTGGACCGCCCTTTCGGGTTTTCGATCCACCGGGACGCTCATTTTTGCCTAAGCCACCCTTTCGGGTTTTCAACTTACCGAGCTTTTTTCTTTTTCTCTTTTTTTTATATATATTTTTTTATTTAAGCAATTGACCAAGTTCAAAACTGCAGAGTTTATCCGTTCTCAGGACAGATGTTGATGCACCCTTCACTTATTCATGAGTTCAGAGAAAATGTGTTTGTTGTTTATGCTTTCCAAAAGACATGAAAAATATTTATGATTTTGAAAAATGTTTTGCTTCAAGTATTACCATCAAAAATAGAAGAAGTTTTTATAAACTGAATAAATGGGAATTCCAAATGAAAGGCAACTGGCTCAAATTTATTTAAAAGAGTGGTGACCCGCCAATGGCATGGCTCCACGGATCTTACAATGTTTGGAAAATGGTAAATATAAGGGGAAGGTACATTGAACACAATAACCGCTATTCTCCCCGACAACTTTGAATTCCACTGTTTGGATGCTTCAGATTCAGAGTCTATTTGACAGCTAAGGTGCCCCAAGTGAGTAAAGGCCAACTTGATGCAGTTACTTTGTCTTTTGATCCTTAACTTTTGCGTAGATCGCCCTTTCGGTTTTTCGACCTATCAGGATGATTATTTTTCTGTTTTATCTCTCTAATTTTGCCGGGACCGCCCTTTCGGGTTTTCGATCCACCGAGACGCTCATTTTTGCCTAAGCCGCCCTTTCGGGTTTTCGACTTACTGAGCTGTTCTTTTATTTATTAGACAAAATATTTCTTGACTGCATCAGCGTTCACAGGACGGGGAAGCCCATCACCATCCATAGTCGTAAGAGTCATTGCACCACCTGAGAAAGCTCTCTTGACGACATATGGGCCTTCATAATTAGGCGTCCATTTGCCCCTAGAATCTGGTTGAAAAGATAGGATCTTCTTGAGCACGAGGTCTCCTTCTTGGAACACACGGGGACGAACTTTCTTGTCAAAAGCTTGCTTCATCCTCTTTTGATATAACTGCCCGTGACACAAGGCATTCATGCGTTTCTCTTCAATTAAGTTCAACTGATCACATCTGTTTTGCCACTATTCAGCCTCTGACAACTTGGCCTCCATTAGAATTCTCATTGATGGAATCTCAACCTCCACAGGGAGTACTGCTTTCATGCCATATACCAAAGAAAAGGGGGTTGCCCCTGTTGAGGTACGCACTGAAGTGCAATATCCATGTAAAGCATACGGTAACATCTCATGCAAGTCCTTGTAGGTGGTTACCATCTTCTGCACCATCTTTTTGATGTATTTTTCTTTCTTTGTTTTTTTTTTTTTGCTTTTGTTTTTTTTTCTTGTTTTTTTTTTGCAGCCTCGATGGCACCATTCATCTGAGATTTGATCAGGAATACTGTAGTGCCCAAGTTAATCACTTCCAGTGCTTCTTCATGAGGTTGAATGATGTTCTTTTTATATTCTAGTAATAAAGAGATATTTTCGAGAATCCCTTCATCCTCCTCCTCTTCAGCTTCGTAAACAGGGAACTCAAAGTCGGGAGAGAGCATAGGGTTACAGTGTTCAACGGGTTTATTGCTGTTTAGACTTTTTGTATGATTCATGATTAGTTTTAGTAAACAAGTAAATGCAGATATTTGGAAATTGATTAATGAAAAAAAAAGTTTGTTTTTGGTTTTTTTGTGTTACCATTTTCCAGAAAAAAGCTAAGAATAAAAAACATAGTCAGGAACAAAACGATTTTTTATTTGATGATGGGAATGCATGAAGCAAAAAGCCCTACAAAAAGCTCACTTTCGTCTCGGGCGGAATGAAAGGAATTTTTTTTTAGAAAAACAAAAAGCGAAAACAACAAACTGTTATTTCGAAAAAGGAATAGCGAAAGGAACATCAACAGCGATCCAATTGCGGTAAACTCTGCCATATGTCACAAAACTAGCTGCCACCTTCTTCAAGATTGTCTCCAATAGGATAAGCTTCTGAACAATCTTGCACCAAATTAATAGATGAGGTCCCATGATCCGGTGGTGGATTAGCTTGCACATTGGGACTCGACTCTTTGAAGGACAAAATATTAGCCTGGATCAACTTTTGGACTTCAGTCTCCAGGGAGTAACAGTGCTCAATGTCGTGATCGGGTGCCCCTTGATGGAAAGCACAAGAGTGATCAAGTCTATACCACCTTGGCAACCTTTCAGGTACCTTAGGAGGTGCCTTAGTTTGAACAAGATTTTTATCAAGCAAAGCGGGGAGCAACTCTGCATATGCCATCGAGATTGGATCAAACTGTGATATCCACTGGACCCGATTCTGTTGGGGAGCCTGTTGTCGAGGCTGTTGTTGATACTGTTTCTGAGGCTGCCTATGGGCCACCATACTTACCTCTTGCTCTTTCTTTCCTGAGAAGCCATTCCCAAACTTCTTGGTACTGCTGGCAGCAAAAGCACTTTCCATAACTAAACGTCCTTCTCGGACTCCTTCCTCCAGACGCATTCCCATGTTAACTATCTCAGTAAAGTCTGTCGGCGCGCTCGCGACCATTTTCTCATAGTAGAATTGACCAAGGGTCTTCAAGAAGATTTTGGTCATCTCCTTCTCTTCTAAAGACGGGACAATTTGAGCAGCCACTTCCCTCCAGCGTTGGGCATACTCTTTGAATGTTTCTTTGTCCTTCTGAGACATAGCACGAAGCTGGTCCCGATCCGGGGCCATGTCCAGGTTATACTTGTATTGGCAGATAAAAGCCTCGCCAAGATCGTTGAAAGTGTGGATGCTAGCACTATCAAGATTCATGTACCATTTCAAGGCAGCACCAGTCAGACTGTCCTGAAAGAAGTGGATGAGAAGCTTGTGATTATCAGTGTGCATAGACATCTTTCTCACGTACATCACCAGATGACTACGTGGACACGAATTCCCCTTGTACTTTTCAAAGTCAGGGACCTTGAATTTGGGCGGTATTGCGACATTAGGAACCAAGCAGAGTTCGCGGGCATCTCTCCCAAACAAGTCTTTTCCCCGGAGAGCTTCAACTTTCCGTTGCATCCCGTCAAATATTTCTTGGAGCTCATCCATTTTATTGAAAGCTCCAACACTTCCAGCATGTAGGATATGATCGGCCTCTTGTTGAATGGTGTGGATAAGAGGTGCTGAATACGTCATAGCTACTTGAGTGAACGACAGACCGGGCGGAGGAGTAAGCATGGTAGAAGTTGGCAAAGCAATCGAGATTGGTTGCTCAAGAGCAGTGTCAGCAGGCTGAGGATCTGACGCCTGGGCTTGGGAAGCTAACAGAGCATTCATCATGGAGGTCAACTTCTCCATCCCCTCCCTGAGACTAGCTACCTCTTCCCCGAGATTCTAGTTATCCTGCTCTAACAAATCCATTCTTTTTCTCTGACATGCTCGAGTGTTGTGAATGCGAGTAAGATTGTAATGAATACGCCAGACCACTTTCTTTGACGGCGGCAGATTAACCTTTTGTGATGAAACAGAGGGTGAGACTCGATTTGGAAACTATGAATGCAATATGATGTGTGCGCTCTCTAAAAAAATGCTCGAGCGTAATGACGCTCGGAAAGACTGCGGAGTCGCCACCAAAGTTTTTATTTTTAAAGGGAAACGTTGATAAAACCCTTGGCGATGTGGAAAGGATGGTCATCGCAACCATTAATGGGTTCGGGAGTCGATTATGCAAGGGGAAGGTATTAGCACCCCTCACATCCGTTTTACTCAACGGGAACCTCCTAGTTAGTTAAGGCTAAAAGTGTTTTTAAAGGTTTGCTTGCTATGTTTTAATATATAAAGGGGAGAAAGAAAAAGGGGAAAGAGATATTTTTTATTAGTGTGCTTGACAAGAATGGGATCTTGCTCCTACGTATCTCCTGGTGCGATGGATAATTCAAAGCTACGTAGTTCTTTGGTAGAACACGTTTGTTTGTTGGTTGATTTTAAAGAACGATGTTTTTGATCGTATTCTTGCGGTTAAACATAGCTTGTATGCTCGCGCGTGGGAGGCTTAAGTGTTTGTTTGTATCGCGTTAGAATTGATAAAACATGTCCGTTTGTGAAAAAAGGTTTGAATTGACCACGGGGGGCCAAAAATTAGTTCAATTGACCACGGGGGGCCAAGAATTAGCTCAATTGACCATGGGGGGGCAAGAATTAGTTCAAATGACCACGGGCGACCAAAAATTAGTTTAATTGACCACGGGGGGCCAAAAATTAGTTCAAATGACCACGGGGGGCCAAAAATAGTTTAATTGACCACGGGGGGCCAAAAATTAGTTCAAATGACCACGGGGGGCCAAAAAATAGTTCAAATGACCACGGGGGGCCAAGAATTAGCTTTGGTGTGTTGGATTTGTTTTATGTTTTGTATTTTGAAAATAGAATGACGATTGTCCGAACAACGAGACATACGTCAAGTGCCCGTGCAACCGGGGAATGGAAAGACATACGTCAAACCACTCCTTTTTCATTCAAGTTTATCGTTGAAGGTAAAATGTATTTTTTTGATGAAGTTTGAAAAGAATGACGATTGTCCAAACAACAAGACATACGTCTAGTGTTTGTGCAATCGGGGAATGGAAAGACATACGTCAAACCACTCCTTTTTCATTCAAATTTGCTATTGAAAATTAATGAAATTACAAATAAAAAACAAAGACACTTGTTATATATTGGATAAAAATGGGTTTCAACCCTTTCAAATTCTGAATCTTCACTTTAGAACCTCAGAAGCTAGCTTCAGAAGTTTAAACACAGAAGCTGAGTTCTGTCATGGTCGCAGAGCGACCAGAACTTCGCCTTGTGAAACCTTCAGAAGCTGGCTTCAGACTCTAAAGTTCAGAAGCACTTGGTCGCAGAGCGACCAGAACTTCGCACTGCGAAACCTTCAGAAGCTGGCTTCAGACTCTGAAGTTCAGAAGCACTATTTCGCAGAGCGAATAGAACTCCGCTCAGCGAAGCCTTCAGAAGCTGACCTTAGAAGCACTGTTCAGACTCACTGTTCAGAAGCTGCTTCTGAACTACTGTTCAGAAGCTGCTTCTGAACTACTGTTCAGAGTGCTTCTGATTTCTGATTTCAGAACCTCAAAGGGGTGAAAAACTTTCGAATTCAGTAAGAAAAAGAAGTAAACCACTTCTGTTTTGATGTTTCGTAAGCTTTGAGATTTCTTGGGTTTTTTAAAAGATGTTTTTAGTTCAAAATGAGTGAAAGCTTGCTAAAAATGCAGAAAAAGTGATGCAGGAACAGCTGGAACAGCAGCACAAAAATGCAAGCAAAAATGTAAATAAGAGATGAGAATGTTCAGGATACTTACAAACTCCTAGCCAAAGCTTTGGATGCAAGAAAATGAAAAGGGGCTTTTGGATGATTGTGGTTTTGCAAAGCTGGAAGTGAATGAAGAATATGAACAACAACAACAATGGTGTTTTGCTATTGTTCTTCACTCTTTGTAGGATGTTTAGTGGCTGTTTTGATTGCTTGATTTGTTTATGATTGTTTGTAAAGAAAGAAACAGAAAACAAAGCTTTTCTTTTCAAAGGTTGTTGTGAATTTTTGCTGTTTCTTTTGGTTCTGTGTTTTCTCTAAAATTTCCTCTTAGAATTCTCTCTAAACTTGCTCAAAGATTCCCCCTTTTATTCTCTGATTTTCGTGTTCCTTATATAGGCAAAAATGTGATCATTTGTAATCATGAAAATCCTTTGAAAACAGGGCTGTTTTGTGTGCTAAGACCAAGACTTTGGTTAGCATTTAATGCAAAAGGAAGGAAGTGACTTTGCCTTGTGATCATGGTGAAGACTTTGGTTAATTTCAGAACAAATGGGGGCTGAGTTCTGACAGAAATTGCTGGAAAAATGGAAAACAAAGTGCTGGTTGCAACTTGGGGTGCTTTTGGGATTGATCTTTGAAGATTTGGGGAAGAAAAGCAGGAAAGGTAGTGTGCTGTCCTGTGCAGAGGTTGAGAGAAAACATGGAAAAGGTGCTGCACACAGGGGCAGCAGCAGAGAAACAATGGGGAGGAAGAAATGCTGGAACAGGGCAGCAGTTTCAGAACCAGGGGCAGCAGTTTTGCAGCTTACCTTGACTGGTTTTGATAAAGGAGAAGGGAAAAAATGGCAAGGTGGATGCTGGAAAGTAAGGGTCAGCAGCAGGAAGAAATTGGAAGGGAAGCAGTGTTGCCCCTGGGCAGCAACTTGCTTGGCACATGCTCCTCCTTCTTTGCTTGACATTGACACACGTTTTCTTTCTTTCCTTTTTGAATCAAACGGTAAAAAAATAATAATAATAAAAGTAATAATAATAATAATAAAATAAAAAAAGAAAGATAAATAAAAAATAATAAACTTCAATGTTCGCAAAGCGGATATAACATCGCTCTGCGAAACATTCTTTTTTTTCTTTTATTATTTTTTTAAAGGAGAAAAATAAAAGTTGACTTTTTATGTTGACTTTGACTTTCTTCTTTTTTTTGTGTTGACTTTTTTTTTTAAAAAAAAAACTTGGACAAAATTAGGGTACAACATGATGCATGATTATTCTTATGTAAAAAAGAGAAAGATTTGTTATCGAAGGGCTTGTCGAAGTAATTGTAAACATCATAGTTTGAAAATTCATTTAGAAATAAAATATTACAAACAATCCCCTTGTTTAGGAACAAAGCCAAGGAATATGCTCAAAAGTTCATAAATAGAAATCTTGAAAGAACCCCGATATCTCAAACTTGAGGATGCCAAATGATCTCCCATAACGAGCTTGAGAAATCCTTCGGACTAAAGACCCTAGCTTCCTTAAGTTTGTCAAATCCGGGCTTTTGAAGTTGTACTTCCGAGTGTTCCTCTTTGTGAAGTTTATTCCTACGATATTTACAACAAAACTTGTCTAAGTCCTTCGATACTTGATGGAAAAAAATGTTTATGAATGAATGCATGTATGCATGATTATGCTTAAAGAAACGGAGAAAACATGGTGAGGTTAAGTTCATACTGTTGGAGCCGAGGGTAAACACGCCATTTGGTAAGGACTATGGTTTCATATGTACCGGTATCACGGGTTCTACCAAGTTCCCAAAGTCATTGACCACTTTCGAATATTGTCGGGTTACGAGATTGACTCCCGGTCCAACAACATTTGTAAGAAAGTCTCGTTTGAGTGTAGTATCGCGTATCAACTAATTCAAGATTACTCTTGGTTAGCCACTGCACTACATCCTAAAAGGCCAAGATAGGTTAAAGGTAACTAAAGGTCCTCAACTTCATAGGTCACTTGAAAATAAGGACGCCAAACAGGACTACTCATGCCGACATAGTAATACTTCCAAGATTCCTCCATTGAGTGGGGTTATCACATGTGCCACATCCGAAATTTACTCTCGGAAAGACACTTTGATTATACCACCGTCATATCTTATGTTTCCCTCAAGTCCGGGTGTAGGACTTATCTCACCACTCACGTAAAAAGATAAACACTTAAGCATGTATTTACAATTACAAATAATAACAAAGCATAAAGATAAAGAAAAGCAAGATAGCTTTAACCCACTTAGGATTTTGGTCCCCAGTGAAGTCGTCATTTTTCTGTCGCGGTGATTTTTGGATATCAAGCTATTGGTTAGCGTTGACTCACAATTTTAAGTTCACCACCGATCTTTTCTTTTTCCGAGGAAAAGGGAGAAAGTTCGAAAAAAACCCTATTTTTTAGAGATCAAAGGTCCGGGGGTTGGTTACGCAAAGGGAAGGTGTTAGCACCCTAAACGTCTATAGTACTCTATAGGAACCTCTTGTTTTTAATTATCTTTATGCTAAATTGATTATTTGTTTGTAAATAAATGCCTAAGTGTAAAAAAGACTAAAGAGATGAGTTTAAAAAGAAAGAAAATGTTTTTATTATTTTGTTGATTTGGAAAGACAAAGTCTTTTGCCTACGTACCCGAGCGGGATCAAAATCACGTAGTTCGGGGTAAAAGCAGAGTGGTCTGTTTTGATTGATTTTAAAGTTTTGAAAAAAAAAGTTTGAGAAAGATTAGAGGCCGACAAGACATAGAATAATAAAAAAGTGAGTTTGATTGATTTTAATTGAAGAAAAAGTTTGATTGATTAAAGATTGATTAAAATTTGATTAAGAAAGGAAAAGGCACTTGGTTTGAAATCCAAGGTTGAATGTTTTTGAGATTTTTGATTATATGAAATGTTTTTTTGATTTTGACTATTTGACTTTTTTTGAGAAAATTTGAGTAATTCCTATGGTCCAAGACTAGAGTAAGCTGAGATAATCTAAAATGCGCCGGATCCCTCAAAATGACGTTGGATCAAGTGAGGGTCCTTTTCCTCGGATACGGTCATTATTTTTTATCGTTTTCGACATAAAGCGGAATAAATAAATGTGAGTGTCGGTGCGATATTCTCATTTATATTTTACATTGTTCCTAAATACATTCTAATAAAATAAAAAAAAATGACAAAATAATAAATAAAAGTAAAAATAAAAATTGCAAATGCATTAAAATAAATATGCTAAAAAGTAAATAAAGAAATAAAAATGCATGAAATGCAAGACAAGAAATAAATATGTTGCTTAAAGTAAATAAAGAAAATAAAAAATGCATGATGCAAGATAAGAAGATAAATATGTTGCATAAAATAAATAATGAAAATAAAAAATGCATGATGCAAGACAAGAAAATAAATATGTTGCATAAAATAAATAAAGAAAAATAAAAATGCATGAAATGCAAGACATAAAAATAAATATGTTGCATAAAACAAATAAAGAAAAATAAAAATGCATGAAATGCAAGACATAAAAATAAATATGTTGCATAAAATAACTAAAAAAATAAAAAATGCATGATGTGCTAAAAAAAATAAAGGCAGTAACATAAAATGCATGAAACTAAATAAAAAATAAAAAAAAGAACTAAAAACAAAATGCAAGAAAAGAAATAAAAGGGGAAAATAAGAGAGGGAAAATAGAGAAGAAAGAAGGGGGTACATGAGTAGAAGGAGGGGTGTAGGAAACAGTCTGAAAAGAGGAGGAAGAAGATGAAGTTGGGCCGCGGCTGGGCTTAGTCATTAGGCCTGGCCTATAAAAACCAGTCTCCAGATTTTTGCTTCATTTTCTTCTTCTTCCCTCTCTCTACTTCCTCTTCTCTCTAAAATCCTCTCCTCCTTCTCTCTAAAGTCTTTGGCAGAAAAAGAAATCCGGCACGGTGGCTGGCCGGCCCAGAGGGCGGCGCCACTGCGTCGGAGTAAAACTCCGTCTCTTTTTCAAATTTTTTACTCTTTTTTAAAACCCTTTTTCTTTGTAAAACCGAATCCGAACTTAGATTTTCAATACACTTGATGTTGATCAAAAGCAAGTATATTTTTATATCAATTCCACAGGGATTATTGCGATATCATAAACCGTTCAACGTCGATTATCATTTTAAGTTAGGGTTTCATCTTTTTGTTTACTAATACTACTCGACTTTAAAAACATTATAAATAAAACGTAGAGTAATAGGGCATAAAAAGTGTTAGGATTAAAGTACATCAATCAAACGTCGATTGTATTCGATTGATCATAAATATGGATTCTAGCTTTTCTTGTCTCCATCCTTGGCCATAATTAGGATTGTTCCCTCTTGGGAAATTGTTGTTATGACCTTGGTATTGACCTTGAAACTGTTGCGGCCTTTGTTGGTTGCCGACATAACTTACCTCTTCAGTAGGCAGTGGACAAAATCCGGTGGGATGATCGCCTGAACAAAGTTCGCATGATGCGACTTGATGGTGTCTTCTTTGTTCATTTTGTATATCCTTCATTTGTTGTGGAAGATTAGCCATCTTTCTAGTTAATTCTTCCACTTGTTGTGTCAACAATTTGTTTTGAGCAAGGATGGCGTCATTCGTCCCTAAGTCCAATATACCCGCTTTTCTTTGGCCCGAATTTCTATTGTGGTGAGCCTGATGGTCGTTGGGTGCCATTCTTTCAATGATAGAAACATCATCTTCGGCACTCTTGGCCATTAATGATCAACTAGCAGCAGCATCAAGTAGTAGCTTCGACTGTTGTTGCATCCCATTCCGAAAAAGATGGATTTGAGTTAAATCATCAAACCCGTGGTTTGGGCATCTTCTAAGCATAGACTTGAATCGCTCCCAAGCTTCACATAGAGTCTCACTTGAGCCTTGAGAAAATACGGCGATGGTTGTCTTGGCCTCCATAAAACGATTCTGAGGAAAGAATCTCTCAAGGAATTTCTCCTCAAGAGTGTTCCAGTTAGTCATCACTGTTGGCGGCTGATCCAAGTACCACTCCTTAGCCTTTCCAATCAAAGAATGAGGAAACATTCTCATAAATATTGCTTCCTCATTATTCTCCGTTTCTCCTAACGTACCGGCGATCTCATAGAACTTAGTAAGATGTTGGAATGGATCCTCATGGTCTAAACCCGAGAAAGGGTTAGCATATAGAATTTGGAGGATACCGGTCTTCATCTCAGTTTGTTTTGTTGTCCTTGGCGTCTTTACCAATTGTGCCAAGCGTCGTGGACTGTTGTGACAAGGCATCCCACTACCGCTTGAAGTTCCAGTACCGTCTCCTGCAGCTGCCATTGGTGTTTCTAGGATTGGATCTAATGAAGGAATTGAAACAGATGGTCCCTCTTGCTGCCTTTTCTTTGCTTGCTGCCTTTTCTTCCGATTCTTGCTGTTATTTCTTCTAGCAGTCCTCTCTATTTCAGAATCAAAAAGCAGTTGGTCTTCTGGTATCTGACCTCGCATAAAAGGGTTTCAACAATCTGACCAGAAAGAATTAGCAAACAAGATGGATAAAAATATGATAGTTATAAACATAAAAGAATTTTTGTGCAAAATTGCTTAAGACAATAATTAACGCTGCAATGATTATGATATCTAAGCGTTAATCCCCGGCAACGGCGCCATTTTGATGTTGATCAAAAGCAAGTATATTTTTATATCGATTCCACAGGGATTATTGCGATATCATAAACCGTTCAACGTCGATTATCATTTTAAGTTAGGGTTTCATCTTTTTGTTTACTAACACTACTCGACTTTAAAAACATTATAAATAAAACATAGAGTAATAGGGCATAAAAAGTGTTAGGATTAAAGTACATCAATCAAACGTCGATTGTATTCGATTGATCATAAATATGGATTCTAGCTTTTCTTATATAAGACATTATCACGTATCACTCGACAACATCATTCGTGTCCAAATGACGTCGTGAGATCGATCGTATCGTTTAATCGACGATTTCTCAATCTATTAAACGATTCGAAAGCTTTACGTTCCGACACTTTGTGTAATTATCAAAACCAAATCCCATGTCTGGAATTTCTTATTTTGATAGAATATTATTCTAAACCTAGATTCAAAAGTATTTTTCAACATCATTTAAACCAAATATAAGAATGGAAAACAAGAATAAATTCAATCATATATAAAAGGCTAGAATCATATATTTGAAATATCAAAAGTTTACAACTAAGAGTGATTGATTACCTAATAATCCCAACAAAGGAGATTAGTTGTTCATTCTCATGACAACAGTACAAAAGTAGAAAGGAAGATGGAGATCAAATGCTAAGACTTGATTTCTCAAAGTTGCTTAGTTCAATCTTCACTTGAATCACTTTTGCTCAATGAAGTTTGCCTCTTTTTATGCCTATTCTCTTTCTGGAAGTTAAAGATCTTAAGCTCTAAAAGTTATAAAAACTGATAATCAGATGATAATCCAGAAAAAATGAGCTAAAAAGCTTTTATACATATGAGATTTTGTACGCTCGCTACAAGCGACGAGCCTGTCGCTGTAGCGACGGCATATTTCTTGGCCAGTGAGGAAGCTCCACGTCAGCATATAGCATTAAACCACCCTTGGTCGCTATAGCGACAAGATCTGTCGCTATAGCGATGGAATCTTCAAATCTTCCTGCCTAAGGTCGCTTGAAGCGACCGGTCCATCGCTTGTAGCGATGAACTTCCATTTTTCCCTGCCTATGCTCGCTTGTAGCGAGGCATCCGGTCGCTTGTAGCGATGAGGCTCTGATTTTCCCTGCCTACGCTCGCTTGTAGCGATGAAGCTTGCGCTTGTAGCGATAAGGCTTAAACAAAACTCCATATTTCTTTGCTCAATTCAGGTCCAAGCATGAAATTCCTGCATAATTAGATGGGGTAAGACATAGGATCACAAATTTAACATTTAACCAAAAATATGAGCTTATCCTAAGATAACTTGTAAAACAAGTAACATAAGTGCCTTAAAATATATCAAAAGATAACTACTTTTAAGCACTTATCAACACTCGTTAAAAAAGGCTAGATCTAAATTTTAAAAACGAAAACTACCTTAAGTTTTTTTGGTTCGGTTCTACTGTTGGTGCGTGGCTTTGGCTTGGATGTTGGTTATGTGGCTGAGATTTGTGTGTGATGTTGGTTCTGTGGCTGAGAGTGGTTTTGGTTCGTATTCGGATCCCTTACTGATTTTGGTTGTTATTTTGATTTTGTTCTTGATTTGTGGTTGTTTGTTGGATTTGTGCGAGAGAAAGAAAAAAAAATTGGGTTTTGGATTAATTTTGGGTGGTGGCCGAATTCTGGGTTTGTTGGTGGCTTGTGGTGGTTGAGGTGGTGGTTGGATTGTACTAGCTCTGACTGATTTCTTAGGTACCGTGAACAGTACAATAAATGTACTATTTATAGTACAAAATGTTAGGGTTTTGGTGAAATTGGACAAAAATGCCCCTGGACAGTATTGGACCATAAATGACTAAAAATGACTGAAGAATAAAAAAAACAGTAAAAAAAACGAAAATAAAAGAAAAATAAAAATAAGTAAAATAAAAGAAAATACTAATAAAAAAATAAATTAATTAAAAAAAGGAAATAAATAATAAAAAAAATAATAATAATAATAAAATAAAACGGTCGCCTTCGGAACGAAAATGAGGTATTTTAAAATACCTCCCTGCCGAAATTTCGTCTGAAACGACGAAAATTTCCGGCTTAAAAAGACGAGAAAAACGAATCGAAAATGGGTAAAAAAATGGGGTATGACACAAGTGTTGAACGAAGTACCGAACGGAGAAATTCAACAACTACTATTTCATCATTTCAAATATCAAGTGAAGTATCGAACGAAGAAGCTTGATATTGGAACAAATGAGATTACACAAGGTGTCACAAAGATTGATGGCAAAAAGACCAAATGAATAGCTTTGTGAAGCCTTGAGGCCATAAGACTCGTACTTAATAGGTCTCATATAGCAATCAACCATGAGAATAGGCCTGGTTGCTATTGAGATATATTCATGTAGCTCGAAAGAGACAATGAATTACCTTAGAGAGTCTTGCTTTTGGAAAATGGACCCAATATAGAATAGAGAATAAGCTTGACCGATTATTTTCTGTCATTAAATATACCAATAAATCCCAAGACGCTTTTTATTTTATTGAATCAAAACAAAAGATTTTTGAAACTCAAAATTTTAACTTGTTCAGCTAACATACTCTGAAAATATAATCAGTAATTACTAAACTCCATGTGGATCGATATTTTTATTACGCGATATTAACCGTGCACTTGCGGTAACGTATCACTCTCAAGTGCCTTCAACTGCCTCGAATCATACGCTACAATTTTTCCGTTCTGCATAAGCACACCGCCCAATCCCTTCTTAGAAGAATCACAATACAACATAAAAGACTCATTTGCATTTTGCAAAATCAAAAACTGGCATTGGTGTCAACCTCTTCTTTCTCTCTTGGAAACTCTCTTCGCACTTAGCATCCTAAACAAAAGCTTGACCCTTCCAAATTAGTTGCGTCAACGGTAAAGGCAACTTAGAGAAACCTTCTATGAACCTCCTGCAGTAACCAGCCAAACCTAAAAAGCTTCTGATCTCGGTAACAGACTTAGAAGCCTCCCAATGCAACTCAACTTCAACCTTCGACGGATCAACCAAAATTTCACCTCGAGATATCATGACAAAGGAAACTCACTTCATGCAACCAAAACTCGCACTTCAACATCTTAGCATACAACTTCCTATCCTTCAACGTCTGCAACCCAACCCTTAGATGCTTCGCATGCTCTTCCTCCGACTTTGAATACACCAAGATATCATCAATGAACACCACCACAAACTGATCCAAATAAGGATGGAAGATCCTATTCACGTACTCCATAAATACACCTGACACATTAGACACACGGAATGGCATTATAGAATACTCATAGTGACCATACATAGTTCGGAAAGCGGCCTTCGGTATATCTTCTACCTTAACCCGAATCTGATGATATCCAGACCTCAAATCAATCTTGCTAAACACCTGAGCACCAACCAACTGATCCATCGGATCATCTATCCTTGGAAGAAGATACCTGTTCTTAATGGTCACCTTGTTCAACTGTCGATGATCCACACACAACCTCATACTACCATCCTTCTTCTTAACCAACAACACTGCATTCCCCACGGTGAAACACTCGGCCTGATGAACTTCTTCTCCAACAACTCTTTCAACTTCTTCTTCAACTCACTCAACTCGGATGCATACATCATATACGTCGTCATCGACACTGGACTAGTTCTAGGAACCAACTCAATTCCAAACTCCACTTCTCTCTCAGGCGGTACATCATAAATGTCGTCCGGAAACACATCAAGAAACTCGTTCGCCATCAGCATACTACTACCTCCCTTCTCACTTTCCACCTTAAAAGAAGCGAACATCACAAACAACTGAGCCTCACTATCTTACGACGCATCCACTTGACTTGCAGTCAAAAACTTACCCTCAACACGCTCCACCGAATTAGAGAAAGTTACACTCTTGGTTAAACAATTAATGTTAACACCAAAAGCTAACAACCAATCCATACCAAAGATAACATCTATGTGAGCCAAATGCAAACAAACTAAATCCATCTTAAAATCTATTCCACCAAAATTCAAAGGAAACTTCACACAAACTAAGGAAGTGGTCAGTGAGCCATTAGCTGGTGTATCAATGACCATTCCTCTCAACATAGGAGACATAACAAGATTCAAACGCTTAACACAATCAAGAGAAATAAACGAATGTGTCGCACCAGTATCATTGATAGCAATCAAAGGAGTGTTGTTAACAAAGCAAATACCTCGAATCAAGTTATCCTGCTTCGGAACCTCCTCAGCATTCAGAGCAATCACCTTACCATCAGACTTCACCTTATTCGGCTTTGAACACTTTGTACTAATATGCCCCGCTTCACCACATTTAAAGCAAACCAACTCATTGGCCTTGCAATCGAAAGTACGATACCCATCCTTGCCACATTTGAAACATCTCAATCCAGGATTCTTACAATCCGCAAATCGCTGCGCAATGCCTCCACACTTGAAGCACTTCAGTTCTCCCCCACTTGGGTTTGAACCACCACTAGTCACCTTCTTTCCCTTATCACCTTGCTTCCAATAAGGCTTTCCACGATCATTCCCCTTTCCTTTCTTATCACCAAGACTCTTGTAATAACAAGACCTCGCCTTGCAATCTTCATCAAAGATCGGACATTTATTCACCAACAAAAGAAAGTCCCAAATCTCATGGAAACTGATAAACTACTTAATCGTAGGTCGCAAGCCGCTCTTAAACTTAACACACTTCGATGTTTCAGCTCCTACCACATTGTAGTGAGGGAAAAAGCGAGACAACTCCTCAAACTCAGCCGCATAATCAGCTACAAACATATTTCCCTACTTCAGCTCCAAGAACTCAATCTATTTCTTGCTTCTGACATCCGCATGATAGTACTTCCTCAAAAATGCTTCCTTGAAAGCTTCCCAAGTCACAACAGCTCCTCCAAGCTCCAACCTCTGGCGGGTGTTCATCGACAAATACTCAGCCTCCTCTGCTAGCATGTGGGTCGCCAACCTAACCTTCTGATCATCAGTCATCACCATCACGTGGAAAATCCTCTCTATACCCTGAAGTCAAGTCTGAGCTCCCTCCGGATCATACCTCTCGTTGAACGTCGGAGGATGGTTCCTCATGAAATGATCCAACCTCAACTCATCCGCTCCACCCTACTGCTGATGCTGCTCATGAGCCGCCACATTAGCATGCGTCAATGCTTGAGCCATCTGAGCCATCACATTAGCTATCGTTGCATCGTTATGTCCGACCATCTCTCACTACACAACATGCACCACCTAGTTAGACAAGAAAAGCATCGACAGTATACATATACATGTCGCATACAACATGACAATAACCAAGTGTTGGCCCGGACTAGACTGACCTGCTCTGATACCACTTTATTAGACCCCAATCCCCGAGACTACTGTTTAAATATTAAATCACACCATTCAAGAACAATCGAGGTATTACAAATCATCAACAACTCATATTAAATTCTCATAATAAAAATTTCATCATAAATATACTAAAATCACAGCGGAATAATCATTTCAACAAAAATCATCTCGGGTCACATCATAAAAATCTCGAACATAAGTACATCACATCATGATCAAAATGATCTCAACAATAATTCAAAACAAAATATCGAAATCCCCAAAACTCCTAGATCAAAGCTCCTAATCTAGATTATCAAGAGTAACGACTTGGGGGCTATTGTTCTTGACCGAGCAAATGCTCAAAGGCTCATTTACAT
Source organism: Medicago ruthenica (assembly GCA_018208015.1). Lineage (NCBI taxonomy): Eukaryota > Viridiplantae > Streptophyta > Magnoliopsida > Fabales > Fabaceae > Medicago > Medicago ruthenica. The sequence continues at coordinate 67,168,249 of CM031373.1, read as the reverse complement.
AGGCCCAATACAAATTTTCCCAAATCCAGCATTTGGAAAAATTACTCACAACACATCTCATCCCTACGAGGGGGGAGGGTGCTCGGAGCAATAGAGACTCGTTCAAACTGAATAGTAACGTCTCTCTTTATTGCTCCTGCGAAACTCGCTCGACGGTTACGATTCCCTTGAATTTGTAACCGTCGAGCCACACGTGTGCAGTCAACGGTCCTGCACCTCCACTCTCCATATAAATGAGACTCTCAGCAGTCCCCAATGTTAGAATCTCCTTACTCTCTCAACCCCCTTTTCTGACTCAATATTGACTTGAGCGTCGGAGTGTCTGCAGGTACACCCCCTGTCGTTCCAGCTAACCAACAAAGGCTTACAACCACCGCATTCAATCGTACTGATAGTCACCTTCTGATCAGGTAAGATCAAATAATAATTATAACAATAACAATAATAATAATAATAATAATAATTTAGTAAAAATAATTCACTCTATTTTATTTATATATTTTCTTGATGTGTGATTGTAAGAATATTTTTATAATTGTGTAAAAAATTATCAATGTGTAAATTTGTATGTTTTTTTGTCATATTACATAGTGGTCAAAACATTGACCGAAAATACATTTTAGAATTAACTTTTTGGTAAAAAAACATTTAAGAATTATTTTTTTATAACATAAACAATTTTCTTTAAATGAAGGTTCTTTTGACTACATTTAATTTTAATAAAATTATGTCGTGTTTTTGTTATATGAGAAAAAGAAAAAGGAAGAACAGGAGGATTTTTATTTTTTATTTTTTTGAAAGAAGGAAAAGGAGGATTATGTTTTTACAAAGGAAATATCAAGAGTATCAACTATTAAAATTAAAATTGAGGATAAATTGAAAAATGTCTAAATTGAATTCAAATCAATAAGCTGTGGCTGAAGTTGTGTTTGTTCGTTACGGTATGCTTGCAGTCTATCTCCAGTTTTTTTAATTTAAGATGCATTTGTCGTATTTTCTCTCATGAACCTAGACTGATATATTTCACTTGCTTATGTTAGAATGCGCCTAAAAACAGAAGGGAAAAAAAGTGGTTGGTGAGTCAAAAAAGACATAAACCCAAAAAAGTAACCAAAATATATCATGATTTTCTACATCTCTGTAAAACCGTTGGATCCAAATCACGTAGGTTATTACACTTATCCGTAATAATTTTTCCATTTTAGATTAACCAGTAACCGAAAATGAAAAAGGTACACCCAGACACAAACATCACGTCTAGATTCAGAACCAACAAATGAAACGTGAACCCACAAAAAAACAAATAAATAGGGGTTTAGTCTAACTCCATTTGCAAATTGTCTACAATCACCTCTCTCTTTATTTTCTCTAACTCTTGTTCGTTTTTCCTTTTGAGAATACATGGCGGATACGTTGGTTAATGTTAATGTTCTCAACAAGAAACGCAGCCTCGAAGACCATGTTGTCGACGGCAAAGACGCCAATAAACTGACGAAATTCAGTGGCGGAGACTCTGACGTAGACCCAGCCGCTGCACTTGCCAATGCCCGCCATGAATTTGGCGAACACGGCGGGGTTAACATGTCGATTGAGGCCTCTGCCACGTTCACCGTCATGGAACCAGACACTCTCCGCAAAATATTTGCTGGAGAGCTTGGTCCTGAAGGCGATTACTACGTCTATAGCCGTAATTTCAACCCAACCGTCCTCAATCTCAGCCGTAAGATGGCGGCACTCGAAGGCACCGAGGCCGCATATTGTACAGCCAGTGGCATGTCCGCCATTTCTGCAGTTCTGTTACAACTCTGCAGTCACGGCGGACATGTTGTGGCTTCTAATACTCTTTATGGTGGGACCCACGCACTCCTACAACATTTCTTTGTGAGGACATGCAACATAACCACAACTTTCGTTGATATTTCTGATTTGGAAGCAGTTGAGAATGCAATTGTGGAAGGGAAGACCAAAGTGCTGTATTTTGAGTCAATTGCAAATCCAAGCTTGCATGTGGCCAATACCCCGGAGCTGGCTAGGATTGCACACAAAAAGGGAGTGACTGTAGTGGTTGATAACACCTTTTCTCCTATGCTGCTTTCTCCTGCTCGTCTTGGTGCAGATGTTGTTGTTCACAGTATCTCTAAGTTTATCAGTGGTGGTGGTGACATTATCGCAGGTTTCCCTCTTTCCTTTCACATAATTATGAATTACCAAACTTGTGTTTCGACGTATTAGGCAAATAGTTGAATAATTTTTTTTTTTGACAAATAGTTGAATATTATTCCTTTCCTTTGTTTAAAATATATTGTTCAATATTTACCAACATTATATTTGTTTGACTGAAACCGTACATTGTATAGTTTTACACTAACATATGATAAAAAAAAAAATAATCCATTTTACCAAATCATATAATTAATTTTAAAATGTCTCCGGTCTTTATTATAAAAGAAATTCCTTTTTTTAGTTATTCAATAAATTATGTATATGTTCTATATTATGAACTAAATACATAATTTATTGAGTGAATCCAAAAAAAAAACTCTCTTATAATAGAGACCAGATAGAATAATGACGTGGCAAAATAGTAGATTTCTATTGGTGTTTTTAACGTCTTATCTTTTTTTACTTTTATTTATAAATCTTCATTCTTTATATTATTACACAATTTATTAATTTGTCCAATTTAATTAAGTCAATAAGTCATTTTGATTCTCCTTTTAAAAAAAAGTAAGTTTGATTCTGATTTATAATATTTCTAAGTACTCCTCTCAAAATAAAAAACGTGTACATCTTTGATTTGAAACTTTGAAAATGACAGGAGCTGTGTGTGGGTCTGCAAGTTTTGTGAATACATTGATGGGAATTCAAGGGGCAATAATGCTGTTGGGGCCAACAATGAACCCAAAGGTAGCATTTGAACTGTCAGAGAGAATCCCACACTTGGGCCTTCGCATGAAAGAACACAGCCATCGTGCATTGGAATTTGCAACCAGGCTCAAAAAATTAGGACTCAATGTGATCTATCCTGGCCTTGAAGATCACCCACACCATGAACTGTTGAAATCCATAGGCAACACAAGTTATGGATATGGTGGGATTTTTTGCGTTGACATGGGGACAGTGGAGAAAGCTAACAAATTCATGAGCTACTTGCAAAACTATGCTCATTTTGGTTTTATGGCTGTTAGTTTAGGGTATTATGAAACCCTAATGTCTTGCTCTGGTAGTAGCACAAGTAGTGAGCTGAATGAGGAGGAACAGAAACTTGCTGGAATCACACCAGGGATGGTGAGGATGTCAGTTGGATACATTGGAACATTGGAGCAGAAGTGGAGTCAGCTGGAAAAAGCAGTTGTTAAATTTAATGAAAAACATTAGTCTATTTTTATTTTTTATTGTTGAGAGGAACATTAGTCTATGTTTATTTTTAATGTTTTTGGATAATTTGTATGAAGAAAGAGGTTGGACAAAATGGGGTTATGAATGAATAAAAGTTATTTACTTTGGTTTTTAAAACTGTTTATCCATAGTAGGGTAGAGAGATCCGACATTCCAAGTAGCACACGGCACGTGAGTTGGTTTTTATTTCTATTATATTCAAAAACACATAAACAATATGTCTTATCTCATGTAATATTGCATATGTTAAAACAACTATAAATTATAATAATTTTTTTAAAAAACAACAATTATTTATAATAAAATTATGTATTTAATATAAAATATACAATTTTTAAGAAAAAATTATTATTTTTAATTTCTTTCTTTTAAAGATATTTTTAATTTCTTATACTATGTAAGTTTGTACGTGATAAAAATATGTCTCTTTGTTTTGTAAAAAAATACACTGCGTTATCACCATTAATATCAAATTAGTTCTTTTATGATAATGCCCCTGCATTATCACCACTAATATAAATTTAGTCTTTTTTTTAATGCAATTGATATCAACATAGTTTTTGAGTTGACATAAACTTTGGAATATAAAGCATTTTTTTGGCAAAATATATCAAATTCGTCCCTACAATGTAAAAGTTATTATCAACTAAGTCCATGTATCATCAAATTTAATATCAAATTAGTCCTTTATGCTAATTAAAATAGAGTAAATGGTACAATAATAATAACGAACGGAGCTTCTACACGTTAAGCAACATGCATAACACATGTCAAATCAGTTGAAAAGGATGACAATGATGAACGAAGCATCATAAGAAGATGATGACGATGATGAGTGGAGAGCAGAAAAAACAAATAACTATGTGGAATTAACTTACCTCTTCAAATTGTTCCTAGTTCATTAGTTTCGGTCGATCAATGAATATGGAGCATTTGTTTTTAGGGTTCTCAGTGAAGAAGAAAGAGAAAGTGAAAGAACAGAAGAAGTGAGTGTTCTAGAGTGAAAGAAGAAGAGAGGAAATGAGAAATTGGGTAACAAAATTGGGAAAAGGGAGAAAATGAAACATTTTTTATTACTTCATTGAAATTATCTATCAATTTGGTTCTTCTATATGTGCCTAGTAGTCAAACTCTACATAAACTTATTTGATGGATGTCAAGCAAATTGAAGGACTAATTAGATATTTCAAAAAGAATGCGGATGAATTAGATTGATTTGTACAATTTTAAGGACCAACAAATCTATTTATTCAAATTTTGCGTATAATAAAAGTGAATTGACGTGATGATACAACGAGATATTTCGTCAGAGGTATTGTAAATTCGTTCTAATAATTTTAAGGGTGTTTCTCTCGTCCGCTTTGCAGTTTCTCTTTGTTTGAATTTTGGCCATGTCATTATAAAAGAAAATAGTGTAATGATAAGTTGACAACTAAAAAAAGTTATCAAACATCGTATATTTTCTTTGAATTAGATAATATTTGATTTTTTATTGTTTTTTTATCTCTTTTAATCACATCATTAGTTATAAAATATGTATTTTCATAGGGATCGTCAAATAGTCCATGATTTTTTTATGTTAAAATAACTTTTTATTTATTTTTTGACAATTTAAATGGCACTACTAAAAAACCTATTGGTTCTCCCAGATAGATAAAGGGTCACTTCATCTTTATAATACTAAATGTTAGGTAGTTTTAACCTAACCCTAATGACTAATTCTAATTTTGCTTTAATTTTATTTATCTATCACAAATGAGAGTTCACTTTAAGTCATTCTCACAACCCTGAATTCAAAAAAAAATTATAAAAAAACTTCTAGTGGGAATCGAACCAGGTACCACATGCTTCCAATTCACTACTCTTATCATCAAGGTACTGATGTATTTTATGACATGTAATTGCTTCAATGTTGTGTATTCAACACAAATCTCGGGTCCTCTTTCTTTCAATCTCACAATCCCTAAATCATTTCTCATTCACTTTATCTCTCTCACCAACATGCAATTGAACCTAATAACCATAACTCCGCACTTTTTGACAGACCTAATTAATTTTTATGAAAAAAAATGTTTGCAAGGAATTGAATCAGGTAGCACATGAAAATGACATTTTTTTTAAAAAAAAAGCTACCAACGTCATTGCAATTCCTTTTGCAGTTAGGGCCAATTTCTTGGTGCATGCTTTTGTATATATTTTTTCTTTTAATTTGACATTTTTATTGCAGTTCATCTTTTGTTTTTGTTGCTTTTTGAGATAGTTTGATAACATAATACTGAATGTAACTATAAAAGTAATAATATAGTCAATTTGATAGTTATATATGAAGCTCTACAAAACTCGTGCATTACGCGTGTTAGAGTCTACTTAAAGAAATAGAAGCGTGGCTTCCGTCTTAATTTTTTGCAGTCCATATGTTGCCACGAGGAATTGAAGCCAGCTATCAGCTTTGCTTTCTATTTTTTATTTTTAAGTAAGCTTATTATACTATGATTTTTTTTTATTTTTTGAGCAATATACTATGATTTTCTATTAACGAAGATATTTGCCCTATATTATTTTTATTCTTTACACCATTCCTATATATCAATTTTATATTAAAATTAAGAAAATAATAGTAATAAAAAAGAAAAGAACGTGTGGTCTATAACACTACAACGAACCAACGTGTGGTCTATCCATAATCTAGAAACTCATAAGTATATTTGGTGGACTTAATTTTAGAGCCAAAAAAAAGCAAAATCATATTTATGTATCAAGTACAAGTAGAAGGAAGTGTGATGAAACTCAAGAGTGTGAATTAATCAATGGTGGTTCTTAGTTTTCAGGTTGTTCCTCAGCTAATAACTCCACCAAAATATGGTCCAAGAGCAAATGGTGCCACTGCTACCATTCGTTGTGGAATAGCTGAACCATCTGGTGAACCTGCTCCTTTAGGACAAAAGACACGTTACAATGACAGCATTTTTGAGAAGGCTTTCATGACTTTGTTTGCACGCAAAATGGAACCATTTGCAGAGCCTGTAATAGGGAATGCTAAAAAGAAGAAGGAAAAGAAGGGTTGGTTGGATATTTGGGAGTATGATTATGAGAGTTTTGTGGATGTGTCGAAGAGAGTCATGTTGCGTCGGTCTCGTTTGCAGCAACAACAAGTTGTTCGTGAGGTTCTTCTTTCTATGCTTCCTCCAGGTGCGCCTGCTCAGGTGGATATTATCATTTTACTCTACTATTTTATTAATCTGTTCATTTTTCATAACTTTCTGTGGATTTTGAAGTAAATTTGAGCTTCTTTAAAGGATTATTCAATTATGTACGTGTAAAGAACTGAACTTCATTATCATAATTTAGCAATCTTATGCTTCATCCAGTCAAAAATAATAATAATAATCTTATGCTTAATAATGGCTTTTGAAAAGTATATTCTTTGATCATTGGTTTCACTTCAAAAACTAGTGACTATAGCCTAAGAGTAACACCGAATTGACTTATTTGAATTAATCTACATGCACAAACACTAGTGACATTGTCTAGAAGAACTTTTGAAAACAACTTATAACTTATACGAAAACAGTTTTACTTTATTTTCCCTTGTGTTATAGATATAACTTATTTGTTAACACTTGTATGATAAACACTTATGCTATAAGCTGCGAATCAATCTGTTTATCCAAATAGACACTAAGCTTAGCATTTATTTGGATTGGCGTTCAGTCCCATATTCTCGCGTCCCTATGCATCCTGAATCTGAATTTTAAGAAGCTAAAATTTCTTGCTTCTTGCAGACGTGTGGTGGGTGGGAGACCCGCCACAATTTCAACAGTGTGTAAGACGTTTGCTTTATGCCTCATCCAGAGAGGGATGCATAGTTAAGAAAAATTGTTATCGGCAGAGGCCTCACACTTAATATTTTAGCAGACCTCGCATATAGAGGAGTCCTTACTATGCTGTTTGGAATTGTCGTTAGGCCTCCACTTACGTTGGACTGGTCCTTGCAAGTGCATCTGACAATTTATGTATTAAAATTAACAATATTTTAAAACAATCTCTAAAATTAAAGTCAACAATCCATTACTCCTTTCATATCTTTCAATTTTGTTGAATATGTAGTGGGGATTTTGAGCCATAAGGGTTTGGAACTTTGATTTGGGAAGGTGCATAGTAGGGATGGAGCGCTAAATCTCCTACATAATACTCTTTCAGTGTCCCAACCCGGCTATTCATTCGGGGACTTCCTAAGCAAACTTGTGAACTTGTTATATATAGGAGTCTGCCCTCATGCCTGTATCTATATTAGTTTGAATTTGAAATATCTACATTATGCATGTAATATGAATCTTTAGACCGAAGGAATAAAGTCACTTTTAACTACCTTATTGCAGTTTAGGAAATTATTTCCACCAACAAGATGGGCTGCAGAGTTTAATGCTGCATTGACAGTGCCTTTCTTCCACTGGCTAGTTGGTCCTTCTGAGGTGATTTTGCTATTAAATTCTATCTGCCAATTATGTAATTTATATTGCTACCTATCAATTTAGCATTTGTTTAACTTCATAAGAGCTTCGGGTTGCCTAAAAAAAGTTTGCAAGCGTTCTGCATTTCAATGCATTTATTTGTCACTGGACCGAACTGGTTTTCAAATGGTAGTAAATCCTCCAGGAAAGCAAAAATACTTGTAATGTTTATCAATAAAAAAGTAAAATGTTTTATATATTGGAAGTTAGGAACATGTTTTTCAAACGTTGTCTTTTGTCATAATAAGAACTTCTGCTATCGTGCACACTTAAAGTTCTCCATGATATCTAGTATTATCCAAGTGCTTCCATTTTGGAGAGGTTTGTAGGTCTGCAGAGCTGCATAATATTAGGGTATTACCATTGATTTCCTTGATTTTTAGTCATTTTTAACTTTAAAGAATAAGACATTTTGTAACTCTCACAAGTCACAACCCTCTGAAGTTTGGGTTAAAATGAAAACGAGATAAGCCAGCTTTCAACTTGCAAGTAAGTAACTCAACCTTTTTGAATTGGCAGGCCTTTCATTTTACTCATGGGATGCTAAAGTGTAGAGTAACATTTTATTTTCTATTTGAAACTTTATAAGGTTTATGTAACATTCATGTGTGAAAACAAAAAATGGCTGAAATATCAAGGAAGTTATATGTCATCTACCCTATAAGTTATTTCTATTTATATTTTCTGCTTGTCATTGATATTTAGATTATTGGTATGTACTAGGTTATAGAAGTGGAGATAAATGGGGTGAAGCAAAAGAGTGGCGTCCGTATAAAGAAGTGCAGGTAGATTTCATGTCTCTAAGATTGGTAATTGAACTTAAACACAAATGTATGTGTGTGCGTGCGCGTGAGCGTGTGTGTTTGTGTGTCAAAACATGTAGATATAGACTCGACTTTGTATGAACGATAACAATCAATTGAGTCTAGAAAGTCTTGAACAAGGACCATCAGTGGTTATTTTTTAGGCAAATTTATAGCACGCTATGTTAGTATGCATGGTTTGAACGTTGGACCTTCTAATTATTATTACTCCTTTGGTGGCTCTTGGCTCACCAACCGAGTTGTCTGCTTAACTATTTAATTTTGTAGAAACTAACCTTTGCATGGAATTGATTATGGCCTTGTAATGAATTTTCGTTGATTTGGTTTCTATTCTTTCTTTGCTCAGGTACCTGGAGAACAGTGGATGTGTTGGAATGTGTGTCAATATGTGCAAGATTCCTACCCAAGATTTTTTCACTAATGAATTTGGACTTCCATTAACAATGATTCCAAGTATGTCTTCTTGTCTTTGATCATTACAAGCCAAAGTTTTTCACATTCTTTATAATGATGACGTCGTATGTAGGACTTGACCAAAATTAAGAGTTCATTTTAAATTTTTATTGACATCTATATGAATTTAATCTCAGATTTTGAAGACATGAGTTGTGATATGGTTTATGGTCAAACCCCGCCTTCATTTGAAGACGACCCAGTCTCCAAACAACCTTGCTATGTTGATATATGTAAGTGTATATGGTCCTCCTTTTGTGTTTAATCAACCAAAAGATTTTTATATTCTAACACAAAAATAACTTGCAGGTTCTGTAGCAAATCCAAACTCCAGTGTATGTCCTAAGCTACAATCATGAGCAGACAATCCTTTGGATAATTTTCCATGACAGAATTATTGTATACCATAAGCTTCTCATGATTTCAACTTGAGGTTTTCTTGTTACTGTAATATAGTTGTCATTAAAGGGAAAAAAAACAAACCAACATTACAAACAAATGAGATATTATACAGAATATGTCTTTATTTTTTTGAAGAATATATAGAATATGTCATCACTTAATCTTTCTATTTCTAATGATTTATTTGTCCATGCACACAAGCTCACAAAGCATATACAAGATGAAAGCCAAAGGCCAGTCAATCTCAATTTACTTTTTTTAATTTTTACCATTCTTATTTTTTCTTGACAGTACTGTACTATTCTTAATTCTAGAAAAGTGGGATTAAAATATTTTCATGAAACAACAAATAAAATAGAGGGGAGAAGTAGTTTGAAGTTTGAACAATATTTATCATTACACTTTTTTTTGACTCAATATTTATCACAATAGTTATAATATGGCTCCCTAAAAAAAAAGTTATAATATGGTAGTAATTTTTTGAGGTATTATAATATGAAAAATACATAGGCCGGTCCAACATGTAATTAATAAATGTGACCGTCTAGACGAATAAATCAAATCAAATCAAAATGTTCCTATATTTCGTACGTGCAAGTTGCCACTAATTTCCATTTATGTTACATAAGATAAGACCTTGAATAATAAATAAATGAGAGAAAAATATGTAAATTTCTATGATGTATGCCAAGAAAAATGTCTAAAATTCCCACTAATTTCCATTCTTACATAGTACTCTAATTAACTTTTGAATACAATTTCCGTAACCACCACTAGCAAATAAAATAACAAACAAACCGCGTCTTGTCTACACCGCTCAGGTGATAATCCCAACTTACCCATTTTGGTACGTCGTGAATTTTCATTCATCCACCGACACCATACCTTAATCTTCATAATCATAACCATATAACCATAAATCAAATTCACCAAATTTCTCAGATCCAAATCTCCAAACGTTTCATCACACGATGGAGCGTTTCCACCACCTCCTCCTCCTCCTCCCTCTCCTCCTCCTCACCACCCTCCCAACCACCTTCTCCGAGATCCGTTTCTCCGAGATCCGCAACGACGATCGTCCCATCATCCCCTTCGATCAATTCGGATTCACACACAACGGTGTTCTCGAACTCAACGTCTCCAAAATCTCACTCTCTAACTCCAATCTCGATCTCTCCAAAGTCGGTTTCTTCCTCTGCACTCTTGATTCATGGCTTCACGTTCTTCAACAACTCGAAGACGGTGAAATTCGTTGCGCTCTTCAATCCGATCTCGTTAAATCCGTTTTCACTTTCTCTTCTCTTAACGGTAAAGAATCCTTCGATACTCTTTACAATGAAACCGATTCAGATCAGTATAATCTCGTTTTCGCTAATTGTCATCCTCAACAGCTTAAAGTTTCTATGGATGTTAATTCCGCCATGTATAATCTCGATGGAAAAAGTCACGTTCGTGATTATCTTTCAGCTGGTAAAACAATTCTACCTAGGGTTTATTTTGTCTTCTCTTTGGTCTATTTTACCCTTGCTGCGGTTTGGATTAGTGTTCTGTATAAGAAAAGATTAACCGCGTTTCGAATTCATTATTTCATGCTTGCTGTTATAATTTTGAAAGCGATTAATCTGTTGTGTGAGGCGGAAGATAAGTCGTATATTAAGCGCACTGGAAGTGCTCATGGATGGGATATATTGTTTTATATGTTTAGTTTTCTGAAAGGGATTTCGCTATTTACGTTGATTGTGTTGATCGGTACTGGATGGTCGTTTTTGAAGCCGTTTCTTCAGGATAAAGAAAAGAAGGTTTTGATGATTGTGATTCCGCTTCAGATTGTTGCGAATATTGCTCAGGTTGTTATTGATGAGAGTGGACCTTATGGACATGACTGGGTTACATGGAAACAGATTTTCTTGCTTGTTGATGTTGTTTGTTGCTGTGCTGTGTTGTTTCCGATTGTGTGGTCGATTAAGAATTTGCGTGAGGCTGCGAGGACTGATGGGAAAGCGGCGGTGAATTTGATGAAGTTGACTTTGTTCAGGCATTACTATGTTGTTGTTATCTTTTACATTTACTTCACTAGGGTTGTGGTTTATGCCTTGGAGACTATTACTTCATATCGGTATTCTTGGACTAGTGTGGTTGCTGCTGAGTTGGCTACGCTTGCTTTCTATGTGTTTACGGGGTATAAGTTCAAGCCAGAGGCGCATAATCCTTATTTTGTCATTGATGATGAAGAGGAAGAGGCTGCTGCTGAGGCATTGAAGCTTGAAGATGAATTTGAATTGTAATTTCACTGCTGAAAAAATTTGATACAGATTATGGTTTTGCCTGGGTAGATAGATGGTTGAAGATGTTGGTTTGCTTGCTCAGCAATGTTCAGGTTCCGTTACAATGACAGCCAAAAAATTTCATGTTACATTTTATGGGTATAGTAGTCGGTATTCATAAATCATTGTGCTATAAATATCTTAGACTCTTGTGTAGTGCTGTGAACAATATATTCTGTCTAAGTATTGACACTGATACTTTGCGAACACTTTTTTCTTGCAATGGTTGCATTTGTTCTAGTTACGTTTTAGCTTTGTAATTCTGTACCTACAAATTTTGCATTGGAATTTTCCAACTATTATTGCTAGAGTTCTAATTTTGTTGTAAACATTAATAGTCCAATCTTATAATTGATTTGCCTATGTAGAGGTATTTGGAATGTCATGTCATTGGGCTACTCTCCTGAAGTAATTGTATGTAACAATCTAACATGGGGTCAGTGGCTGTGATTATGTGAAATAGTGGGGAATCCAAATCTTGGATATCCCGAGTTTCACAGGGGTAGGTTGGGAGCGAGTTCTTTGAAATAAATTACTGGACCCAAGCAGGATCTATGGCATAAGTCATAACCCTGTGCCACCGAAAAGTTAATTCCTTGCTCTGGATGGACTGGGATTGTAGGGACATGGTGCGTCTGGTAGGGATGTGGGATACTTGGATAGACTAGGATTGTTGGAATATGGTCAGTTTGTTTTCTGTTTTAGGGTAGTTGCTATTGCCTATGGCTCCCCTTCTCTATCCTTGTGTATAGAAAGTCTATAAATGTAGACTTCCATTCCCTTAGAAAGGATCTTATGAAAAATATTAGTTTTGACTGGTTTCAAACAAGTGTAAGGAGAGTATCTTCTCTTGTTATTTCCTATTTCTAAATAAAAAAGTGTTCTTTCTTTGGAATCTGATTCTTGGTAAAATTGAAAAACAGGAACTGTTGTGTAGGGGGATTATTCTTTGTAGTATCAATCCTTATTCAAGCCCAGTTATATTGGTAAAAATGAAGGATGTTATCTACGGAATGTGCCTGTACTATCAGGCGCTTATCAAGATAACCATCCCTAACAAATTTTCTATTCCCCTATTCAAGAGTTACAACTTACATAGTTGCTATTTCTTTTCAAAACTAAATCTGCGATTGTGAGGAAGATGTAGAAGAGACAACCTTTAGAACTCACAGATGATTATCATTACAAGGATTCAGTTATGCTATTCGGCCTCAAAATTGATGTGAGTAATTTCTTTCAATCATATTTGAGGAAAACGGCGGTAGTATGTTTCGATGATATTCTGCTGCATTTGAAATATAGTATCCATGTCATGTCAATATATCATTATTGGTTAGGGAGCCTCAAGGGGGTCCTGTTAAGATTCTGATAAGAACTTGGAGAACCCTCCTTTAAAAACTAGCTATCAAGGGGAAAGAACCAAACATCTTAAGTACCCTACCAAGCATCTCACTCTACTCGATGCAAGACTAAGTCACCTCACAATTCCCAACTCCCTATTTGATTCAAGCCATTATGACATGGCCAATGCCTAAACATATGACTGGAGTTGTGTTCTTTTAGGCCTAATAGAGAATTATTGTAAGTTCATTGCGGGGTATGATAAAATAACTGAGCCACTGATTGTGTTAAATAAAAAAGATGCTTTCGAGTGGGGTGAAATGAATCAGCTGTGAAAGCATTTAATGCCTTAAAATCAAAGTCACACACATCCTAATTTTCCAAGTCATTCAAGATAAAATGCAATGCATCCAGGAGGGGAATAAAAGCCGTATTGATGTAGGAAAAGAGGCTTGTTGCAATTTACATAATGTCTTTAGATATTACAATCCAGTATCTTCAGAATGCTGTTTAAGGTTTATACAAATTAGGAAAAAAAATTTCCCTCAAATAGCGAGTCACAAACCCTAGCCAACGAAGTTGTGGAGTTAAATTAATAGGATATCAACGTGAGATTTGTTATAAAGTTGAAAAGGAAAACAAGGTGGCTGGTGCATGATCTAGAATTCAGGTATCAATTTGTTAACTGCAGATTTTTAGCATGCCACCATGAATTGTTGTTTGTCATAGTAATATTTACAAACCCCCATTCACGATTCACCCCATTAGACCCGGTCTTCATTTTCCTCAAAATCCGCAAACTTTGGACTAGGAATGTAGGGTGAGGCAGCTAAGGGATTGCAAAGGGCTCACGGTTTATCCTCAGAATCAGAGACCACTTATAATCCCTCTCAATTTCACAGTATTACCATTTCTAATACAAAGCTAATTATCTTGTGATTCTCCTGTGATGAATCATAATATTTGCTATATTAGAATTCTTTCTGTTTTCTTTATTACCTATTGTGATTTGATTTACGCTGAATGACATTTGCTTAACTTGGTTATGTTTGCTTTCCTTGTTGTCCTGATAGAATATGATTGTAAGTATAGTTGATAGAATCTTGTTATAATGTCTGTTCTCATGTTTGAGTGATTGTTACGCAATCTGTGCAAATTTCGTTGATGGCTCTGCTTTTACTTTGTTACAATTTGGTTGTGGTAGTGTGTATGAACAAGTAAGATTTATGAAGTTTCTTTTTTCCAGCTTTACACTAAATTTTATGCCTGGCTTGTCTACTAAATGAATACAGTAAGGTTGAAGGCTTTTTCTTTTGTATCTATATGAAGTAACGTTCATGCACACAGATACCTGACACAATCATTGAACACACATACATGAGCAATGTTCAAAGTATAACATATCAAGACACGATACTCCACCACACATTAAATTTGAACAACATAAGTTGAATTCACGTTAAAACAAATAAGTCAAATTTTGATCAGATTGAAGTAAGTCGAACATCAGTGATGAGTTTCTAAAAGATTTTTTTTTTTATTGACAAATTGTAGGAGAGTTATATAACCAATTATCCGTTTATTTGTCATACACATTTCGGTCTCCTTCAGTCTTGTTCTTTTTTTGTTCTAGTAGAATGGAAGGTTTGTAATTGATTTCACACAAGTAAATATTGTCTCAAAAGAAAAAGTTGCGGTCTATCCTACAATCCTAACATACTCTTCAAAAGAGTTTCAACGAGCAAGAACCTTGAAAATGCTTGTTATTTTTTCTTTATTTTTAGTGATTTTTTAATAAATAAAGTAAGTTTGTAAATTGCATCAGTTATTAATAACTGCTAGTGATGTGAAGTATCCACTAGTTTTGTCACTACTAGTGATCTTTTCTCTCAATCTTTTTTTCATATACAACGCTCGAACCCGAGGTCTTATTTACGGGATTTGAGTCCGGATTTGAGTCCTGTTCTACCAGAAATAATGTAATGTTGGTTGTAAATTGCATTGCTTTAAAGAAATTGTAAAATTGTAGAACTTTTTTAACACAATTAAGAGACATGAGTAAAAAAATTGTGAGTTTGACTACTCCAATGTAAAATATCGATTTGTGAATTTACCTACTAAAAATAATGTTAAATTTATTAGTCATTTTTGTATTTTTTCCTAAATCGTGTATGGTTTAAAAAATATACGCATTCATGTTGAGATAGGTGGAGATAAATGTTTTTTTTGTTAAAAATATTGAGTTTCATACAAGGCTAATGGGCTGTTAAAAAAACCACAGAACCGAACTGAATAGCCGATCCAAACTGCTTTAAAAAAAGTTTAAGTTCATGAATCAAACATGTGTTTAGCAAACAGTTGAATAACTGAACCAAACTGAAAGTGACCCCAAATTGTCCGAACCGTTTGATTTGAAATTGTGAATCGGTTAACCAAACCAAGTATCTAGTTTGTGAGAAAATGTAAGCATGGCGATTCTTGAGCATGATAATTCTAGTTTTAGAGAGGCTGCTTTTTGATGACATTCTCGCGACTTGCATATCTAGGAGTGTTGTGTAGTTCGGTAGTTCATTTTCCTCTTTGGTCTTGGCTCTTTTTTCACAAGAAAAATGAAAAGAAAAGAAATGATATTGACACGTCTGGAAAATACATTAAAAGACATTAGATTCGGTAACACAAAATCATGTAGAACCCGAGTTTAATTTCAGGTGGAATAATTCTTGGTCAGGTTATACTTATGTTACGACCGAACTCCATATTACTATATCTCTTTCTCTGAGAGCCAAGGGTCAACAAAAAAAAAAATTGGTAACTCAAAATCAAGGCACATCAAATATTTTCCTTTCTCTTTCACGCATTGCAAATTAATATACTCTTCCCATTCCCACCGAAAGAAAAGTGGAAATGCATGTGAACATCCTTATCACGTGATATATGTAATGTTTCTTTTCTTCTTTCTGATTGGCTCTGTGGCACTATAGAATCCATTGAAAATGTTGGCCTGCAAACATTTTAGGTAACTGCACTCACTGTTCTCTCTTTTGCTACCTCTTGTTTCTCACTTGTGCATTTCAACTAGGTTGGTTGACTCTTCATGTGACTTCCTTGTGTCCCCGTGACTTTGTTGTTAAGGACAAATTACACTTCTCAATACCGCTAACAGTTCTCAAACCAAGCTGCGCCTTAAATTTTGGCACCCCAAATGCTAATTAAACTTTTAACAAGTTTGATGAGTCCAATTTCCTGGCGTTAATTACGCAAATAATCACAGTGATAACGTGCATTTCTTGATCTTGAGTCCAATAGAATGAAATTCATAAAAATTACATTGAATATTTAATGCCCTATTGTTTATTAATTTTTGTTCACATAAACCGGTGACATTGTTTACGGGAGACATACTCCTTGAGTTATTCATGCATGGATAGAAAAGATAACAAAATTATCTGCATATGATATGAATACCCATGGTTAAAACTTGTTACCGATTCATTTTGAATTTTTTTTGTAGGTATTTGACTGTAAAATAAATAAATTGTTCTTTATCTGCTTTTTTAATGGTGTGAGAGTAATATAGAGGTACTTTCTTTTGAGGTGAGTAATATAGAGGTATCTTTTTTTTTTAGAGGTAATATAGAGGTGCTTGTAGTTCTACTTATGGATATTTGTATTATAATTTTTTTTATCTTAACCTTCTGATTATGTCTTTTAGATTGATGAAATGTCAATAGTCGTTGGAAAGTTACACACACAAGTGGATGAGTCGGGGTTCTAACATCATCACGACATCAGACTTAACAATTTCAATATTTTTATCAGTTGAGCTAGGACTCGTTGACTAGTCTTTTGATTTTTAAGGGAAGAGACTTTGGATATGTACTACAAATTCAATTGAATATCTTCACTAATCTACCTAGTCTTTATGTCACCTTGCATTGCCCTTGCACCCTCCTAGTTGTTGTGCACCATCACCGTTCCCATCCACCATTCCCCTGTTTCATGTAAACCCTAGTTTGTACCACCACCCAAATCAATCTTGACCACCCTCCTCTAGCCAGCCAATGCCTCATTCTAATCCCAACCCAATTGAGTATTGACTACCTCAGTTCAAGGCATTGAATATATTCCTTTTCAGCCCAACAATGCCCCAATAGCCTCCTTTTCAAACAATTTTACATTATTACATACATTTAATTTCGATAAACTAATGTTATATAGTACTTTTTTTTAACGAATAACACAAATGCTGATGCATATGTCTTCCTTTTAGAGAAACATAAAACGGTTATCTCGATTATTTGGGAGAAATCATGTAGTATGGCATGTTGAGTAGTCAGTCAATGAAAACGTTTTGCAAGTATTTGTGAGTTACAGTGTCGTGACATAAAGCATTTCTGATTTGGATACTGTAAAATGCAACTATCTAGAGATATCATCAAATTCGTTGAAAATCTTAACAATAAATGCATTGTGGGTATGGGTGAACACAAGGCTAATCATCACTAAGTTGAGGGGTGACATAATATTACTTTATTTTGATAACAGGTGACATGGGATTACTGCCCACATCCACATGGAGCATTGGTTAATATAAATTGCATATGTATCCATTTCTCTATTTCAGGAATGTTATTATTAGATATATCCACATGCATAATGTACAATAGTTAGTCAATTCCGTTGGATAAAAATGATATTCATATATGCTATTACTTACACCAATATTATTTACTAGTTGGGTTTATAGTGGATTTAATATATAGTATCACTTGCATCTGTGAGTATGTATGGATACGATTAACTTTAAATATAAAAAAAAAAATAAAAAAATCAAACACTCAATTTTTTTTATAAAAAATTGTTTGTTTACAAATATTACTACATAATATAAAAATATCCTATCATAATATTAGGAGTATATCATATTTTGAAAATAGATTTATTAACAGGATAATATATTTTAGTTAACCTCTGTTTATTTTACTTGCGCAAGTCGTTAATTTATCTATTCCGTGCTCGTAGCATTATTTAATTTGTAGATAGAGATTTTGCTGTAGCAAAACAAAACAAATTTAATCCGAAGATGTAGAGTTTTTTTGTATCCACCGTAGTCTAATTTATTTCCTTATGGAGTAGTATAAAAAATACATTTTCTCCAAGTATCCAATAAATGAATAATAAGGACAAGGAAGTGTGATCATTGGTTAAACTTTTCTAGTCCATAGCCCTGTTTGGCGCAGTTGATCCCGTGATATGAACAATTAACATTAACGTCCAATTTTAACCAAACTTCCAACTTTTTCTATATAAACACTGTATTTTTCTTCCTGCTGTTATAAACCATTGTTGTAATCCTCCATACATTGCCAAAAGGGATGGCTTCAACTTCCACCATCACATTATATTTACACTTTCTGCTTATATTGTTAGCTTTTTGTTCATTCCATCATCAATTAAGCCTTGCTTTCACTTCACAAGAGTACCATGAAGCTCTTGAAAAATCCATTCTCTTCTTTGAGGGACAACGATCTGGAAGATTACCATCTAACCAGAAATTAACATGGAGAGGAGATTCTGGATTATCAGATGGCTCTTCTTATCATGTATACATACTCATTTTTTATATGTAAGTTAAATATAACATGCATGTTAATTATTTGTTTGATCATTCTCTATATGTATATTGGTTCAGGTGGACCTAGTTGGAGGTTATTATGATGCTGGTGACAACTTAAAGTTTGGGCTTCCAATGGCTTTTACTACTACATTATTAGCATGGAGTGTCATTGAATTTGGAAGCTCAATGCAAGATCAGATTGAAAATGCTAGAGCTGCTATCCGGTGGAGTACGGATTACCTTCTCAAGGCAGCCACCACAACTCCAGACACATTATATGTCCAAGTGAGTGGCCGCTCTAAGCATGTTTTGGGTGCGCGATTACACATTTGATTAGTTAAAACTTTGTTTCTAAATATCGTTAATATTTGCAGGTTGGAGAGCCTAACATGGATCATAGGTGTTGGGAAAGGCCGGAGGACATGGACACTCCGCGCAACGTGTATAAGGTCTCAGCTCAAAATCCAGGTTCTGATGTCGCGGCAGAGACGGCAGCTGCATTGGCAGCTTCTTCATTAGTATTTAGAGACTCTGATCCAACATATTCCTCCAAATTGCTTCAAGCAGCCATCCAAGTATGTTCCTCTTCTAAAACACAATTTTTCCCAGTTTTCATCTCTTAAGTTGTTTGTTTTTTCAATTTTCATGCTCTAATTAATCAATTAATGTGATTTATGTAGGTATTCAATTTTGCAGACCGTTACAGAGGCTCTTATAGTGACTCTCTTAATTCTGTTGTCTGTCCATTTTACTGCTCTTACTCTGGATACCATGTAAAGTCTTAAAACAATCTTCGTTTTTTTTTTTTAAACGAAACGAATCACATGTGTGCGTTATGAAATTATATTAATATATCAACATGCTGATATTATTATTGTTTAATAAATAAATAAATAAATAGGATGAATTACTTTGGGGTGCATCATGGATTTATAGAGCTTCTGGAATTAGCTCCTACAAGGAATTCATACAATCTAACGGTCACACATTAGGCGCTGACGATGATGGTTACACCTTCAGTTGGGATGATAAACGACCCGGAACTAAAATCTTGCTTTCAAAGGTATCCTTTTCTTTAAATCTGTTTACTTTGGCTTCATGTTATCTACAACACATGAATCACCTTAGTTGATTTATGGGTATTGTGACAGGAATTCTTGGACAAAAATTCTGAAGAATTCCAGTTATACAAGGCACATGCAGACAATTACATTTGTTCTCTAGTACCAGGATCCCCTGGTTTCCAGGCTCAGTATACCCCAGGTCACCAATCCTAATTCTTCAATTAAGGACATAATTAACACATAATTTATTGCCAACTAAGGTCAAATTATATATATAAAATTTATAAAGTGCTGTGACATTTTAGTAGGTATTTTAAAGTTTACTAGATTAACCATCAAAATAATATAATTTTAACAAATTGGTGTGACCTGAGTAATAAGCAGCTCAATACTTTAAACAAGTGGTCGAGTTCAATTCCATATTCATATTATATACGTCCTTTAAAATTGCTTCAAATTTTGTAGTTCAACATTAACTCATTAATATAAAAATAAACACACACATAGTTTTGATAATGTAAAAGCTTTTACTAACACAAATTTAATTTTGCAGGGGGTATTCTGTATAAAGGGAGTGAGAGCAATTTACAGTATGTGACATCTACATCCTTCCTTCTCTTAATATACGCCAAGTATCTCAACTCCAATGGAGGTGCTGTCTCATGTGGTACATCAAAAATCACAGAACAAAACCTCATTAAATTGGCCAAAAAACAAGTTGATTACATTTTAGGTGATAATCCAACAAAGATGTCTTATATGGTTGGTTTTGGAGAGAAATATCCAAAACATATTCACCATAGAGGTTCTTCTTTACCTTCCATTCGCGCGCAGCCTCAACAGATTTCCTGCAACAATGGATTTCAATACCTTCATTCAGGTTCACCTAATCCAAATGTTCTTGTTGGAGCCATTGTTGGTGGTCCTGATAGCAGTGACAATTTCTCTGATGATAGAAATAATTATCAACAGTCAGAACCAGCAACTTATATTAATGCACCTTTTGTTGGTGCTCTTGCTTTTTTCTCTGGTCAAGAATCAAGTTAGTTACCAATAATCACGTGAAAGATACATTTAACTAAAAGAATCTTGGTCATAGATAGACCTAGTTAGTTAATTTGATTAGGTCCTAGTCAATTGATCTCTTATTAGTACTAAGTCAATGTGTGGTTGGTTAGTAAAGTAATTAGTTTTTGTCACATGCTTGCTTGTGTCATATTCTACATGTCCATTTGGTTAGTTAATGTGGAAGTTTCTATAGGACTATTGTAAGAGAAATTCTTAGGTAGGATTTATCAGATGCAAAGAGAATTTCTCCCATTGTAAACTTTTAACAAAATTAGTACATTTAAAAGTTTAGAATTATCAGTTGCAAACTTAGAAAAATGGACAGGGAGCATGCTAAGTAATATAAATCAACAAAAAATTTCAGAAAGGAGAAGGTTGTTTGTGAGTGGTTTTTCCAATATATTCAAGATTGTTTGAAAATAATTGGAAAAGCTGATTTTGAGACTAAAATATATTAATTAACTTCAAAAACTAAATTGAAGAGTTCATGATACTTCAGAAACTAAATTAATTAATTATTCCCAAATCATTTGATGACTCTAAAGTATATATGAGGCCCACCATTTTTGAAATAGGTTTCACATGAAGTGTTGAAACCTATATGTATTTCAACCAATAAAATGCGAGTGTTAGAAATAGTGTGTTAAAATAAATGTTGCTAGTATTATTCTTTACACACACTAAATACAAAGAAGATAAATATTGTTGGTTCGAACACACGCTCAACCTCCAACGTATCAAATGTTATTGCAATATTTTAGCATACAAGTTGTATTTACACGCGCTCAATCACTATTGTTATAGTCTATAACTTCAATAAACCAAAGATTAACCAGTATTATAGTCATGTTGTGTTCTTTTATTGTTTAATCTTTGGTTTATTGAAGATATAGACTAAACAATAATAAAAACAGTAAAATGCTACTTAACGAAGGTTTTAAAAAACAATTAAAAATTTGAGGAAGAGGAAATTTTATTAATAACATTGACACTAATGGTCATATTACAATCGTCTCAGATAAAATGATAAAATTCGAACTTTGTCACTTGAGATTACAAAGTCAAATTCTAATCATTGAACTACCACCTCTTAGATAACTTAGCGTAGTTTTTTTTACAAGAATATAAAGTATAACCAATAAATCAACATTGATGATATGATAACGCTATTTTGGATGAATTGAGGGGTGATAAATTAGTGAATAATTATCACTACTATGTGAGTTACATCCCATGCTTCAATTTCTAAAAAATACTTCCACGCAAACTTACTTGCATATAATTTTAGAGTATGATTTTTTCAAAGTCTCAAGTTTGATTATCCTTGATATTGATTTTTATAGGCTAGTTTGCTTTCTTAAAAAATATTTTCATGCAACTAAGAAAATTAATTTTTAGAAGTGACTAAAAACTACTTAAGATATTGATATTTTTTTTGTTATAATATTTTTTTTCTATAGTCGGAGTGGCATGTATCTTAGAAACTCACACATACAAATGTTAAATGTAGGATTTTGGATTTGATTTCGGATGAAGATGTCCAACCAAATGATTAAGAGACACGAGTATAAATGAAATCATTCTTTAATAACATTTTGTGTAACTTTATAAATAAAATTAAATATTGAGGACACAAAAAGTAAAATTAATATTCCAAAAAAAATAGTTAATGAGATAAAGTTGTTTCCTTTTTACTAGAAAACTAGGATAAAATGGATTAGAGGGACACCTTATGTTCTCAAACTCAAAAGTCCAGGTTAACTTGTTTAGTCTACGTAAACTCGACTCATAAACTTATAAATAACATATTAATAATTTTATAAAAAAACATATATAGATAATGTAATGCCATTAAAAAAATAACAATTCAACATTTCATCTCAACAAAAACCATAAATAATTTTAAATAGATAACTATTTATGATAGACCAAAAATAAATGGCGAAAAAAAAATGGAAGAAGGCGAAATAAAAAATTGTAATGTCAAAAAACAACATACTCAAATATGTAAGTATAATAGGTGTCCCTCACAACAACACAAAATACTTCCTAAAAGAAACACAAAATACATAAATTTACTCTTCAAAACCAACCAATATTGCAGCACATAAATAAGTAAATTAAATATTACATGAATTTTGATTTTATTTTCCAAAATTATTTGAGTGTGATACATAATAATTTTTTTATAATGAAATACGATAATATACATACAAATGGATATGTAGTATTATTAAAAAAGATATACGGGAGAAAAACAAAAAGTAAATATATATAGATAGAAAGATAGTTAGAATTGTTGTGAAAATTGAAGAGTTTAGTTTAGGATAGCGAATAGTTGATTGATTGATTTTATCCGAACAACTTGGCTCACTCTTCAATGGCGTCCACTCTCTTCTGCACTCCGTCGCTATGTTCTTCTTCCTCTTCTTCTATGTTTTCTACTCCGCTTAAAATATCTTTAAAGCCCAGTGGAATCTCCATTACTCCTCCTCTTCAAACCAAAAACCCCCTTTCTCAAAGACGCTTCAAAATCACTGCCATGGCTCCACCCAAACCCGGTGGTGGCAAAGCAAAGAAAGGTACTAAACAAATTTCGATTTTCTTGTAAATTTGCAATGTAATTAACAACAACAACAACAACAACAACAGCATGTTTTTGTTTGTGGCAAACAGTGGTTGGAATCATAAAGCTGGCTCTTGAAGCCGGGAAGGCAACACCAGCTCCACCGGTTGGACCGGCTCTTGGTTCAAAGGGTGTTAACATTATGGCTTTCTGTAAAGATTACAATGCTAGAACTGCTGATAAACCCGGTTATGTCATTCCCGTTGAAATCACTGTCTTTGATGTATGTAACTAACTTATTCTTTTCTTTTTCTTTCATTTCAATCATTTTCTTATTCTATTCTTGTGTAACTTTGCAGGATAAAAGTTTTACTTTCATATTGAAGACTCCACCTGCTTCTGTTCTACTGCTTAAGGCTGCTGGTATATTATTAATATTATCCCTTTGATATTTTGTTAGAATCAATGTGCTTCAAATTCATAATTCAGCCCTTTACCGCTAATGCATCTCTATTAAATAACCCTGTTTTTGGTCTACTAGTTGTAAGATATGAAACATAGGCACACGCTAGATGTGGACACGACACCGGCACTGACATATATTATAGACTATGGTAACAATTTGAGAAAATTGAAGTGATTGTATTGTATGTAATGACCGGTGTCTGTGTCGTGTTGATGTCAGACACCGACATGTGTCCAATACTTGGACATACCTTCAGTATAAAGTGTCATGCTACGTACTTGTAAGGCTTACTATAAGACACTATTGGGTCGGCATGTTTGGCCAGCGGCAACTAAGCACCGCGAAAGTTATTAGTCATTAGCTGAAAGTTTAGGGATAATACTAGAATTTGGATTAAAAAATTGCATCCCTAGTCATTGCTATATTTCATTGTGCTTTTTCCCCTTCCTGCCTCAAATGTCATTAATTTAGGGTTAAGGATCATTGAATCTTAAATAGGGCAAGGTTATTCAACTCAGTACGCTATATGATCTTGTGATGCCTTGTGACTAAGTGAACTATATTAAAATTGTTAGGCATCCATACTGATATTGGATATTTAGTATACATTTGATTTGACAGATCGAAAGCAAATATGAATCGTTTTAGCTTCCGTTTACTCCGTGTTTCAATTTTCTATCTATGATCTATTTGTTTTAATCTGGATCTAATCAAGGGTTAGAAAAAACGTGTATATTTCAAGAATTATAATCTCAAGTCTCAACACTTGAGATGTGATCTCAATAACATTTTACATATAATCCAATGATATGTAAAATATTGTGTCTTGTATTATATGAGAATTTCTCCTACACTACAAATGAATGAGATTTTTTTAGTGGTTACATTCGAGGTATTCTTACAAGGCTACACCCACTACTTATGGCCGAACCCCTGTTTACTAGGTGTTTTAATGGATGGAGAACTCTGCATTGCCATTAAAATCTCCCCATCTTGAACAAAACTTACCTTTCTGTATCTGATTTTTTTTTTATACAGTATGTAATAGACTTTATAGTTGGGCTGTCTATGAACATAGTAGCAGAAAATAGAGTTTTTGTGCTTTTAATTCAGTCTTGAAATATGATCAGTCTGCTGTTGTCATACTTATCTAAATAAACAAAACGAAGCAGATATGTTAAGGTTATTGGTTTGATAGATTATCAGGCATTTAATTTCAAACATCCTGTTTTCGAGTGAATCTAGTGTTCAAAGTTCCAAATTCTATTACACTGATTGACTGATTTGTTGTGTAGGGGTGGAAAAGGGTTCAAAAGACCCCAAGGTCCAAAAAGTAGGAAAAGTCACAATTGATCAGTTGCGTACAATTGCTTCTGAGAAGTTGCCGGACTTGAATTGCTCGACCATCGAATCAGCTATGAGAATTATAGCAGGCACAGCAGCAAATATGGGAATTGATGTTGATCCTCCTATTCTTGAACCCAAGCAGAAGCAATTGTTGTAATCATTTTTCAATTTTCCCTCCAAGTGTAAAAAGTCCTTGCGGTACTAGATCACACAGGACATTTTATTGTACAATGTTTTGTCTTCTAAATCAGCAAAGAGAACATTTGATTTTAACTATTTTGTGTTAGTTGAATTATATTTAATTTAAATACATGATCACCTCATTAATATCAGCCACAAAGTTGTTGCATGGTGTGGTTTTGTATTGTGTTTGATTCTAATTAAGAATCTTATGTGAATTGTGTTGCTTGTTTGTGTTGTTTTTGTCATTTGTACTGTTGTATTGTGGTATGGCTGTGTTATTGAGCATGCGTTCTTTTGCTTACTGTGTAATGGCAACTAACAATCTCTTTCCTGAAAACAAAGTTAAAGAGTTGAAAATTGAAATTAGTTGGGAATGCATAATATTCTAGTATATCTTGCCATTTACTAGATGTGTGGGTAACCATTACATGTAAGTGGATGACTTGAATATGTTGAGGGCTTTGTAGAAAGAAAAATAAATAAATTCGAGTCTCATGTTTGCTTCCGCATCCCCACATCAATAGTCTCACAATTTCATTGAAGCTATGTATTGTGGTGTATGTTTGGTTCTGCGGTGGAAAAAAAATAATGATTTTGACCGAGTTTGGACCTGCGGTGGGAGGGGCCTAGATGTGCATTTTTCTAATGTTATAAATAGTAGCTTCTTGTTTTTCACAGTGAGAGGGGACTAAACACACGTTTCTGGTGGGTAGAAGCTAACCCAAACACACGTTGAATTGATTCTAACAAAAATTGAGTTGAAGGTAGAGTGATTTATTTTTCGATACATTCATGTAAACGTAAGTTGAGCAATAAATTTGAGTGTTAAATCAATTCTTGAATTAAAAGCTGCAATTTCTAACTTCAAGTATAATAAATTCTAGAAGAAAAATCAAGTCGACTCTAGAGAAATCAAACATGTCAAAAGTGGAACCAAAAATCAATTTTGCCTCCTCCAAAAGTGAAACCAAAGATACACATGGTGTTGGGTTGAACGCGTCTACGAATATTCAGCACGGAAACAAACGAGTACAAACACTTTTGTTGCATACTCAACGTAATTCCAAATAGGTTTCGTTATTTTGTAATATAGTATTACACAGCATTCTCAGTGTTTGTTGGTAAAAAATTGCACAGCCTAAACATTATTTAGCTCATTAGTGGCATCCCTTCCAAGTTCCTTCTTGAATGTTAATCGTGTTAAATGCCATCCAATGTCTTGAGATGTGAATAATGGATCTTCGTGTTACTTCGGCAAAAATGCAAAAGGATCGGATAGAATTTTGCATTAATCGTATGTTTAAGCTAAGGTATAAAAAGTAAAAACCCAAATGGTTTAGAACCGATTTCAAATTGTGAAGTAAAGTTCTACAATTTTATGTTCTATCCTAGAAATGGATTATTATCATGTTAGAGCTAGAAAATTGGTGCATGAACTAATCTTCGACTTCTAAACACAGCTTAAAAGATTTCAGCAACCAGAGTCATTGTCGCATCGCATCACAAGAAATTGAAGCACATATGCTTTGGTTCATTCAAAGAAGAGGACTCAAAAAGAGCACAAGATTTACTATGGGTGTGTGTGTATACAAAATAAATCCTCAACTTAGGTTGTTACTTCTAAACTGAAATGTTTGAGAAGGGTGAGTGAGAACTTGAAAATAAGGCATACAAATTATCGACCAATTAGTGAAATATAACGTGTAACCGAGGTTACATATATGCAACAGGTTTTTCTCATCCACTCCAAGCTTTCCCTGTGCTACAACATCTCTTATCCTTTATCTATGAAGATAATACTTTAAAAATTGATTAAATTTAGAAGGCGGGTCTATAAAGCAAATGATGAATGAACATTCTTTGCTTTTTGCCCTTAACAAGAGTTGAAAATAATAACTGTAAATCTTATTGGCATACAAAATAGAATGCATAATTGTCTCAAGAACACATAATCTTAAACATCCATAAAGTGATTCCCAAAACTTGAGCTACTTTCATGACGACTTACCAAGGAGGTTATCCACTTCATTGTTGACCACTAAATAATGGATCCAATATTTAATCTTTCCATGGTATATTTGTCATTAGCAGAAACAATCAAATCTACAATTTGTTTTTGCTTGTTGAATGTAGTTATTACAGAAACTAGAGTAAGTTTGAACATACTTCTCAATTAGCACTGCGTTGAAACAAATCCTTCACATATAAGCTGAAATTAGCTTTGATTCTGACATTTCAGCCCCATTTGGATAAACAACTTATTTGCAGCTTATAGCACAAGCACTTATCATAATAAGCGCTCATGTACAAGTTATTTCTCTAGCAAAAGATAAAATAAAGTGAAATTATTTTTGTATAAGCTATAAGCTGTTTTCATAAGCTATCTTGGAGAATTTATAAAAATAAGCTGAAATCCTTATATACATGTCATAAGCTGTTTTCAAAAGTTCTTTTAAACAGTCTCACAAAACTCATGTCAGTAGATAAACTCACATAAGCCAATCTAAACAGACCCTTACTTAATCCATAATCACTTATTGATATTAACAGAGAAATTTCAACAAATTAAAAATCAATCGAAACAGCCTTAACCCAACAAACAGAAATACAAACACTATTACAAAATATAGAGTGACAGCAAATACAGCTACTATTCCAAATAAATCCACAGTTTTGTTCTATCACAACACACTAAATTTCATGCAGAATTTTACAGTTTAGCAATGAACATAATTAAACCAACACCAAGTAACTTACTGCATTTGACTCCATTCAGACAATAAGCATTCTAGAGCTGATCCTGCCTTTGCACAATTTAGATTGCACCCAGTATATAGTATATACAGACTCCAAACATGAGTTATGACTATGGAAATAATCATTAATCATAAACCAGAAACCCAACAGCACTTGGCTTTAAATCATAAATATGCAGATAATTTGCAGCAGATAGAGAAATATCATAACTCATATCCTACTCTATTTGACTGCATTCAAATGCCATCTAATTCTGTACCAGCCTTTGCCAATTCATCTGCAAAATGGTTTGCTTCCCAAAGAACATGAACAGAACTCACTTTATTTAACACCAGCAACATATTCTTTAATTTATTGCAAGCAAATCTTAGATTCCATGGGAAACTCTCCTTATCAAATATGATTCTATTTCGCTCGTTCCACATCAGTCAAATGACCACATAACATAGGCAAATGAACTCCCCACCATTTCAGCATTCCCGTCCAAATTTTCCAGCTATAGCAGCAATCCAGAAAAGTGTGGTTGATAGTTCCTCCTATTCGTAACACACTCCTCTGCTTTTAATATGTTCAATCTCCTTAACCAACTCCCAGTATTCAGGCTTCCATGCAACATGAACCATAACAGGAGCTTTGCTCTTGGAGGCGCTAGTCCTACCTTACTCCTCATACATAGTGCACCGACTTGATCATGTCCCAATAGGCTTTGGAGAATTAATGACAGTGTACTCTCCATTTTTGTCATACTTCGACCACGACCTATCATCTGCAATTGTATCTAGATTCACACCTTTCAATTTGTTCAGCATGTTATCCACCTGTTCCAGTTCCCATTCAAAAAGAATCTTCTCCACAACACATTTCAATTTTTGTGAAAATATGAACTTTTAGAGTTCAAACATCAACATGTGAGAAGTACATGAGTTTCTGTATTTGTTTACACCTATCAATGATGCTTTTCAAGACACATTTCATTTGATGTGCTACCATTCCTAAACTCCAGGAAAAATAAATAATATTTGCTAAACCCAAATACATCATCTAGGTTCTTCAAAAACAGGAAAATCAAAACTTAAACTCTTTAAAACAACATCTAGATTTAGCAAGCAATAATGCTTATTTGCCGTAAAGTTGTATTTGTATCTAATGAATCATTAAATGAGGGAAAATGAAAAATGGAAACAAAGTGGAACCAATTTCTTGATGAGCTTGGTGAAGAAGCATTTGACGCCAGCAGAGAAGAAGTCCAAACATGATTACTCTCCAACAACAAAAAAAAATCTAGGAATTAGGGCTGGTTTAAAAAACCAGTGCAGCAAGGGAAAAGTGGAGGACAGTGGCCAAACCTTGATAGCAGGAGAGCTGCCTCAAAAATCTGAACAATTTCTCCGATCGCTTATAGCATGAGGTAGGACATGACATACAAGTAAGGAGCACCAGAGTGAAAGCAAGGATATTTTCCAAGATGAGTGACTAGATGTCTTAGGAATAATACATTACAAACAAATGAACTTGAACCTTATATAGCTTATAGAATTTCTGAGTGGAGAATCTCCAAGGACTTTATACAAAGGGTTGCTTGTGTTATAAAGAAAAAAGAAAATTTATTTAAACACCAGTATGATCTGATATAGAAGTATAATAAACATATACTTTATGATAAAAGTGTGAAAAAGATATATGGATAATAAGAGCAAATGTATAACAGTAAACATACGATGATTATGTGTACATAGTGCTTTAACCAAAACTCTAATACATTCCAAAAATACCTTTATATTATTAATAGCCTCCCTAAAACATAGAAACAAGATAACTACCAACTAATCTCTCAAAAAAAAAATATAACTACCAACTAACTTTATTCTAACTAACAAACCACCTAACTAACCTCTTAACTGATCATCAAGAGTTTTAATGCCTATTTCTAAACTTCCTCCTATAATAAACCTTTACCACATTTCAGTAGGGGTTGTGACATTATTCCTACCAACATGCTTGAAATAAAGGTTCCATGATGCAAGAATTCCCACTTTCAATGATGGCCTTGAAAATACAAGTTAAAATACAATGCAGGAAACCCACACACTTTATGACAACCCTCCGAATTGATCTCTCTTAGTTGGGTGCAGTTTTCTACCACATGTCTCACTCCTTTCGTTGTAACATCACTACAATATTCCAGTAACAGACGCAAAAGCCCACGACAACTCTTTGAGATCTCGTACAATGCTTCATCATCAACTCTCGTTTCCGACAAGTCCAACACCTCTAATTTGGGAACTTCAAAGTTCATTCCACGCAGTTTCACTCTTGAACAACGTGCTAAGTTCAAATGTCTAATATTAGAACATATCCTTAAAACTTGACAAATACCACCATCAGATATGCCACTACAATTTCTTAAATCAAGAAATTGCAAATTGGGGAAAATAGAAACAAACATTATGATGCTTTCATCTCTTAAACATGAATTGGAAGCCAAACGGAGTGACACTAATTTAGTGCTTACAACAAAATTCATCAAGGAATTAGAATTCTCTACATGATTTGTTTGTGTGAATTTGATTCTAATGGAGGATGTGAGGGAGGAAATACAACAAAATGGGTCACGACGTGAGCGCGGGATGTGGAGTGAGGTGAGGTTTGGGAACCTTTGAAAAAGGCGAACAAGGAAAGGGAGTGTTGGGTGACAAATTGTGAGAGAGAAGTGGAGACGGAGACGGAGACGGTTGGTGATGGAGAGGAACTGCTTCGAGACGAGGGAGAGAGAATTCAAGTAACGGTTGTAGTTGTTAACATCGTCGTTGATGAACAATTTGAAGATATATTCCCAACACTCATTAGGTAAATATAAATCTGCAGCCATTGTTGTCGTCACCAGCGTCATTTGAGAAGGTGGGAATATTTTAGGTTAGAAAGATACATATGGTTGCGAAGCCGAGGGAGTATCCCCTTTCCTTAATAAAAAATATCATGGATATCCTATTGAGTTTTTTATTGTTTTTATCGACAATAAATGATAAAATGAAGAAAAATAATAATTCAATAAAAGGTAAAATTTAAAGAAAAAATGTTACACTCAAACACAACACAATATTTTGTTATATAAGATCGAAATAAGGTTTTTTTTTATTGATGTGGGTTCCTCCTAGATAAAAATAGAAGAAGAAATTCAGTTGTATTTGTTCCAGTCCGACCAAAAGGTCATATCCACTTAGCAGACTCAATTACATGGTAAGGTCCAATAAGACTCCAAGCCCTTCACACTCCCTTATGTCTATATAAAAGATACTCCACTACAATTCCAAGTAAGTTCATTCTTTCCCAAAAACCTCACATTCTTCTTGTTTCCCACCTGACTTAGGCGACGGAGCGCATGTGCAAGTACCACCCATTTCGTCTCACCGACAACGTGGTTTTTACCATGGATTTCGGCAGACACCTTGTCAACGAAACACTTTCTTCATCAATCTGTCATCAATGTGAGTATCATTATCTCCCTCGAGATAATCTCTTTTATGGAACATATTAGTATTCCCTTTAAAAATTGTTATAGAATAGATTAACGATATTAATAATCAAATTTATGTACTGACCTGTGTAAAATAGTTGAATGTGGCATGCATCTAGAAACAGAAGGAGTAGTATTTCAATCATGTGATGTAAATAAATCACAAGTCTTTTATGTTCTGTGCTACAAATGAATTATCATCGTTATAGTGCTAGAAAATTGGTGCACGAATTAATCTTCAACTTCTAAACATCACACACATAAAAGGTTTCAGCGGCCAAAGTCTCGTCACAACTCACAAGAAGTTGAAGCACATATGATGTGGTTCATTCATCTCAAAAAGAGCTCAAAATTTAGTATATATTGATACATATTTTTGGTTGTTGATTTTAAAATGTCAGATGTTTGAAATGGGGTAAGAGCAACTTGATATGCTTCTCTTAACCGTTTTATTGAGCACAAAATAATGCATACAATTAGTAAGCAATTAGTGAAATATAATGTAACCTCTGTTACACAGATGAAACAAGTTTTAAGCTTCCTCCCGCACTTGCAAGTTGCAACATCTTCCCACATCTTTTATCAATGAAGATTATACTTCAAAAATTGATTAAATTTAGAAGGCGGATCTAAACAAAATGATGAATGACCTTTCTTGCATATCCCCTTAACAGAGCATATATAAAAGTACAAGTATTAAACAAAGATAATTTAAAACAACCGAAAATCTCTCGGGCGTACAAAATAGAATGCATAATTGTCTCCAAAAGAACACATAATGTCAAACATCCATAAATTGATTCCCAAAACTTGAGCTACTTTCATGACTTGCTGAGGAGGTTATCCACTTCATTGTTGACCACTAAATAATGCTTTGCTAATTATGCCTGTTGCCTCAATATATCGGTCCACACACCTAGAGATGCAACTGCTTTCACCCCCACTGAGGCTTGAACTTGGTTTTGTGATACACTTGTCAAAACACTTTCCTCTCACTGTCTGCGAAATAAATGGCAATTGGAATGTAAATGCAATTGCA
The DNA here is from genome assembly GCA_018208015.1 of Medicago ruthenica. NCBI lineage: Eukaryota > Viridiplantae > Streptophyta > Magnoliopsida > Fabales > Fabaceae > Medicago > Medicago ruthenica. The sequence continues at coordinate 67,135,374 of CM031373.1, read as the reverse complement.
GAAAGTAAGGCACACCAAACATATTCAGTACTCAATCCCATGACATTGCTCAGGACTTATATCCAGTATCACACCACAACAAAAGAATGAAAGTATCTTACTACTTTACGTGGACTAAGATGCTTCATTTTTTTATAATTAAAAAGAATTTAGAATTACAAGTGGATGGGAGAAACCTCTGAAGCAATTGCAGAGACTTTTTCATATATTTGAAAGCAATAAATATCAGGTGCTTATCATCTCTAGTAATTCATGTTCAAGAAACAAATCAATGGCAAAGTGTAATAACTACGTCTCTTTCTATATGGCAAAAGAACCATCATCAATCTCCATTGACATACACAAGTTTTTTCACAATCTACATTGACAGTAGCAACAACAGGTAAACTATTATATCATCCAAAACGAAAAGAACTACCACAAATCTGAATGTTTCATCACCTTAAGACTACTATGCACCTTCTTATTTGGGTAAGAATAAAAACTGAACTGAACTAATAACTTGAAGCTTCAGGGTTATAATTTTCAATCCAAAACTACACTTGTGGCTGCAATATTTAAGGTTTTAGAGATTTCTACAACCAAAATGCAAACACAATTGCAGTCAAAATTGCATCTATTCACAATATTCCACAATTTTAAGGATAAAATTGCTGCCTAGTGTTCAGAAAGTAACAGAATCTGACAATCACTTGCAAATACAAGGTAGAACTGTCCATAGTCACAGAATTCGCTACACTTGCTAGAGAACCGCGAATTGGTTCGTGCGAACCGGTTCGCGGTACTTTTGCGAACTGGTTCGTCTGAATTCCCTGTAGAATTCAAAGAAGACAGCGTACTAGAGAAATGGAAGAGCGAACCAAGAAAAGATGTCGCAATTTCTGATTTTCCAGTTTCGAATTTCAACATCAAGACATGAGAAAGATACTGAAGAGGCAATTTCTGGTTGAATGAAAGATTCAGGGAGAAAAAAAAAAGGAGTTAATAAAAAACGGGATAGAGGAAGAAAGAAGTTAGGAGTGTGATGTGTTGTGTGTTGATGAAGATGAATACTTACGTTGGAGCTGTTGAAGACGAAAGGTTAAGCGGCGAAAGACTGTTGAAGACGAAAGGTTAAGCGGCGAAAGAAGATGAATACTTATGTTGGAACTGTTGAAGACATTAATTTTTTTTGAAAGAAGAGACTCATTTATTTGGTAGTAGTGAATTTAGGCTTACTTTTTTTTCTGGACGAAGGAGAGAATGAATTTAGTATTAAAAATATTAATTAACGATTCATAGGTAGCTGAAACAAACAATAAGTAGTACATTATATTCCCTTAAAAAAATACATTATATTATTTGCCTAAAAAAAATATATATATGATGATATTAATATTTTTAAAATTTTATCATGTTATGAATCTTCTAGCTTTGGATGAAATCTAGTAGTAAAACTTTTTCGTAAAATTTACTGATAGCTTACACTATACTTAATCGGTACTACGAACCGACGCGTACCGAAGCTCTATACCCTCATACGTACCGAATTCTTCTCATGTCACGTACCGCGAACCCGTACCCGTACCACGTACCAAAGCGAATTACGAATTATGTGACTATGGAACTGTCTTTAAAAGATTAAAATGGATCCAATCTTTCCATGGAATATCTCTCATTAGCTTTTTATCACAAAATTGTCCTTCTATCAAGGATAACAACACAACCACAGTTACAACCTCAACCCCAATACTAAAAGAAAACAGAAATAATCAAATTTACATTTTACTTTTATTTATTGAATGTAGTTCTAATAGAAACTAGAGTAAGTTTGAACAAACTTCTCAAAGAACACTTATGATTACGAAGAAAAAAACTGCCTTGAGACAAAACCTTCACATATAAGCCAAAATTAGCTTTCCATTCTGACATTTAGGCCCCATTTGGATAAACAACTTATTTGCCGCTTATAGCACAAACACTTACATTGATAAACACTTATATATAACCTATTTATTTAGCAAAAGATAAAATAAAGTAAAATTACGTTTATATAAGCTATAAACTGTTTTCGTAAACTATCTTGAAGAATTTATAAAAATAAGCTGAAATCCTTATAAACACGTCATAAGAGGTTTTCAAAAGTTCTCCAAAACAGACTCACCAAACTTATGTCAGTAGATAAACTCAAATAAGCCAATTCAAATATGCCCTTACTTAATCAACAGTCACTTAAAATTTGTAACAAATTAAAAGCCAACTCAACAAATAAAGCTACTGTTATGCACTAACTTGCCTAATTCTATTTTCAATTATCATATAATATTGAGGGAATTAAACGAAGAAAAAGACGAGATACCTCAAGAAATTGTTGAGCATACTCCATAGCAAGTTGGGATTTCAACTGGTCTTTGAGATCTTGTGGGGACAATTGGGAAGAAGGTCGAGTAGATGGAGCTGAGAAAGAATCCATTGTTGAAATCGAAAATCACTTTATCGCTTCTCTGCGTCTAGAATCCTCTGTTAGTGGTTTCTGAGAGAGACAGATATAAAACCCTAGCGATTTGTGATTTTCTTTTTGGACACGCTATGCCTTAAACCCTAATTACCCACAATAGACGGTCCAGCCCATCCAATAGGCTATGTGTTTTTTTTAAAGAAAGACTCAATTTTGACCTCTTTGTAATTTTCTCGCCAACTCATTTTTTTTATCAAGTAGTTTATTGTCTAGAGCTCACACATTTTAAATGTGGAGAAATGAGGTTATCCGAGGTTCGAACTCTGACTCCTACTTATAATATGCAATATATCTATCAACTGAGCTAAGTTCACGGGAATCTCGCCAACTCAATTTAATCTCTCAGAAAAAAATAATACTTAATTAATTCATAATATTTTTATATGAAAGATAAAAATACATGAATGTGTAGATAAAATGATAAAAAAAAAAAATCTCGTTCATTACAATAGGGATACAAGTTTGTTCATAGTTTGAAAAAACTAATGATTAGTTTAATCTTTACTATATTGAAAACTAAATTATACTTCAATAAAATTGTCAGCGACCAAATTGAATATTCACTATGTTTTTATAATACTTTACTTTTTTGAGGGAATGTGAATACTTTTCTCAATAGCGGAAATGTATTAATACATATATTCATAAAAATTCACATGAAATATTTAAATTAAGTAATTCTTTTTTACAAAAAATATATAAAAAAGGTTAAATTAAAAGTTATTAGAAAATTACTTTGTGGCTGACAAAATTGTACATTAAAACAATATACATGTCTAATAATGAATTTAAAATCAGTTTATTTAATAAATATTATTTCAATGATAATTTTTAAATATTAAGTTGCATCTAATGCTAATTAAAAAAATTGAATATTGATTATAGATTAAGAGAGAGAAATTCTTCTTTGAATATCAAATTAAATACTTAATATTTTTTCTTTAATTTGATATTCAGAGAGGAATCTTTCTCTATACTGTTTTGGTTTTTCATGTTAATACCTATAATTTTTGTTTATCTTTAGTTGTCTCAAAAATTGTTGTTCAAATAACATACATCATTTGTTTAATGTGACTAATTGAGTCTCTTCTCTATTCTTACCATCGTCTACAAAACTATGCATTTTATGTATTGAATCGAATCATCATCATCATCTCCACTTAATTCTTACAATCATGTCTCAACTTTTTTTTACCTTCATCTTTTATAAGATATGTATATATAAACTATCTTATAAGTATTTTCGTGTATAATGAAATATCTTATAAGTATCTGATAAAAAAAATTAAAAATTATTGTGATACTTCTCTCTGATATGTATCCGTAAATATCTATAGAGTATCAGCATCTTATACAAATATACATCACCACTTTTTAAGTATCCGAGCATCATATACCGAGGAAGGTCGTTAGGCTAAAAAAAATGAAGTGGATGGCAATTTCAAATACTATGCATTGACCTACTTATTATTGATTTCTTATTTTAGCTAGGGTGGGAATTAGCATACATCATTTTAGCTATCTTTTTTTTTGTTACAATCATTTTAGCGACTCAGTTCGGCTCGTTAAGTTCATCTCTGCACTAGATCAGTGGGATACACATGAGTAGTGCTGGACTCAAATCATATAATTCAAAAACAACAGCCACTCTCACCACATCATTGGAAATGCAAATTGATTGGCGAGTAGCATGCTTTTGTTTTCCTCCCTCCTAGGCTTCTGCTTTTATAGATGAACTCCTCCTCTATTGTTTACAAACAAACGATGTGGGACATAATGTGCTATTATGCATTTTGCTTCTTTTGCTATTAGGTATTGTATACTTCAACTAGAGCACACGTGTTGCTACTACTTTTATAGGTTTTTTACTTGTTTAATTGTTTGTTTTAAATAATTGTTAAATGGTTGTACCAAAAAAATGTCAAATAGTTTATTAAATTAATACTAGTAATCCCTTTAAAATCAACATACATCAATACTAGAATACTAGAATTTAAATATATTAAGTCAATTATATAAATTTCAAAATGAAAAATCAAGTATTATATATAAAGTTAATCGAGTCAGCTCATCAATCAAACGAGTCGGACTATATATAGCTCAAGTTCAGCTCATTCAGTTAACGAACTTAATTTTCAGCTCAAATTCAACTCATTTGGTTCACGAACCAAGTTCAACGGATCAATTGTCGAATCGAGTCTCGAACTTTTTTCGAGTTAGCTCGGTTCATTGTCAGCCCTAGTTGTATTTTATTTCCTTGTTTAGGAATGCTGTGTATTTTTCTTTATTGATTTGATTTTGAATGACTCATTGGGCATGAGAAATGAACTCTAGATAAAAAGAAAACGAAAACTGAACCAAACACTAAAAAATTTGCTAACATAGTAACAAATATAATCTACTTTTTTTTTTACAACAAATACAATCGACTTTGTCAAAAAAAAAAAACATAATTAGTTCCAGAAATATGTCACCATTACAGCGGGAAATATTTAGACACAAAAATCCTCTTGTTGAGAAAAGCAATCACTTTTCACATTGATATAATTAATCCATTCATTCCATACATCTATTCCGGAAATCTGTTGCCAATACAACAAGATATATAGACACAATACGTCCTCTTGTTGAGAAATGCAATCTCTTTAACCATTGATATAGCTAATCCATCCATTCGGTGCTTTATCTCAACTGTATTTGATTTATTGCCAATATTACATTTGCTCGCGAGGCCTGTTCATTCCACCTGCTAGAATGGTATAATTTTCACCGGTAGACCTCAAAAACAAATCATTACATGAATCCATCTCATTTCATGACTTCGCCTTCATATGATGTTCTTCAATTCCTCAAACTTTTGAGCGATTGCATACTGTTGTTTTTCTTTGTATACTTCTATCAATGATTGTATTGCGCGGGATATCATTACTTTCTTTCGATCTGCAACAGATTTATCTTGAACATCAACCATCCCCCCAACAGATGAGCATAGTCTCTTGAGCCAATCTTCAAGGATGGATGCTTTCTTTACATAAATCAAATAGAACAAAAATTAGGTCAAGAGAAAATCGCATCAAAAGCTATTTAAACAACCCAGAAAATCCAATGTTCTTCATACAATCACGAAACACTAAAATTGCAAATGCATTGATAGCATAATATTAATACCAAGGCAGTCGTCAATAAGGATAACGTGACACAAAAATCAGGTTCTTTTCCCCTGAACAATACATACAAGATGAGATGTAAGCTCAGCGGTAAAAGTTTGACCGTGTAACTCAAAGACATGAAGTTCAAATCACTTCAAAAACAGTTGTAAAACGTCATTAATGTCACTTTATTAAATAATAATTTCATCTTTCCCATTTTTCTATTTTAGAAAATGACACAAGTTCTTTATCCTAAAATGTAGAAAACACAATTCCTCTCTATCCTAATTGTAAAAAAATTACACTAGTTATTAAAACTGTAGAGAACATGCATAGCCTGTAGTATAAGGGTAAATTGGAACACTGCATCAAATAAAAACATATAGTTCAATAACAAATAAACAAAACTACTATATCAACACCATGTCTTTCTACCAATTTGTTGTCACAAAGGTAGCTTTTAGAAGCCTCTACTGAGACTTAATTTATTCAACCAAATTTGTCAGGGATAGATTCCATAACCGATCTTCCCATTGAAAACCAAATTTATTATCTGTGATGTGGTGTCCATACTAACTTTAGCATATCATCACTTCATTGATTAAAGACAATAATCACTGATAAAAAAGAATTCGCTACTCTTGAGTTTGGCATATCCCTTTGAAATAAAAAACTTACCTTCACTAGAAAATCTTTCAACAATTGATCATTTGTACTTGATGTAAAGCGTAGAACGTGTAACATGGTCAAGGTAAGCTGCAACGAAAATGAGCAATTCAATTAAGTAACAACGATAAAGGAAAAACAATATCATAACTCCATAATTCAAAACCATAAATAAAATAAGACTGCTGTGCACGTTCACTCAAATTTACACTTTAAATTCTTGTTTTCAAAACAAGATATACGTCCAAAATAGGAAGATTTCTTTTCAAAATTATAATAGCTTAATAGAAATGATAGAGTTTCACAACACAGTACATAGGCCAGAATAAAAATTACTAATAAATCTAAGGCCAAGCAAATTTATCATGATCACAGAAGAAGAAAATTAACATTCAGTTTAAATCACAGCCATCCAGAATTTCAAGTCTAGAGAGAGAGAGAGAGAGAGGGCATATCAAGTGAGAGGGTTTTTATTGTGAGAGATGAGAGGATTAAGTCACAACCCTTGGATCAATCTTAACGGTTCAAGATGAAACTTGTACTTATGTGGTCTCTCATTTCTGGATTATTCCTCATTCCCTTCTCATACTACAGATCTCCCTTTTGTCAGTTCTCTCCTTCATCAAAAAAATTAAAAAAACTCGCAACTTGTACTTATGAGATTTAAGAGATCAATTTGATTTTCATCCAAAATCATTTCACACCATCGCAAAGGGCCAGGGATTCAACAGCCCTAAAACTCCAACTTTATCCGTCATGCCATTCATCGATTCTTCCATCTTCTCACTTCAATTAACTTTCATTCACTAACAACAACAACAACCCCTCTTGTTTAATCTTCTCAAAGTTTCTACACGCCCCCATTTCATACCTTCTTCCATGGATCGTCTCAAAAAGGTTCCATTTTTATGTTTTTGGGTTCAATTTGATGATTCATGTTTTACTAATTAAAATTAAAAGATGAACAGTATGAAAAAGAAAACATATTATCTCAACTTCTCTTTCGTGTGATTCTAAAGGTGTGAATTTTTTTATTATTAAAAATTAGACTTGATACATCAAAATTGCCTTGTCCAAGATCTGGAAAAACTCACATTTGAAAGAAAAAAAAAAGTAGAAACTGCAACAGAACCAGACGAGATGACGGCGAGAGAAGAGTCACAAGGGGTTGAATTGATTATACGCTGCAGTTTTAATAATTAAATAACACAGTAAATACTGATCTAAGGGTTGTGATTTAACCCTCTCATCTCTCACAATAAAAACCACTCTCACTTGATATGTCCTATATATATATATATATATATATATATATATATATATATATATCATTTAACCACTCCAAAATGATCAACTTAACATTGCATTGATGAATTTAAAGTATGACCTGTTTTTGTAATGAAACCCTATACTTGAAATTTGAAGGCCCAGAAATTGGGTCCTGATCTATATTCTCCATTATATGCTCTATGGATCGCACAATGTCTGGGAAGGATCGTCCATAATCTGCTAAAACACGGGAGAACAAGTTATATTCAAATAACGGCTTGGGATTTAAACTTCTTTGAATGATGAATAAGTAATAAGAACCAAATAAAATAAGGAAAAACAGGTAACAGAATGTTGGTCAAAATTATGGTTTATGTACCTTAGACTATGTATATTATATTATATTGCACTATAGTCCATTTCATATGCATAATATGACAAGGTCTAATAACATAAGAAATGGTGCAAGGCATGATAAAATTTTGATGATAAATATTTGGTATGACATGGATAAATATTTGATAAGAAAATACGCTACCTTGCACTGACAAAGGCACAGCCAATGCTGCAGCAGCTTGTATCCTGATCTTAAAATTTGATGAATTATGTAATAGCTGCAGAAGAATTCCAAACACGACCGGAGCCCTGCAAACATTGTTCCATTACCATAGTTTATTTTGATGTTGTAGGGTTTTAGTCTTTTAGGTATAGAAGGAGGAAAAAGAAAATTTACGAATCATAAAATCATATAGATTTGATAGCAATGATATATTGTATGTTGTTAGAGAAGACAAATCACTAATCCTTATCCTTATTGATACTAATACTGATACTAAACTCTTAATTTTAATATATAAGGGAACAAACCAAAATATGTAATTTTACATGGAAAGTGATTCTAAGAGACAATCTAAGATACTCTAACATACTAATGATGTGGTGATATATTTTTTCATATACTCTAGAACTCCCTTTCAAGCTAAAGCTCAATTAAGATTGATAATAATAAAACCTTAGAAAATTACCAAACAATATAATTTTAGATCAGACTTACAAGACCAAAGAGGTCAGAATTTAGAGCTATAGAACAGGGAATATGTGAGCTATTGTGGATGAAAATTATGCTTGATGGCATAATGATAAAGTATGAGAAGTGGATGAAGTTATTTTGTGACAATAAATCAGCTCTTAGTATTGCACATAATCTTGTTCAGCATGACAAGACAAGACACATTGAGATAAATTGGCATTTCATCAAAGAAAGACTGAATAGCAGATTGATAACAACTACCCACATCCTTTTAGGCACCAATTAACAATATCCATGTCAACAGAACGATTCAGCCAACTTATATGCGAGCAGGGGATGATATCCATTCACTAGCTTGAGGAGGATTGTTGTATGTTAATATGTAATTATTTGATTTTTTTTTTTTTTGTATTAGGCCCATTATTCAGAGCTTGTATATATATTGCGATTAGTGTTTGTACACTTCACTCGATTAATAATATTCATAATATTTTTCTCCATATAGAGCAGAAGCTGGATAGAAGACTATGAGATATGGCTACTGCTAATTGTGAGCTTATTATACATAAAATGAAAGACAGTTCACTAACTGCTTGTAACAGAATTGCACAGCTGGCAGAACTAACTGCTGAGCTGTCATAACAGGTATTAGCTAATATAACCATGCTTAATGTTCTTCCCACTCAAATACAAACAGAAACATGTTCTAACTCGTGTACTCTATCACTGGGAATCGATGGAGGTGAAAAAGGCAGCAGTAGGCATAATATAAGTACTCCCATGGGGAGACATAGTAATGAAGCAGAGGAAAATGAGGTGGTTAAAGGGAATGAGTAATGATGAGAGAAATATGATTGCCGCAGGAGGCTGAAAATACTCTCATGTGTTGGTGCATGGAGAGGACAAGCAGGTTGCATGTGGGGGTGCATGCAGAATTAGGTTTTGTACACGTGGCGTTCTCGGAGGGAGTTAGGTTGCATGTAGCGTTCTCGGAGGGAGTTGGGATCCTCTCCATTTCCTAAATAAAATGGAAGTGTCCATTACTGTGGTTTTAAAGCAAATAAATGATATAAATGCACACATTTTTAAAATTGGAGACATTAATTGAACATTTATACACCAAAACTTGGGTAATGGAATAAATGGAGGGGATAAAAAATGGAGAGGATCTTGACTCTCTCTAAGGACAGGGCTAGAAAAGTTTCCAAAGAGTGGAGGACAGTGGTGAATAAGGAAGCCACTAATGGAGGCACAACTGTGAGCACATGGAGAAAAAAGAAAATTTTCCTTTAGACTACAGATATCAAGGTAAACGAGCAGAGTGTAAGGGACTGGACTTGTGTAACAAACAACTAAACTGATTTATATGGGTGTGTTTGTTTCAAGGATTAAATTTACAATCCTGGGAATAACATTTCCTGGAACATTATTCCTAGGAATCTTAATCCTATTAAAGTGTTTGGTAATTAATTTAGTGTCTCAGGAATATTTTTAAATAAATTTAATTTATAATTTAAAACAATAAAATAAAAGAGTTAAAATAGTGTGAGAGTGGGAAGTTATGGGTGGTTACCTCTTATTCCCATGGGAATAAAAGATTCCCATACTTTAACATGGGAGTAACAAGTGAAAAAATCATGTGTAAATTTTATTCCTAGGAATAAAATGTACCTAGGCATAATTTATGAAAACTTGAAACAAACATGGGAACCAAGGATTCCCAATGTCATATTCCTAGGAATAAATTTACAATCCATGAAACAAACACCCAGTATATATTATTGGTACATGAGTGCAGTCCTGCTAACACTATTACAAATACTTCATTGATGCTACAAGTTAAAATATCTAATATCTAGGATAAGAATAAGGACATGCAATGTGTGTGAGAAGCATATGTTTAGAAATAAAATTAAAATTTAATTCTAGCATACCAATCCATGTCCTGCAGCCTTAATGTCTCATTCAAGAATAGGTTTCCTAGAGCATGACAAACATTCCACTGGACCTGTAAAACAGAGATTCAAGATTCAAGAGAAAAATTTACAAGATTTAGAAATAAAAAATTACTTTAAACAATCAAATTAAAATAGGGAAATGCTAACGAGTGCCCTAAGGGCACTCTTTAAGGACTTTAGTTAGTAAGTTTCTATTGAAACTTGTGCATTCAATACATCAGAAATTGAAGTATTAGATTTGTTCAATGAATAGTTTCTTAATTGGGAATTCTTAAAGAGTGCCCTTAGGGCACTCGTTAGCAAGATCCATTAAAATAACATAATCTTGGTACCTTAACATTCCCTGTAGTAATGCATGAAATAAATGCTTGAACTATTTTTTCCAGCCTATGAAAATCTTCAAGGGAATCCAATAGGCAACGCCGTTGACACGCCATTGGATTCTCACTAGCGATAGGGGCCTCAGTCCTTTGGTCAAGGCTGTGCACAGACGTTTCTTGAGATCTTGACGTTGAACAATTGAAGATTTGTGAAATATACCCAAGAGCCCTCACAGCATTGGATTTAACCTAGTAATGAGAAACGAGAATTAATAAAACAAGAATCAAAAGAAACTTCGTTAAAAGAAGTCAAATACTCTGTATAAGATTTACCTAATAGACCCATTCAAACAAAATAATTCATTAACATAAAAGACATGAATAGAGGAAACGAGGAAAAGGAATAAACCTACCTTATCCCCATCCTCTGTAAGACGCAAAGCACATTCGCTCAATGATACAATAAACTGGGGGTTGGAGTTTGAATCTGCAAAAAAATATTCATGGTATATGAAAATAAAAAACGAAGAAATCTAAAATGAAGTTTTGCCACCAAATGGTTGACTATTCAACCATAGACATCAAATTCAGCTCACCCATCTGTCCAAAGTGAAGAACTCTAACACAGTGACGAATGGCATCACATATATTTGCCAGTGCCCACGAAGCCGTTATCCTCACCTGATGTAAGAAAAACTCTAAATTTCAGCACACATAGCATTGAAGTATGTAACATGTAACAATGTGTGGAGTAAATAAATTTAAGCAGATCTTACTGAGATTAGGGCATCTCGAGTGTTTATCTCAACAGCATGAATAAACTTGTCAAGTACCTCTGCACTAAAGATATGATTGAACTTTTTAGTTTTACTCTGATTAATCTAATACAAAAAGTTCAAAAAGATTTCATAAAATTGAATATTGAGACTACTACAGGTTTTAGTGTAACCTCTGACACACTTGTGGAAAACATGAAATGACACCAATGGCTCGACAGGCAGCAGACCTCACTGCTGATGCATTATCATGTACAGCAGCACGGACCTACAAATATTTGCAAGAATTGATGTTAGTTAACTCGATATAATACTACACGGCATTGGGCAGGTTATGTATCATACTTACTAAAGAAAACAAAATGAAGTCCTGCTTCTCCTTTGCGAAAGAGATGAACACAGACGAAGTCATGCCCGCAAAACATGTAACAGACGCAGCCCTCACCTTCCAGGAAAAATAGAAAAAGGAACACATGAACTAAAAACAAACTAGCTATGCATTTGGACTCAGTCATATTATAATTCTTCCAAATAAATTACCAAAAGAGCTGTAAAAATTATATTATAGATATGTGTGAATGATTGTGTGTCAAATGAGACCACACTGAGAGTTTATTTACAATCCTATGAGTTGTACAGAATAGGGTAATGTAATGAATACAACAAATACCTAATCAATACTAATTAATACTAATTGATACTAAGAGCATCTCAAATGAGAGTATCTAAGTGGGTTTCATATAAGGATGTACCCGTTCCTTATTTTTTCTTTCCATTGGAGGAACTTGACGTGGCAAAGTGGGTAGCATAAAAATTGTAAAAGTAGCTTAAATAAGGCACGGTAGCCTCAATTATGTTTGGTTGCATAATAAGGTATCCTATGATCATTACTATAAGGTACCTTATATTTTACCAGTGTAGCAAAATGTGTATGAGTTGCATAAGTATGACGCAGCGTTGTAGGGTCCGCTCATTAGTAGGGTATGAAACTCAGTTCCTTAAAAAAAGACCATTGGAGATGCTCTAATTGATTCTTAACACTCCCCATACGGCTAAAGCTTACTATGTTTTAAGTTGTTCCAACAAAACATTATGTGCTCTCAAACACATTGAACAATTCAGCTAATTGCCAATCTTAATGCTTTATGTGCTCTCAAACACATTGAACAATTCAATAATTTCTCGAGTTAAAGAAAAACATTTATCCAAATGGCTCACTACTCTTATCTCAAACAAAATACATCAATATAGTAAATCGTGTGTGTAGTTATTAGGTGCATTTGGTAATCACTAGTAACCATTGCATTCAGTCGATTAATCTAGCCCGTTTAGTATAGCGTAGTCTATATAAGCAGATTAGTTTCTTGGACTTTATTCACAATTGAAATATAATTTAGAAATATTTAACATGGTATGAGAGCTTCTGTTATTTGGGCATGTCAGTCATGTGATTACATATCAATAATATGCTCTTGTTGCCACATGATTGGTCACCACTTTCCCTATTGATCACAAACCCTTTGAAAAATGGACATGAAACCAGACTCGTATTGGAGCTACCATCTGACAACACAGAACCTATGGCCGAGTCTGAATGTTGTGCCCCACTTGTGGAGCACACCAGGCCAGAACCAAATTAGAAAAATAAAACCTTTACGCAACACAAACAGATACTTCATATGAGGCAAGACCAGGACAAAAACAGACATGTAATAGAAAAGCTCACTCACACCAGAACCCCCAAATAACACCACCATCATGATCCTGCAGCTACTCCACCCACAGCATGAAGAACAAGAAAACAAGGGACGAGAAACAGTGAGCCAGAGGTTGTGATCAAAACCAAGGATTAACATTCAGAAGCTATAATGTTAAAAGGCAAGACAGAACAAATTTCTTAAAGCTGTGACTTAATTAAGTTGGGATCTCTATTCATACAAGCATGTAAGAGTTCATTCTTGTGGAGTACAGACTAAAACATCCTCAAGTTCGAACATCTACTAACAGTGCGTGAATTTACTCCGTTGCCAGACATGCAAAGTCATCCAAGTTAGCAATGATGTAAGGTATGTTATATTAAAAAAACCAAACCAAAAAATAAATAGTTGTAAAATATCTTAAATAAGCTGGCCATGCAAGTTAGGAAATGATTCAGTTATTCAGAATAAAACAATAACAATATGAAACCAAAGAAATGAAAATTTGTACCATTGCTGAAGAGTGACACAAGATAAGAGGCATATGCTTCTCCATTGCCTCACACCATTGCTTAATTCCAGATTCACATTCTTCAGGGTTGACTACTTCATGATCTCTGCACTCTAGTTCGTAAGATGGAGCAGATGACACTTTCTTCATCCTAATGCAATCGGATGTAAAAGGATCCACCATTTTATCATCTGAAAGATCCTCCGTTCCTTGAAATCCAGACACAGCCCGAAGACACTCGTCTAGAACCTTAAAAATTCACATAAATTTTATGACAGCACAAAAAAAAATGGAAATGTCATAACACTGAAATGACATCACATATATTAACCAATGATGTGTGGATGTATATATAAATAACAGGGAAAAAACTGCAAACAAAAACATTTTGAAGCACGGAAAAGAAGAACATCAACACATTGATGAATCATCACGCCAAATAAACAGCATAGTTGATAGAAAGGCCAATTATGGTTGTACAGTCTGAGTATCCAGTAAATGACGTAATTAGGGATGACGGAAAGGCCAATTATGGTTGTATAGTATGAGTATCCTGTAAATGAAGTAATTAGGGTTGGCGGAAAGCCGCTTTAATTGTGGTCCATCCCTAGCTGCCTTAATTGCGGAAACTAAGATTCCTTCATTGCAGCCTCTAGCTTCTTCACTGTGCTGGGTGTCATGGGCATGTTTAGCCCCACATCGCCTAAAAATAAGACTTAAGTAGTGCTTATATGGCCTGGGCAGTCTTGAAATGGAAAATTTGGCTCTATATGAACTGCTCATTTTCATATGATATCTATGGTGTTCACAAATATTCATTTAAATTCAAAATTTTCTGATAGTTTATTACATAACAATGGTCAATTCAATCCTCAAATACTTTTTTTAGTCTCATCGAGATAGTTCAAACATTATCTTTTAGTAAAATCACTATCACTTGTATCATATGTGCTAGTTATTATACTAGAACTCTAGCTTCACTATTTGTGACCTAGTTATTATATCAGAACTCTTGCTCTTACTACTGTTTCAGACTTTACCACAAATGTAACTATTAAAGTCATCGTCCTTGTATTTGTCACTATCATCCAAAATGTAACTATCACTAAAGATTTGGGAATGAAGATAACTCTCGATGCAACAAGCCATGTTTTAGGACCCAATCTGTGAAGGTGTTTAAGTAATTAGTAGGGTGTCTAAATAGTAGGAATATTATTAGTAATATCCAACAAAGATTCTCTGAATAATATCGTTTTAGTAAAGATATTCTTCAATAATATCTCCTTAGTAATAGCAAATATTTTATTTGTAATATATAACAAAGATATTCTCTGAATAATATCTTCTTAGTAAAGATATTATTTAATAATATCTCCTTAGTGGTATATAAGAATATGTTATAGGGTTTGAGAGGCTAGGATGGAATAACTTTCTGTTAGTGCGAGAGTAGGATTTCTCTCAGTGTTGTGTCAGTGCTTTGCTCTGGTAGTAGTTAGAGAAACCCTGTACTACTATTACTGTTCTATTATCAATAAAATACTACTATTTATCCATTGTTATCTCTTATTTTCGTTATTGTTTCTTTACTTGATTTTGAAGTTCGCATCACCGTGGTATGTAGCACTCTTAGATAGGAATACAAAGACACAAATCAACTTCCATGTATATAACACATACGATTTCTGCACTCTAATAGAATTCATTACTTAGTATACACCATTAAACCTGACAAGCACAAAGGGGGTTGAGAGGATGTTTCAGGAACGATTAAGTCATTACCTTAATAGCAGTGATAAGAACTTTTTCGTTAATACACACAGTTGTACTCCCGACATGTTCACTTGACTGCTTTGAAGGAACTTCAGGACACACAATACTAAGAAAACTATATACAGTTGCAGAAACTAGTTCCCAACATGCAGTCACTATGCTAGGGTAATTGTGGGATACAGCTTTAAGTGCCTGAAAAAGATTAATCTGAACAAATCAATAAACTGCCATGACACTTTCACTGACTATTGAATAAACTACAGATAACGCATATCAACTGATGACTGCTACTTTTAAGTTTGAACACAATTGCTAGTGAAAATTACCAGGACAAAATGACAAAGGCAAGTGACCAATTTAGTTACACTAACCTTACACTTCAATTTTGCAGTAAGGCATCAAATTTCAGTAACCTTATCCATAAAGAAAAGAGACACTTTTATAAAACAGATGACAGTTGCAATATTTTTGATACAGTATATCATCTTATAAGACTTAAATTGTCATTTAGACATATGTCTGGAAAAGCATGAGAATGGTATTGAATGCATAAGAAACTGGCAGACTTGTAAGACAACAAAATTTTTTAAACTAAGTACACAGTCCCTATTACAGTTGCTAACAAATATAGAACTCGTAAATTCAAAATGATTTTCCAACAAAATGAGAAGTACACAACAGTGAGAGAAAAAAAGGCTTAATTGCACTTTGTGCTCACTGCTCAGGTATCATGATTATGCAATTCGAGTCCCAATATTCCAATTGCACCATTGGATCCCTCAACTTTAACCCCCCCAATTTACAATTAGATCTGTCTGTCTATCTTCCGTTCATTTGGAAATTAAACTGTTTACATGGCACTTAAGTGGTCTTTTTTGCTTATATGGCAATGTTCTTTTTTGCTTATATGGCATATAGGGAGGAGCTGATGTGGCTGTAACATGGCTTGAGGGACATGAACCACAAAATTGAGATATGAAAAAAGTGTAACTACATCTAATTAAAAAGATGGACTCAGAATTTGGACCCATGTCTTGTGGTATGAACCCATGTCCCATGGGTTTGACACGCATGTACCACTAGGCTAACCATCTCCATTGTTATACTATTTTTGAATAGTTTTATATAATCATTCTGATACACAACTGGTTATTACATATAAGTACTAACACACACACACACACGTATATTGGGTTGCTAATTTACACTCACTCAAAAATTAGAGTGTATGTTAGCATTTTAAACTAGTTAAGGTGTAATTTTGTAGCTTTCATCATTTAATAATTATTTTAAAACACAAACATCAAGTATCACAAGTATCACAATTGTGCAATTTGGGTCTTGCAACATCAAATCCATGGTAATTGTATTTCGCCTAAATTTTATTTTTATCTGCATATATAAATATATCGGACTTTTTTTATTTTTAAAAACACATAAAATTGGAGGTGATTAGACTAGTGTACATGTGTGTCTAAAACCCATGAGACATGGTTCAAACCATGGGATTCCACCTTTAAAATTTTATGTACTTGCAATTTTGGTTTCTCAAGTATCACAATTGTGTGATTTGTGTCTTGCAACGTCAAATCCATGGGAGCATCTCCTCACGTGTGTCGCATCAAGGAAAGCCTAAAAAGGAATATGTAAGGGCCACATAATCATTTTCCGTTAGTAAATGGACAGAAGA
This sequence comes from Medicago ruthenica, assembly GCA_018208015.1. NCBI lineage: Eukaryota > Viridiplantae > Streptophyta > Magnoliopsida > Fabales > Fabaceae > Medicago > Medicago ruthenica. The sequence goes on along the minus strand of CM031373.1, from coordinate 67,118,041 downwards.
CTAACAAAGGGACCTAGTTGCCAATGGAGGAAAAGTTGAGTGACTCGATGGGCGCAATTGGGATTTGAGAGACTCAAATCGCACAATCACAATAGCTAGAAAGCTAAAATTGCAACTAAGCTAGAAAAAAATATCACGAGACACAAAGGTTACAATGTCAACACTCAAAATATTTGTTTAACAGTCTTAGAGAGATTATGTTCTCTTTTAACAGCCTCTTTAGCTTAACTCTTAACAGATTTGCTACTGACCATCTAACAGTCTGTAATACACTCTAACAACTCTGCAACAATGTCAACACATACAGAGACACCTTTGCAAAACAGAGACTGTGCATTACACTCAGCAACCTATGGCAAAATATGTTCTCTAGCAAGATTACCTGAAGAGCTTCAAGGCAAATGCTTGGGCAACTTCCTTGCGATGAATATTCAAATAACAAAAAAAGAACACCCGACTTCTTTCCATTCTCAAGATAACCTGAAGGAAAACCAACAATTGCAGACATGAAGCCAAACCAACAGAACCAAAATCAAACCAGTATTGTCGTGTAATAACAGTGCAATTAGATCAAAGTATCAAACACTATAACCAACACATGCAAGCCTATTAACAGTGAGACTAAACATAATACCCCAACAACCCGCAAAAAAAAAAAAAAAGAAACACCATGACCTCATTATCCAAATCCCCCACAATCTGAATCTCGTATCAAACCCGAAACATACTTCCCACTTATCTGCCTTTTTCATCATCAGTACAACATTAATCCAAATTAAAAGCGCGCAAAAAACTATCATTTGCTATTCATTCGCTATTAATCAGGTATGTGACTAATGTATCTATCTTGGTCAAAATAACTGAAACATTAAAATGAAATAGTATACGCAAACAAGAATTATGAGAACATAAAAAGAAATATTCACATCAGGGATGGATTTAGCCTTATGGTATTGGGGGCAGCTGCCCCCGCAAGCCTGTATATTTTTGTTCAACATTATTTGAATAATTGATTTTGCCCCTATTAAAAAATAAGGATTGCCCTTGCATAAAATAACTAAATAGTTTTTTTGTTAAAAATCAAATATGCATCAGTATAAGAGATAAATTATTGAATGATTGTTTGATCTCTTACACACAAAAAAACTATATTTAATAGTGTTTAAAATGAAAATAAAAAAACCGTTTAATTATTTCAAAATATGAAGATACGTGGAGAAATATAATGTCTAGATGCTCAAATGTCATCATTTTCTTTATATAAATGACATAGTTTTTATAGTCAAAACTATTTTACTTGGTGATAATCATGTAATTATTTTATCACTCATAAATTTTTGTTTTTTATATGAATATTTGTAATATATATTCTTGCCCCCACTAATAAAAAATTCTGGATCCGTCCCTGCATCTAGAACAATTGTTGATCTCAGATTTTAGACTATTTCTTTAATTTTAAATGATAACTTCTGCAATTACTTTTAACATCAAGAGTACTATAAAAGATACCTGAAGAAATCTCGTCATAGAGCATCTTCCTTACTTGAGCAGAGGATGGTGAGGTAGACAGAGCTAATGTCAAACAACCAACCGCAGCATCCTGCTAACATGGGTCATGTTATACAGATATTACTACCACAGAAGGACAACATTATTTTGGGCAATCATAGAACTAACCAGCAGATTATTCTGGTCACTTTTGTACCGAAATCCTCCTGCAATCCTTGTTCTAAGAGAAGTAATAACAGTAGGCAACAAATTTGGTGGCATTCTTGAATATCTGGCAAACACAATCATTTCAGTGCAGATACTAATTAGTTTTCCACGAGCATAAATAGATAAAAGACTGAAAATCTAGTGTCAACTGTCAACAGCAAGATAGCATAATTAACCAGATTACATTCAGAATTAAGATAGCAAATCCCAAAACTAACTCCTAGAAATTAGGAAGCATAATCAACGCTATTAAATATTTTGCATATATTACGAATAATCAGCATCAATATTTGTAATTAATTATTTTTCTCTATTCCCGGTAATTATTGAATGTTTACCTTACTTCCTATATTTTTCACTAAGTACTCCTAACACTAAAACTTCTACAAGTAATCATCATCTTGCTTTTTGTGCACACTGAAAATACTATAATACCCTTTATTTTAAGTATAGTTTTAATTCATATCTTGGTTTTTGGTCTTTTCATATGATTTTTTTCCTAAAAAAAATAACAAAATATATAACATTAGAACGGTTTTAAAAATAACTAAAAATATATAAAGTTTTAAAAATGCATGGTTTTTGGTCAATTTATTGTGGGGTGGAGAGATTTGATGAGGATCCGTGGGGTCAGGGATGGGGAAAATAATCCCCCGTGGTGGGGATCAGGGACGGGGAACAGATTGAAGCATATGGGGCGGGGAACGGGGAATTATCCACCGCCCCCGCTCCGTCCCATTGACATCCCTAGTTGTCATTGTAACTAACTCAAAATTAGTTATAGTGATGTGGCGTACAGCTAGCAACAGCTGTGCAAAGAAACTAAGAGCTAGAAAATGATCTATGCTTACAAGAACACTAACTAACTAAGTTCCTAACTCTAATAAAATTAATCAAGTAACTATGTCAGATATAAGGGAAAACTTTTCTCACTCTTTTTCCTGCTACTAATTTCCTCACATAGCTTACTTTTTATAACACGATTCTAAACTTCCCTCACAATCTACTACATGAACAAGTGATTGAAATGATTAGATATAAACATTAATCTAATTTTATGTTGTTCGCCATATATTCAATGGTACATCTCTTAATTATCTTTTTGGACTTCTTATTTGCAATTGCCGAATTTTCATCCCCAGGTTTCATTTTTAATTGTTTCAACCCACTTGCAAAATGGCAACAACATTGAGCATTGAGAAAACTGTTAGGCAGCACTATCCAATTATAGATGGAAGTTGCTGAAGTGGCAAAACTGTTGATTATAGGGGTTACCGACTTCCCATTACTGTCATAATAGTTAAACACTTATACGATTCCAACTGTAACTGAACTAGAGCATTATGAGATGAAAATAAAATAAAAACGATGGTGCTGGAAGCAAAGAGACGTACGGTGTGTTTAATATCAAAAGCCTGATAATTTTGAACAACGATGCCAGCAATTTACCATGAGCTTCATGCTGTATTAAGTAAAGAATGCCTGCAATAGAGAAAAAAATGGAAAAAGTGTGAAAATCAAGTAAACTATGGAAAATGAAGAGTCAATAAATAATATTTAAAGAATGGATTATTAGACCCCTAACTTTTGCCCCTTTTGCGAATTGCTGATTTTGACCAAGTCAACGCATACGTGGCAGACACTTGTGTAATTATGAATTAAAAAATAAACAAAAAAGCCACGCGTGGCACTAATTAACGAGGTGGCATGAGTTGGCTTTTTTATTTCTTTTCCAAATTTCTTATTCCATTTAAAAAAATAAAAACTTAATTTAATTAATTAAAAACATTAAAATAAATTATTTTTCCCTTCTTCTCCAGCACCCATCGTTCTCTACTCTCTTCTCCAGCACTCATCCTTCTCTTCTATTCTCTTCTCTTTTCTCCCTTCTCTCTTATCTTCTTTTTTCTCCATTCTCTCTTCTCTCTTCTCTCGTCCCCACTCTCTCTGTTCCCTTCTTCTTCTCTGCCTCTCTCTTCTCTACTCTCTTCATATTAATTTCAAGATCTATGTTTTCCCCAAAAGGAGACTAAAAAGGTAGCGAATCCGGTTGAGAAATGAGGCGGTCTTAGCAATGAAAAGATATCCCGCTGCTTCAAAATGAAGTTCGTCCTTTCCGCCCCCTAGCCAAGCCACTTGAGACGGGTTTTGATCCGCGCAATGTTGCATTTGATTTTTGAATCACTGTATGTAATGCGATTGAAGCTATTAGTGGGTAGTGATGTTGTGAGACTGGGTAGTGGTTCAATAATGGGTAGTGATGTTGTGAGAATGGTGGTTATAGCTGCTTCTAGAGGTTGTTTGTGTTTGAAAATAGGATTAGTAGAAGAAGGTTGGTTGTTTGGTGATGAAGGGAAAGAGAGGAAATTAAAAAACCTTGCTGGAGATAGGAAGAGAAGAAGGTGGGTTTTTTTTTTTTTTAATTCATAATTACACGCGTGGCTTTTTCGTTTATTTTTTAATTCATAATTACACAAGTGTCTGCCACGTATGCGTTGACTTGGTCAAAATTAGCCTTTCGCAAAAGGGGCAAAAGTTAGGGGTTTAATAATCCATTTTTTTTAAAAGGGGGCCAAAATCGCAACTTTTTCAAACATAGGGGGTCAAAAGTGCATTTAAGCCTAAAAAATATTGTTTGAGCAATTACATAGTTCAACAAGATACTGCAGATGTCTTAGCTACCTCTATGAATTTCCAGTAAAATTTGCCCAAGGGAGCTTGAAAGTGCAGTAAAAGATCCAACTTTGCTAGATTCTTTGTATTCTGCAACTTGCAGGAAATTGGAAGAAGGACCGTCTAACATGGCCACTAGTGTTGATGCAGATGCCATGCGTACCTATAGATAGCACAGACAACCTTTTCTTAGAAGGGAATACGACAGACCCATTACAAATGTTTATTTTAGAAAGAAAAAAAAATATGAGCTTTAGAGAAGTGGGTTGTGTATCTATGAAAAGAGATACAAGATAAAAGTAGAAAATGAAGCACTGGTAGAAAGTAATATTCAAATTCAATAACTGTACCAAGCAAAAGCTATTTATAATGTTCTAAATTTTAATGACCTGCAACATATGTAAAAGAATAACTGTAACTAACCGAAGGTAGTTCAGTTAGTTACAGAAACAGAAGCTTCTAAACATGATACAAAGCAAATGTAAAACAAAAACCTAGAGCTAAACCGAAGCATAATGAAGCTGCTAGTAACAGTATATTATAATAAGAAAAATAAAAAAGATACAACAACTAAATTTCAAAATAGAAACTGTGTTGGGAAACCACAAATATTCAAGGTGAAATGTACAACAAAGGCAAGACAGCTACACAGAAATATCAACAGAAGACATTACCTTCAAACAAGGATCAAATAGCAGGCAAGTCATTAAAGTTGCATCACGCGTCCTATGAATATGCAAATAAAACAATTAAATAGTCAAAAAAACAACAAAACAAAGACAAATGGTGCGAGAAACATGATAGTACAAGTTTGAATACGTAAAAGCTAGAAGAATGATCAGGCCATACCTTGGTTGTAGTGCATCACTGGTTGGCAAAAGCAAGGACCATTGCATGGAGAAAGATTTAGAATCAGCTTGACAAAGATCCTTCACACCCAGCATAATAACAATGATAGTAAGTAAATAAATAAGAAACCGAGAACTAACTAGTGCAAAGTTGCCAACATAGCTTTTCCCATCAATGATGGTAATCAAGGTAGAAAATTGATGAGGATCTATCTCAGTGTTATGAAAGGCGGGACTTAAATTAAATAATACAAATAATTGAAGAATATCTATCCTATCTTTTTGAATCTTGAGGCAGGAAAGGGTTGGAAAGTATGCAAGTATAATATCAGTTTTCTTACCTAATAAGAGAATAGTTGAAAATCTTGGGGGGAAATATTTACCTTGTTTACCCAAAAATTATTCTACTTAATTCCTGTTGTCATTGTCTTCTTCAATTTTAAAATTGATTGTTTTCTAACATCTTATAGAGGATCTATTTATGTCCGTTTTTTACATAATGTAATTTTGATAAACAATAACAATACTCTCTCCAGAATAAGAATTTATAAGTTCAATAAGAAGGAACACAGACTAACTTTCGATCAAGGTAAGTTAAATGTTTGAAAGTTTAGGATTCTATGTTAAGAGCACTATTAGGCTAGGCATGAACTATTAGCACTAAATTTGACTTGAATTAGATAAGAATATTGGCGTAAGTGTTTTATCACATCACGACAATGCATTTATTAAGACTCTCGTTATTTCAGTGACAGAACATGTTCAAATTCACCCAAGACATACTAGAAGTCTAGAACGTCCATTTATATTGGTAGCTGTGAGGTGTATGGCTATTGTGAGAGGATTAAATGTGAGGTGTATGACATAGCATCTTCACATTCACCCCATACATACTAGAAGTCTATAGTGTCCGGTTATTTTGGTATTTGTGAGGTGTATCCGTGTATGGTTATTCCGAGTGGATTGGCTGTGACGTGTATGGTTGCTAAGAGTGAATTGAACATTAATATAGCATGCTTCATACACGTACTATCTTTCAACTTCTAATCTTGCGGTGTAAGGCTGCTCGTTACTTATTTGTAATATTTGCATTTCAGTTCTAGAATCTTCTATTTCGGTTACTTTCAGTTATTTAGTTAGAACTTCAACTTTTCAATTGTAACTAATCTCTGTATCTACCTCTACTGCTTTTTCCTCTGCTATAAATACCAGGGGTATCAAAAGAGACTGGCAAAACGAAAATACTCTTTATTTCTAAGAGAATCTATCTACGAAAACTCTCCCTCTCTCTCTTTCTGCTTATCATTTTACCTAATAGACATGATGTCCTGCACATTTAATTAATATCAAGAATTTGTGATATTCTTTGGCAGAAATATGGTATCGTGAAAAGTTAGAATCACAATGCACGCAGTGGCAAGATTGAATCCACAATTAAAACAGTGAGATATGACACAAATTACTCATTGTGACATATTATTGGGTATTATAAACTAGTATTTAAATCATTTCTATTCACATTGCCTCAAATATAGTATTTCATGATTGATAGGTCTGTTTGTTAAGAGACTTAGTTAGCCAGCTAGGCTGAGATAGAAGGCATATTGTCTATAAATAAGAAGTGGGGATTGAAAGGGAGAGCGGTGATTTTTGTGATAATTAGCATATTGATTTTCCCAATTCTGGGAAAAAATGACTTTTAAAATCTAAACTAAATATCAAATGTAAATTTTGGGCAAAGCTAACAGCAACTTTAATATTAAGATACATGTTCTCGTGAAAGTACATCAGAAAGGTGAGAGGACAGCAAATTTGGCATTTACCTGTATACAAATTATAGCAGCAACTCTAACCCTAGAGTTCTGCCCCTTGGCACTCTCTTTAGCTGATCCATCTCCATCACTAAAATCTGAATCTGAAGATGTAACATTCATAGTAGAAGATTCACTATCAGAGATAAATTGAGAATGTGCAGCTCTATTGGGCTTCACATTTGAGCAGTCCCTTTTTCGCAAGTGTGGAGGCCTATATACACTACGGTCTGACTTGTTCAGGTGCTCTCTGTGTGCCTTAGGACTTACATTATTAAGATCCTTCTTTGAATGGCCAACTAGCAAAGTACTTGGGGTTCTACCAGAAAGTCCATAATTTAAGAACATTCTCAACACGGCAACAAAAACTGACACCTTGTAAAAAGATCCAAGGGCCACAATGGTTAGGGGTAAAAGTAAAACACATTTATTTGTTCTTTGCATTAAAATAAAAATGTCTTCCTTACATGATCAGATACTGAACATTTAGGATCAGTAAGGATTAGATGCAGACAGCTCAGGAAAGATTCATAAAACCTGCAGAAAAAATGTGTCGGCAACTTGCGATTGATGACATATAGCCAAAGCATGAATCTCAATTCTCAATGAGTTTTATCATTGGCTTCAACCAAGATATTCCACAAACAGGTTACCTGGACATTGCAATATCTTCCACGGCTGGGGTTTTTAATGCCATGACATCCATTGTTTTTCTGACCACCTATTTCAGAAGAAACCAATTAAAACATTTTGCTGGAACTAATAAACAAACTTTATAGAAAATAAAAGGACGAAGTATTATATACCTCAAGCATTGATCTCCAGATATCAACCGGGAAGGATGACCCAGCTCTTGAGATTGCTTCACTGAGCATCTCAAAAGCTACTGTCTGTAACTCACTTGAACTGCTTTCTGTGGAAAAATTCATATTAATCACAGCAGGTCTTTCTTTGTATACTGAATGAGGCATCCAAAATGATACGCCTTGAGAGCTAACGATAACATCAAGCAGAAATTTAACTACTATAGCATCTTCAGACTGCAACCATCTTCGATGCGATAGGGTAATGATACATCTGGACAGGGAGCAGATATTGTATCAGGTAAATTTGAAGTACCAACAAAAGGTTGAAAGGCATTAATAAAAAAAAAAGTAAAAAATTTAGTAGATTCACATTAGAGTTTAATTGATATGCATTGTCGGTGTAAACAAGTTTTACACATGCATCCAATCAGTTCTCACCGCATAAATTTCTTAGGAGATATTTTAGGAACTAATATATTATTTGATAAATTATCAATGTGTATTTGAGTTGTTATCTCATGGAGTCATGGGTTCGCTGCTATAAATAACTGCAGCTTGTATTAGTGCATTTAGGCCTCAGTCAGTTTGTTAGAAAAGTGCGACATTAGCTCTGGCAGTTGTAACTGCCTAAGAGCTTGATAGCTTGAGGTGCAAGTTTGTTAGCTCTGGGTACAGGTTTAGCCCTGGCTGAAGGCAGCATAAGCACTCTATAAATTCTGTAATATTCAGTGAAAATGGAATATATGAAATTCTCCCAATTTACTCTCTGTTTTCCAATTAACAATCTTTTTACAAAACCTAAAGAAAAAATAATACCATAAAAAAGATCTAGAGTTTTTTTTCTTTCAGTTTCACCCAAGGTGCCTTGCACTCTCCAGTTGTGGGTAAATTCCTCACTCAAACAACATATGGTTAAAACATTACTCAGCATAACAACCTACATTACGAATGAACCCTTCCAATCATGGTTCAAAACAACCAATTAATATAACACTTTAATGATAAATAAAAGAAATTATTGAAGTTCAGAATTCAAATCTCAGATGTACTAGAAAAGAGCTTGCAGAAACGAAGTAACCTAAAACTTGCTCTGTCTCTTATGATTCTCAAATAAATGCATTACTAGCCCCCCAACAGAAAACATAGTTATACAATTACACATACAGCTAATGTAAAATTGAGGCAAGTATCAATTCATTTCAGGAGTGTTAAATAACCTAATAGCATGCAAGCATTCAACAGCAGCACCAGTAGCATATTTTCCAAGAAACCGATCAAGCATCTTCCGAAAACAACCAAGAACACTACTAAAAGAAGATCCATTTATCTCGAACTTAACATGCCGACATATATCATGAATCTGCAATAATCCAGATCAAATCAATTAGTAAAATCATTAAAAACAATTAAATCCTAATGCAAAAAGCATTAATTAAATCAGAATTTTATTACCAATCGTGATGTCTGAGTATAGATATGAACACAATCATCTTCATCTGAAGAACTAGATGCAACCAGTTCCATCATAAACAAAATATCCGATAAAACCTTAGAGGAAAAAAAAATCAAACATAAAATCAGAGAAAATACGAATGATAATGGAATGCATCAATTATGAGATTTGTGGAAAATACCTCGTGAGAAGGAAGTTCTGGTGCGGCGGAAAGAAGAGTATGAGAATGAGAGAAAATAAGATTGTGAAGCATTTGAGAAGTGCAATTGCGAGGAGGATTCGTTAGGGATTCATCTCTCAGTGTCAAAAACGCGGTTCTCCACGATCTGATCAACGGCGTCGGTGCAATTGCGCCACCGAATCCCATTCCCGCCATTGAATCGCGAACACAGAAATTTCAGTTTCTATTCATTGCTCATCACTCGCGCGCTTTCGATGGAATCGTGGAAATCAATTCAGTGATAACTGCGAGCTTTTGCACTACGAAGAAGAAGAAGAAGAACAAACTACATTTTAGTTCCGGTTATATCTTAAATTTTTAAGAAAACTGCTAAATACACCCCCTCATCTCGTTCTGGTTACAGCACCTGTTGACTATACTTCAAAATAAAAAAATGTGTTTGCGCAAATTTAGTTTAACTATGTTTTACGCAAAATCTATTAAGTAAACTCAATTCAAGATAAATACTTACTTGATCACAACCAAATGTATAAGTACACTTAACTCGTGTCATGTCATGTCCGTCTAGTAAAAATTCAACTACATGTACTTAACTCATGTATCATGTATGCCTTGTAAATTTTGAGTTTTTAGTCACGGTTTAAATATGTTTTATTATATAAACTAAGTTAAAGTACATTTTTGTAAATTCAATTCGGATATAATTATACAAACTCGGTTTATGTATCGTCTATAACTTCTAAGTTACTAGATCTTATACACAAACTTGGATCGAATTCATTTACATAAGTGTGTTTAGATGTACATAAGCTCATGCCATGTAAACTTATGCAAAAGCTTTGAAGAAGTTGTGGAAATCTGGTGGTGTAGCATCAAATGTTTCGGTCTTTGATTGGAAATTGTTGTTTAGCTCGTTGCTTACTTGAGATGGTCTTGTTTGTAGTTAGAGGAATTGTTTTAAGTCAAAATAATAATGGGTGTCTGATGTAATACGACCCCGGAATGTTGTCAACATTTATTTTTAATGTCGGTTTACATGTGAAGTTTGGAGGCTCATTTTAAATTGACTTGGTGCATCCTTTATTAATTTTGTTGGAATTGACCATTTTCTATTTAATGAAAGATTCATAGGTGAGATGCGAAAGGGTGAAAGGGATAATTTGCCTAGTTGTTACCTGGAATACTTGGATTATGAGAAAGGTCATCATATTTAATGGAGACTATAAAGACATGCATGAGATAATGGATAGAATTAAAAACTATCTCATATGGGGAGTGAGTGAGGGAGATAGAAAAATAAATTGGGTTAAATGGGATAAAATTTGTAGACCTTTGGAAGAGGGGGTCTTGGTATTAAAAACTTGAGGATTTTAAATCAAACACTTTTAGGGAAATGGGGGTGGAAAATCATTACAGAAATGAATGGTTTGTGGTATAGAGCTTTGGGAAAAAAATATGGTTTGAACAGGGAGTCTATTAAAGTAGAGAGTAGAGGAGTTTCTATTTGGTGGAAAGACATTTGCAACATAGATTCTAGGGGAGTGGAGTCTCATAATGTGTATTCTGTTTGATCGAAGGCTTTGGCATAAATCAGTTCCGTTAAAAGTTTCATATTTAGTTTGGAGATTACTTCAAAATAGATTAGCAACAAGGGATAACCTTTTCAAAAGAGGAGCTAAGGATCAAAGTTCTATTAAGTGTGTGGGAGAATGCAGAATTGTCCTTTGTTTTCAAGTGTGTGGTTTGGCTTGTGTCAATGGCTTGGGATATCGGCGGCACTTCAAAATAAAGGTCATCTTTACCTCGAAGAAATTGGAAGTTTGATAAATAATGGAAGAGTATACTGAATAAAAAAATTATCATAGAAATTTTTTAAGTGTCTGGTGTATTTGGAAAGCAAGGAATTAAAATACAGAGATGAAGTAAAAAAACAATGTGAGTATGAGAAAGAAAGTTGTTACAAAATGGTTATTCAAATATCATTTCTCTTTATTTTAATGGTATTTTGTACCAATGATTTTGCGGTGGTGAAGTATAGCTGCTTTGCTTGAGGTGATTCAAGGACCAAGATCACAAGTTGCCTTTTTATTATCAATAAGAAGTAGTCGGAGTGTGGTTGATCCTTTTTTTCGTTTGAAAGTGATTCATTTCATGGTCCAAGTGCACTATCAATGGGTTTGTTCTTTTGTTGTTTCGATGGGTTAAAGACCAACGATGCTACTGTTATTACTAATTCAGTCTGGCTGAGGTGCAACAGTTGGTGATCGTCTGGTTCAGTGTTTCATCTTTTTGTGGCATGAGTTGGAAGTTCAGCAAATATTGTATTGGATTTCAAGGAATAACTTGACTTAGATAGAACAGAAACAGATAAAGCAAAGTAATTTTAGTAGCAGAGAGTTCAAGTACACATAAAGTACACGGAGTTAAGGATTTAAAGTGGACAAAAACATATCACGAAGAAAATACAGCACTAGCTAGTGCATAGGTGGTTTAGTCAATGTTTTGGGATTTTGTTATTTCATTGCTTAGTATTTTATGGTTTGTGGGGAGATTTGAACCTTTGCTATAGATACTTGTAGTTTCTATTGTTATCAATTTGGTGTATGTACTTTGTATCTTATATAGTCTCTTAATCCTTGCACACCTTGTGCTTGGTTTTGAGCATTTAATAAAATAGTATATTGCTTTTTCAAAAAAAAAAAAAAGCAATTGACTAACCCATTGTTGTGTTTATAAAGTGGTTAAATTCCTTTAGTTGTATAAAGTGTGGAGTACCTCATGTATGCCGCGTAATGTCGGTGTGTTTGTAAAATAAAATGACTCATTTCGAGTATACAATTGCGCAAAATTAGTTCAAGTAAATTTATTTAAGATTTGTTAGGAAGTTAAAGGATAATTTAGTTAAATCAAGCTTTTAAAAATCAAGCGACGATGCAACTTGAAATTACCCATTTTAGTTGATAAATAAAAAAGACTTATTTGGTTATTTGGTCCTCAAATAATTTACGGTTTTCATTTTGGTCTCATATCTCGAAAAATCAACATTTTGGTCCCCTTGCTTTTTCTCCGTTATTCAAAAAGGTCTCTGGCTGTTAACTTTAACCCCAAATGTCTATGGTGGACCAACCTTAAGAGTGGTCCACCATAGATCCTATTAATTATTTTAATTTAAACCGTTTGATCTTTTTTATAAAAAGTGGACAATTGGATTACGCAAGTCTATTTTATCTTACGATGTACCACCAACACATAATTTTTTTTCCAACTTCTTCATCTCCTTCTGTTTCATTTCTCTCTTCTGTTTCATTCCCAATTCTCTCATCTGTTTCATTACCATTTTGAATCTTGAAGAATTAAATTCAGAAAAAGAGTGTTTATGTTTAATGAATCGAAAACAGAAGAATGAAATTGTTGGAATTGAAATTGAAGATTGCTTTTCTTTCCCTGTATTGCAACAATCTTTCCCTGTATTGAAATTTGAAAACAGAAGAAAGTACTGCTGAATAATGGGGCGGCGAAGGAAGGATTAGGGGTGGGGAATCTGGAAGGGACAGTGAGGGAAGAGATAATAGGTGGTCGGAGGCGAGAGAGAAACGGAAGGAGGAGGAGGATCTGGAACGGAAGGAGGGCAGAGAGAACGGATCTGGATGGTGCGCGAGAGAGAGAACACGCAGAGAAGAGAAAGAAGAGGGCAGGTTGTGTTCAGTTCTTCAACCACCCACTCCCATCCTTGTGCATACTTTTCTTCTCTCATCCTTGTTCACGGTGGCTCCGCCATGGGAGTGGTTGGCGTCTTTCCCAGACCTTAAACAACAACAACAACAACAACAACAAAGAGTGAGGAATGGATGAAGAGGGTGAGGAACGATGAAGCAGAGATGAGGAGGATGTTGATTATGTGTTGGTGGTACATCGTAAGATAAAATAGACTTGCGTAATCCAATGGTCCACTTTTTATAAAAAATATCAAACGGTTTAAATTAAAATAATTAATAGGATCTATGGTGGACCACTCTTAAGGTTGGTCCACCATAGACATTTGGAGTTAAAGTTAACAGGCAGGGTCCTTTTTGAATAACGGAGAAAAAACAAGGGGACCAAAATGTTGATTTTTCGAGATATGGGACCAAAATGAAAACTGGAAATTATTTAGAGGACCAAATGACCAAATAAGCCAATAAAAAAAAGGGTTTTTTTAGGGATTAATTACTGAATTGGTCCCTTAAGTTATTTATTGGCTACATTTTGGTCTCATAAGTTATTAACGTTACGTTTTGGTCCCTTAACATATACTCAGTTAGCCAAATAAATCATTTCTGTTAACTTTTGTAAAAAAAACGTTAAAATTCATCATCAAACGTTACGTTTTCGTGAAATTAATTGGACCAATGGAAAACCCTCGTCAAGAGGATAAAGAAAATGGTCTTACTTTTTCCGATCGGTGTGCGTTTTTTTAACGTTTGGTGATGAATTTTAACGTTTTTTTTTACAAAAGTTAAAATAAATGATTTATTTGGCTAACAGAGTATATGTTAAGGGACCAAAACGTAACGTTAATAACTTATGGGACCAAAATGTAACCAACAAATAACTTAAGAGACCAATTCAGTAATTAAGCCTTTTTTAACTAGTGTCATCTTAAGAAATATAACAATAGAAAACTAAATTATAAATATACATCCAAATCCATCACTAAATTATGTGAGCTTTTAGTAAGAAAATTGAATACGAAAGTCTTGACAAAAAAACAAAAAATGAGAGACTCAATATTTGATAACTAACTCAAAAGTTGGCGTGCCAAAAATATTTTGAGTCATAATGACTTCGAAAAAAAGCAAAAGAACCGTAAAGATTGATTGAATAACAATGTTATTCAATTAGAAGAGAGGGAAAAAAACTAAACAAATTAAATAACACTTTCAATGAAATAAAATAGTATGAGAAATTACAAAGCATGGGAGACATGAACCAAAACTCATGCGCATTAAGACAATTTAAAGTTAGAAAACATATTTCTATCACAAAAATTCCTCATAAATAACGTCACGCATTAAGTTCCACCAAACAAAGCCCCTATTTGGTTGCATGGTGGGTGCTCCAAAACCCACGTTTACGGCAACAAAAAGTAATTTGATCACAAAATTTATGTTTGGCTTTAAAAAAAGTAAATTGTTTCTGGATGCAAAACTCACGTTTCCCCAACTCTATTATTTGAAGCTTTTACCTAACTCACGTTTACCTAACTCTATATAATATTTCAGGTTGTCTATTATGTCCTTATTTTTTTATTTGTAAACAATGTTCATTTTAAATGCACACATATAAAAAAACCCATTTTGGTCATTTACACAACCAAAATCAATTTTGACACAAAATAGCCAAACAACATTTTTCATGTAAATCACTTCTATCGTAAAGGTGTCCAAACATAAATCACTTTTCACTCAACTCACTTTTAATCAAAATCAATTCTACAGAATCAATTCTACCAAAATCAATTTTGTCCGCCGCACAACCAAACACACGCAGTATTGGTTGGAAACACCAAAGTTACGAGTATATATCTTTCACAAACTTAGTTCAAGTATGTTTATATGAAGGGTTTTTGTTACGAGTGCCCTCGGGGTACTCTTTAAGCATTTTAAATTAATTAATTATTTTTTAAAAATGTCAAAGTTTTCAATTTTCAATGCATTAATTACACAATTTTTTTATAAAAAGTTACTATTTAAGGTCCTTAACTAATGCCCTGGGGGCACTAGTTAACATTTCCCTTATATGAATTCAACTCAAGTAACTTATGCAAATTCAGTTCAATTATTTTTACTTAAACTGGATTTAAGTTTGTTTAAAAAGTCAGTGTACGTACGTGGACGTAAACTTAGATCATTCACCGTGTATATATTATGAGTTTTATATCATACTTAAACTCAATTCAAGCACGTTCACGTAAAATAAACTTAATTCAAGGACATTATGTGGTGTCCGTGGATTCATGCGCATGACACATGGACCAGAGAACATTCCTTGCTATGAAGTCTACAAGACATGTGGGGTGTGTGGGTCTATGTCCGGGGCGCATGGATCAGAAGCAAAATTCATCATTTTCTTCATTCTTCATGTGTTTTTCATCCTTAATATGAGTTTGAAACTTAGGACAAAATTCGCCCAACTTATTTTGTCTTCAAATCTTCATTGCGGTTGATCCTTTAGCTTCCATAACTTTCATGAGATGTCTTGTTTTGCCAAATTAAATCGACTGAAATCAAAACATAATAAAACATTTCCCAAATCATGAGTAACTCACTCTAAAACCACTAAAAAGTCCTCAAATGACAAGACAGTCTGGAAGACTTAGCTAAAAACAATATTTGATGATGCATCATCAAACCTCAAGTGTTAAAATTATTATATTTTATTTGAATTGATACATGGAAATGGAAGATTTAAGTGGCAATAATATTCCATATAAAAATTTGCTAAAATATTGTTATATTTATATTATTATTATTATTATTATTATTTATTTGTTTGAATTAAAGTTTGGAAACAAACAACGAGCAAGTAGGCGAGAATTTGGATAAATATAAGAGTGTCAATTAGGAACCTTATTTTAACAAAAAAAAAAAGTGGCTACCTTATTTTAAAATATATCTATATATTATATATAAAGAGAATAGGGGATTTTGAGAGATTTTGTGCTGACTTTTTTTGTTATTCTAATTATACCTTAAACAAAATTTTCTATAATAATGTTATATATACTATATATAAAGAAAATAGTCTCTTTTAGGAGGATGTTGGGCTGACTTTTTTGTTATTTTAATTATACCCTTAAACAAATTTTTCTTATAATAATGTTATATTGTTGGTGTTATTAAAAAGATAAGATTTTTTATTTTATTTGTTATATTATTTTATCATTGAAATAGATAAATATGGTTTTGAGTTTTTTTTTTTTGACTAAAAATATGGTTTGAGTTTGTTACATTTGAAATCCACGAATATTTATATTTATACTTATAATTTTAATATATATATATAAATTTATATAAAATATCGTTTGTAATTTATCCGCAAATTTTTATAAAATATCATTGACAATATACACACGTTAGCGCAATAAAAAGAGCGGAAAGACGGACATGTGAGTGTCCGTCTTTTCGCTAGTATTGTTAGTGTTATTAAAAAAGATAAGAATTTTTATTATATTTGTTATATTATTGTTGTCATTGAAAAAGATAAATAGGTTTTTTGAGTTTGTTACATTTGAAAGTCACAAATATTTATACATATAATTTTAATATATATAAAATATCGTTTGTAATTTACACGCAAATTTCTGTAAAATATCATTGATAATCTACATGTGTTAGCGTAATAAAAAGAGCGAAAAGACAGACACGTAGCTACTAATAATAATAATAATAATAATAATAATAATATTTTTTTGGTTGCATAATAATGATAGGTAATATGTTGAAAAAAGAGAGAAACCAAAATTACAATGAGGAAAAATATAATTTAAGGATATAAAATTATTTAAATAAGTTCAACCGGCATGCACAACCCCATTCTTTGCTCCCATTTTGCGGCCATACTTTCCATTTTGAACTCACCAACCATATGAGCCGTATGCAAAGGAACTCACCAATCTATTAGTAAGTTTTACTCCCGTAGCTAATTATAAGAAAATTTTCGGTCATATTTATAAGAAAATGTCACAACTTTTAAGGTGTAATTATTGTTTAAAATACTTTTTTACCTCTCATTTAATATTTGTCTTTTTAATATTAGTGGATGTATTTAATGTTTCACAGCTTTTTATAAGGGTATATTTGTAAAAATATTTAAGAAGTTACAACAATTAATTGTTGCATTGATTTTGATGTTTTTTTGTTTTTCTTCTTATAATAAAGACCAAAGAGAGTATATATTTTCTTTAGTAACTTTTTGTAATGTTATGCTATTGAAATATTATTATAAACTCCAGTTGCCGCTTTTGGTTTTGTTATTGTCTCTAAAATCTAGATTGTTAACAAATTTATGTTCATGTCAATGTCAAATTTACAACCCTTTTACATTTAAGATGTATCCAAGTTACGTCCATCGATTATGTTCAACCCTTGCATGTTGATATTATTTTGTTCACAAATTATCAATAACATGTCATAATTATGTCTATTGAGGACCAAAAACGAAACAAAAAACTGAAAAGGTAAAAACATCCTATTTTATTTTTTAAGAACTAAAATCAAAATTTGTTAAATTTTTAAGGATGAAAAACTTATTTAACTTTTTTTTAATTATGTTAAACACATGAAAAAAAAATTTTGAAGTCATATTTTTATATATATTTGTCTCCCTTAAATTAATTTTCTGGTCCTGCACCTTTAATTACTGTCTTTGTGCACGTGCAGCATACCGACCACTCAGTACTTTATTACACCACTGTACTGATTGTGTGCGCTATTAGAGTCGACGATGGACTTGTCACTTGTGCAATAGTAGCATGTACTGTAGTTTTGACCTTTTTATGCCTTTGACTTTCTTTTTTGTCACCGAAAACTTTTTCTCTCTTTCTAGAAAAAAAATAAAATAAAGCACATCCATAAAAAATTTCATGTTTTATTCTGGTTGGATGATAGCATGAACCCGGAAACCCATTTCACAAGGCCCAAGAGATCGACCCAGAAACCCAAAAGACTATAAGACTACGAAATTGTTTTTCTTACTTTAAACAAAGTTAAAACACACCAAAAAATGATGTTTTTACCCCGTCGGCTGTTAAGTGCAGCTGGGAAGGTGCATCGGCAGTTAACTGCTGTTGGCCCCATCGACAGTTAATTGCCGCCGTCCCCATCGGCAATTAACTGTCGTTGTGATGTGAACATATGTAGAACAACAAATAGAACATGCATCACAGTTTTAGAAACTTCAAAATTCTTCATATTTCTCTGATCCACTCCAATTCCATTTTCACGAAAATCAAGCAAATCATCTCCACAAAACCACAAGTAAGTAGTATTAATCATTTATAATGTTAATGTTAGTTTGTGTAGGTTTATTTTTGTTAATTTTGGTAGATTTGTGTTGTTAGAGTTTATGTAAAAATTGATTTTTTTGTTAGTTTATGATGTTATAAATGAATGTTGTTTTTGTAAATGTAGTTTGGATTATGTTTAAGTGCAATGTGAATGTGTAGAAGTTGAATTAACACAATGATGAGTTGTTTCATATTTTGCACTCAAAGTGTTTGATAAAATGCCTAAATGAGAATTGTTTAGATTTTTAGTTAGTTTATGCTGTTAAATTGTGTTACATTGGATGAGGATTTTTAGATTAAGAAGAATTAGGGTTTATCTATCTACTATTATTGTTTAATTAATAGTTAAGGGTTATGTTTATGTGTTTATGTCACCATTTTAATGTTGTTTTGTTTTGTCAAAATAATTGATGACAATGTTGTTTTGTTTTGTTAAACAACATTATGTATATGTTGATGACAATGTTGTTTTGTTTTTGTGTAGATATGTCTAATCAGAATGCAGATAGGATGAGAGTTGGTAGACAGGTGATGACTGACAGCTATCGAAGGGAGAGACAGACTGAAAACCCTCATGTGCCTAAGAGGGGAAGAGGCCGGAGGCCCGATCCTTCTATGGGTGAGGGTAGTTCTTCTCAGCAGCCGACACAGTCGCAGGTGGAGGACCCGACCCAGTACCTGAATTATCAGGAGCAGCTACATGATGCCACAGATGGTGGCTATGACATCCAGCATGTTGCGGATGAGGGTGGGGACGACGTTGCGGCTGAGGCAGATGAGGACGACGTTGCGACTGCGACAGCCCCACATCAGTTACCTGATGTGGCTCCCTTTCGTGGAGGGACTTATGATGACACTTTGTTGTCTGATTATGCTTCACATGTTGCATTACGGCTGTGATATAATGCAAACAATGTAAGTTTTCTTTTTTCTTTTTTAACTTTTATATATGAAGTCGATATATTTTTTTGTATTATAACTTTTTTTTTAAAAATGACATGAACACATGTCGTTGTCTGATTTTTTTTGTCTTCGATTATTGTTATCGCGTAATTTTTTATATATGAAGTATATGTTTTTTTTATGATAACGTTTAAAAAAAATGACATGAACACATGCCGTTGTCTGATTATTTTTTTGTCTTCAATTATTGTTCGCACATAATTTTGTATATATGAAGTATATGCTATTTTTTGTATGATAACTTTTTAAAAAATGATATGAACACATGTCGTGCCGTTGTCTGATTATTTTTTTTGTCTTCAATTATTGTTCGCGTGTAATTTTTTATATATGAAGTATATGCTTTTTTTTTGTATGATAACTTTTAAAAATAAAATGACATGAACACATGCGTTGTATGATTATTTTTTTTGTCTTCAATTATTGTTCGCGCGTATTTTTTATATGAAGTATATGACTTTTTTTGTCTGTTTTTGATTCATGTGGTGTTTTTTTATTATTTTAGATTCATAACACCCGTAAGATTAGATGCATAAATCTCGGGGCGAAGGTGACATATCTCCAGCGTCCACCTATGAATCAAGTCTGGTTTTGGGATCTTACAAGGGTGAGTGGGTTGCATGATTTGTTGTACACAGGGTATTCTACTATTAATCATGCTTTGCTCCAGGCGCTTAGCGAGAGGTGGCATTCCGAGATCAGCAGTTTTCATATGACTGTGGGGGAGATGACCATCACTTTAGATGATGTGGCGTGTCTGTTGCAAGTTCCTATTGAAGGGCAGATGTTGAGCCATAGAAAGAAGGTGTCTCAGGTTGATGGGGTGGACTTGATGGTGAGGTACTTAGGTGTCACCTAGGAGTATACGGTGATAAATTGCAAGACTGAGTATGGTGGATATATTAGCTATAAGGCGCTGAAGGAGCTTTATGAGGATCACCTGAGTGAGACCACCATATTAGCGCGTCCTGAGACGCAGGAGCGGATCCAGGAGCTAGGCAGACGTAGGCTTGCCTGTGCGAGGAGTTCCCTCCTATATCTGCTTGGATGTACGTTGTTAGGTGATAAGAACAACAAACACATCGACTTGGCATACCTGCAGACGATGGAGTCCTTTGTTGGGATGAGGGAGTACTCGTGGGGAGGAATGGCATTGGCATACCTTTACCACAGTTTATCCGAGGCCTTTTCGCTTGCAGGAAAAAGGATCGGGGGAAGCACAACACTTTTGATGGTAATAATTTTAAATTACTATGCTTGTGTATACGAATATAATGTGTTTACTATGCTTTTTAATTTACTATGTTTGCTAATAACTTATAAATGTGTTTAGTTTGTGCAGGGATGGTTTTTGGCACATTTTCCAGGAGTTTACCCACATGATGATAATCATGATTACCGGCAAAACTTTCCTTGCGCTTCCAGATGGATTCCACACAGTGGTCATGGACATCTGAAGCCCTACCGTCTGGTGCTGGATTGTTTGGAGATGTATGATATTACCTGGATGCCATACGAGGATCGTAGGGAGATCCAGGAGTTTGTGGAGATATGCTGGTATTCAGGCTGGATCATGTGTGGTCGTGACATCATCTACTGTCACTTGCCTGAGTGGGTTAAAAGGCAATACGGGTACGTACAAGACATCCATAGAGCTCCGACATATGTGCTTTCTCTCCATTTTCAGGCCGTTGTACAGACTTTCCTGGACTTTCGTGTGCACATCATTCCTCAGGGTGCGTGGGGTATGGAGGTTGATCAGCCATGGCGGTACGAGGAGGGATACATGATGTGGTGGGGACATGTTGGTGCGGACATGTGTCTCACCCAAAGATTCTGTCACCTATTGATGGATCTCCTCTGAGGCCAGCAAATGAGGAGCAGATCATTGCACACCATCAACAGCGGCACCAGGAGAGAGGCTCACATGATACCATTGAGATGGTTACTGGTGTTGTTACCTAGGCTAATGAGTACTTGGGTCAGGAGGCGATGAGCACTGAGCAGCTGTATCATGCCTTGTGCGATATCAGGGACAAGATGGCACCGATACTGACCATGAGAAATAGGAGGTCGAGGAGGCAGCAACAACATGATCAGGACCAGGATCAGGAGTAGGACATTTTTTTAGGACTTTTGTTAGTTTTTTTTTTACATTTGTTATATTTTTTTGTAAATTTATGGCACATTATCATAGTTTTTTTAGTTCAATTTTAACGTGATTTCGGGTTTATTTTGCCTTATTTTGATTATTTTGTTATAACCATGTCATGTCTTAGAAACAACAATAACAACAATTCATTCATGATCCGAACTAAATCATAACTAAAAATACACAAAATAAGTGTTACATTACATTACAGTATCCCTAAATATGTTGTATCATCATGATGTTAGATTAAAATTAAATTCTTGAAAGTTTGCGGAAAATGTTGGCATTGAAGTGTCTTATACTTAGTGTAAAAATTTGCAAGTCTCTTTGAAAACTCAAAAAAATGAAGAGAACACAACACATGTATTCTACCGAATCAACTATATAGGTTTTCACATCGAATTCCCTCATATAAGATGAGTCATGACAAAAAAGAATGCAATTCCAATATATTCTTTTGAACTTAATCCTACTGCCCTGCCAACTGACAAGTTTCAATTGACAGAGGAGCATGATCAAGCACAAAACAACATCTTAGAACTGCATTCCCTTTGTCACACTCATCTTATACGAGGGAATTCGATGTGAGAACCTATATAACTGATTCGACAGAATACATGTTGTGTTCTCTTCATTCTTTTGAGTTTCCAAAGAGACTTGCAAACCTTTATGCTAAGTAAAAAACACTTCAATGCCAACATCTTCAGTAAACTATTAAAAATTAAACTAAAATCCAACAAATTAATGACACAACATAATAATACTACCTAAGCATCTTCATCCGGTCGAATCAAACTCTTGAGAATATCTTCAGGCCACCTCAGTAACGTAACATCCATCTCGAGGGGGATCATGTTGTGCTCAGGAAATGTCGAGAACATGCTCCTCACGTCGTCGCCATTCGTTAACTCTGGCCGAGTGAACGACAAATTCCCATCTAAGTGGAATGATGGACGATGGTACCAAACGTATTCCACCCTCCTCATGTCTCCGTGGTTGATTTGTTGGTTGATTTCATGAAGTATATCCTTCAATTCTTTAAACGTGACATCGCCGTGAACCTTGAAAAAATGTTAGATACCACCGTTGAAGGATACATGAAAGTATAATTGAGCCATTTTTTCATATCTACACCATAAGAAATTAAAAACAATCAATGAAAAACTCATTCAAACATTTCATCAAACGCTTGGAGTGCAAATTATACATAAACCCTAAAACTAAAAACTACAACATAAACATGCAAACATCTAAACATTTAAGCAACATAAGTCATTTACATGTAAACATTGTATCATTTCTTGCCAAAAAGAATCAAAATTTAAAAAAACCCTAAAACTAAAAAAATTACTAATTTAAGAGAAAAGATGTAACATATAAATATAAAATGACAATGAAAACTTACTTGTTCTTGGAGTGTTGGTTGATTTGAACTTGAAGAAATTTGGGATTTGGATGATTTGAGAGAGTTTTTGGAGAAATTTGCAACTTGGAGTGCAGGTTCTACATAAGTGTTGTTCTGCATATGTTTATATCACAGCGGCAGTTAACTGCCGATGGGGACGGCGGCAATTAACCGTCGATAGGGCCGGCGACAGTTAACTGTCGATGTACCATCGCAGCGGCACTAAACTGCCGACGGGGTAAAAACGTCATTTTCTGTTGTGTTTTAGCTTTGTTTGAAGTGGTAAAAGAAATTTTCATAAGACTATGTTTGTTTAATTGTTGGACCGCCCCAGCAGATGCTAAACCTCTTGAAAATTGTTTTTCCCGCTTCAAAGAAAGCTAAGAAACACTAGTAAAATATGATTTTACCACATCGATAGTTAACTGCCGTTGGATTGGTGTATCAGTAGTTAACTACCACGGGTCCCATCGGCAGTTAACTACCACTGTTTCCATTGGTAGTTAACTGTCGCTGCGATCAGAATATATTCAGAACAACAAAACAGAACGGACACAGTTCTGTAAAACCATCCAAATTCCAAATTTGCTCCAATCCTCTCCAATTTCATTTTCACGAAATTGAAGTAAATCATTTCCACAAAACCACAAGTAAGTAGTATTAATCATTTGTAATGTTAATGTTAGTTTGTGTAGGTTTATTTTTGTTAATTTTGGTGGATTGCATGTGGTTAGGGTAGATGTAGAAATTGAAATTTTGGTTAGTTTATGATGTTATAAATGAATGTTGTTGTGAATGAAGCTTAGATTATGTTTGAGTTCAATGTGAATGTGTAGAAGTTGAATTAACACAATGATGAGTTGTTTCATACTTTGCACTCAAAGTGTTTGATAAAATGCCTAATGAGAGTTGTTTAGATTTTTAGTTAGTTTTTGTTGTTATATTGTGTTGGTAATGTTGATGACAATGTTGTTTTGAATGGTGTTTAAAAATTAAGTTATTTATGGTGCTACATTGTGTTGGGAATATTGATGGGAATGTTCTTTTGAATGGTGTTTAAAAATTAAGTTATTTATGGTGCTAGATTGTTTCCTAAATTGCCTAAATGACCATGATTTTTGGTTTTGTTTTTGTAATGATATGTCTGAGCAGGACCAAAATAGGATGAGAGCTGGTAAACAGGCGATGACTAGAAGCGTCCGACGGGAGAGGGTGGCTGCAAACCCTCATGTGCCTAAGAGAGAAAGAGGTCGGAGGCCCGATCCTTCTGCGGATGAGGGTAGTTCTCAGCCGACACAGTCACAGGTGGATGACCCAACGCAGTACATGAATTATCAGGAGCAGCTACATGTGGTTGAGGGTGGCGAGGTTCAACATCAGGAGTAGGAGCAGGTGGCTGAGCCTGATGAAGATGACCTTGCAGCTGAGACAGCCCCACATCAGTTACCTGATGTGCCTCCCTTTCCTGAAGGGCCTCACGATTTATCTGTGTTGTCTTCATATGCTTCTGATGTTGCATTGTCGTCGTGGTATAATGCAAATAATGTAAGTTTTCTTTTTTTTTTTAACTTTTATTTGCGAATTTTTTTTTAAAAAAACGATATGAACACATGTCGTTGTCTGTTAATTTTATTTGTCTTCAATTATTGTTCGCGTAATTTTTTATATATGAAGTATATATATATTTTAAAAAAAAAACTTATATGCGAAACTTAAAAAAAATGATATGAACACATGTCGTTGTCTGTTAATTTATTTGTCTTCAATTATTGTTTGCGTAATTTTTTATATGTGAAGTATATATAAAATAGATTTTTTATGCTAAGTATTTATGTTTTAATTAATTTTTATAAGTGTTTACATTGTTTTTATGTTTTTTATTTATGTGGTGTTTTTTATTATTTCAGATTCGTAAGTCCCGTAAGGTTAAATGCATAAATCATGGGGCTAAGGTAGGAGATCTCCAACGTCCAGCAACGAATCAAGTCTGGTTTTGGAATCCTTTTACGGGCGAGTGGTATGCATGATTTGTTGTTCACGGGGTATCCTACTGTGAATCATGTTTTGATTTTGGCGCTTAGCGAGAGGTGGCATACCGAGACCAGCAGTTTTCACATGCCTATAGGGGATATTGCCATAACTTTAGATGATGTAGTGTGTCTGCTGCATGTTCCTATTGAAGGGCGGATGCTGAGCCATGCAAAGAAGGTATCTCAGGTTGATGGAGTGGAGTTGATGGTGAAATACTTAGGTGTTACACCGGATGTTGCTGTGAAAAATTGCAGGGATGAGTGTGGTGGATACATTAGTTATAAGGCGCTGAAAGACCTTTATGAGGATCACCTGACTGTTGCTACCAGATTAGCGCGTCCACATATGTGGGAGGAGAGAGAGGAGAGGAAGAGGCGTAGGCTTGCCTGTGTGAGGAGTTTCCTCTTATAACTGCTTGGATGTACGTTGTTTGGTGATAAAAGCAACAAACACTTTGACTTGACATATCTGCAGACGATGGAGGACTTTGCTGCGATGAGGGAGTACTCGTGGAGAGGGATGACATTGGCATACCTTTACCACAGTCTATTTGAGGCCAGCTTTGCCTAGTGGCAAATTGATCGGGGGAAGCACAACACTTTTGATGGTAATAATTTTAATTTCTTATGCTTGTGTATCTGAATATAATGTGTTTATAGTAATTTCTATCTTATGCTTAGTAATAACTTATAAATGTCTTTGGTTTGTGCAGGGATGGTTTTTGGCACATTTTCCAGGAGTGTACCTAGTTGATGATAATCCTGACTATGTCCCAAACCTACCGTTCGCTGCCAGATGGATTCCACACAGGGGTCATGAAGAGGTGAAGACCTACCGTTTGACGCTTGATCGTTTGGAGATGGATGATGTATTCGGGATGTCGTACGAAGAGCATACAGTAGATCTCGTAGTTTAAGGAGATATGATGGTATTCAAGCTGGATCATGTGCGGTTGTGACAAGGTCTACCGTCACTTGTCTGAGTGGTTTAAAAGGCAGTACGGGTACGTGCAGGACATCCCCAGAGCTCCGACATATATGCTTGCTATACGGGATGCTCAGGTTGTACAAGCTTTTCTCGACTTTCGTATTTACACCATTCCTCATGATCAGTGGGGTAAGGAGGTTGATCAGCCATGGCGGTACGAGGACGGATATATGTGATGGTATGGACGGGTGTCTCACCCAAATATTCTGCCACCTATTGAGGGATCTCCTCCGAGGCCAGCAAATGAGGAGTAGATCATTGTACACCACCAGCAACGGCACCAGGAGCTAGGCTCGTCTGATACCATTGAGATGGTTAGTGGCGTTGTTATCCAGGTTGATGAGTACTTGGGTCAGGAGGGGATGAACACTGAGCAGTTGTATCAGGCCTTGCGCGATATCAGGGACAAGATGGCATCAGTATTGACCAGGAGACGTAGGAGGCCAAGGAGGTAGCAACAGGACCAGGAGCAGGAGTAGGATACTGATGTTTAAGACTTTTGTTAGTTTTTCATGACATTTGTAAGTTTTTGTATAATGATGACATATTTGGTACAATTTGATGTTTGGTACAATTATAATGTGCTTATGATGATTTCTGTTTATTTGGGTTCAATTGTTGGAAACATTGATATTTTGGTTAGCTTATGAATATAATGTGTAAAAAAATGTGTTTATAACTCATATAAACAAGTTTGAAACAACAAGTTCTGCCACTACTAAGGCTCAGGGGGGGCAACGGCAGTTAACTGCCGATGGAAAGAAAACAGGCGGCAGCTAACCTGCCGATGGGAAGGAAACCAGCGGTAGTTAGCTGCCGATGCACTTTATCTTCTATGGATGGGGTTCCACCTACACTTTATGTGGTCCAAAACCCACATAAAGTTCTATATATAAGTAGTGTTGTTTTCATTGTTTCCACAATCAACACATCTACAGTTTATAAGATGTGTGGTGATGGGAGTTAAAAAAATGTGTTTATAACACCTTCCCTTTCATCACCACTCCTCTTAAAAACTAAACAAAAACCACCAACCTAAACACTTCCTCCTTCTTATTTCATTATTTTGTTTTGTTTTGAATATATAGGCGTAATCAGTTTACAAGATGCGTGGTGATGTTGGAGAAGGTGTTCAAACATACAATGTTATGACAACCTTCTCCGAACCTCACTACTCCTCTTAAAAACTAAAAAAAATATCCATAAATAAGTTATGTGTCAAATCTAATTACTTTTTTCTGTTGTTTTTAGCTTTTTCACTTTAATCACATATCATTTTATCGTTTTTGTTCACTCTTTTATTGATTTTGCATCTCATTAAGATGAAAAAATGTGAATTTCTGGAAAATATAGCCACAAAATGGCTATGGCAATTAACTGCCGCTGAAAAATATCTTGCGGTAGTTAACTACCGATGGGGTTAAAAATGTAATTTATTGGTGTTTCTTAGCTTTCATTGAAGTGGGAAAATCAATTTTCAAACCTCTTTATTATGAAAATTGCTCTTCTCCCATACAAAAATACTCATTACCATACAAACTGACCAAAATACCTCCAACGTGAGTTAACTCACGTTCGGTATATACCAGCGTGGACTTAAGTCACGCTCGATATATACCAACGTGACTTAAGTCACGCTGACGTGAGTTAACTCACGTCGAACCCCCGCGTGAGTTAACTCATGCTGGTTGCCTCACTTGCCTCACGTTGGTAAACCAACAATATAGCCACATAATTTCAAGACCAAAATACAAAGAAACAAAAAGATGGAACAATCAAAGAGTGAATGACCCTTTCACCGAAAGCTAACAATTCTATGCAGCAATTACCTCTATTATTATTAAATTAAAAAGCATGTAACCATAAAGTCATATATGGCATTTGCACTTTGTTTAAAAAATACATGTGGGGTCCATAATTGGGATCCATATAATGATGACACTCACATAAATTTTAAGTTATAATAATAGACTGATAATAGCACTTCTCTAATTTGCACAATATTTGTCTGGTAGGCTATGCAGTGCTTCTTTTTTTAGTTTATATTTGTTGTACACATGTAGATATGTTTTCATTAGAAATCATATTATGATTTTGCAAGTGAGGCAACCAACGTGAGTTAAGTCACGTTGGTATATACCGAGCGTGACTTCGGTATATACCGAACGTGAGTTAACTCACGCTGAGGGTATTTTAGTTAGTTTGTATGAGAGTGATCAATTTTGTATAGAAGTAGAGCAATTTTCCTTTATTATCTAAGTCTTATTTCGGTATGTTTTCCTAAGGGCTAAACGCCCATTTAGTTGTTAGGTCCATAAGGGCTAGTAACCCTAGCTATATAAGTGTAACAGTGTCCATTGGCAGTTTTTATGAAAAACCCTATGCAGCTTTTATGTTTCTTCTTCCTTTGCGATCTTAATTTATCACTTGAGTTGGAGAGAAGAATGCAGCCAAACCAAAATACATATTGAGTCGTCCCTCTAGCTCATAATTTGAAAATGATTTGTGTACATTTTTGCATCCATCCAACAATTAAAAAGCGAAAGAAATTGAGATTTTTTTTCTTATTTTGTGCTTTTTGGAGGTTGAGAATGTAAAACCCATCTGAAATGTAGAATTGATGGATGTTGTGTTTAAATATCACCAACCATTAACACCGGCGGTAGGGGTGTTCATAGTGCATAAACTGCACTGAACTGAACCACATTAATGGTTCAGTTCAGTTTTTAAAATCCACTTTAAAAAAAATTGCTTTATTTTTAAAAACAATTCAGTTCAGTTTAAAAACTGGTTTGAAATCAGTTTAATATTTTTGAACCGTATTTTTTTATTAAAGCAAGTTTTTGTGAGTTTTTTTATTGAGAGATTTTTATATTTTTTTTCTTCAAATTTTTAAATTAATTTATAAATGTTTAAATATACTTTTATTTATATAATTTAATATTATAATTATAAATAAATTAAATGAATAAGTTAATATTTATGAAAGAGAGGGTGGTAGGTGGCCGCCGGTGGTGGTTCACGGCTGAGCTCCGGCGACCACCATGGCGGAGGACGGCGGACGTTCGATGAATTGACGGCGGCGCTCCGGCGACGTCGCGGTGGTTGGTGGTGGCAACGCCGGTAGGGTGATGTGGTGGCTGGTGGTGGCACCGGTAGGGTGATGTGGTGGCTGGC
Organism: Medicago ruthenica; assembly: GCA_018208015.1. Lineage (NCBI taxonomy): Eukaryota > Viridiplantae > Streptophyta > Magnoliopsida > Fabales > Fabaceae > Medicago > Medicago ruthenica. The sequence continues at coordinate 67,088,792 of CM031373.1, read as the reverse complement.
AACAATTAATTTAAATTATCTTTTAACTAAAAATTTATCTAACTTGAGAGTTGAACCTTTGACATTTACCTCTTTACAAAATTTATTTACCACTACATTAATATAACTTATGTGACAGTATTTTATTGTTATATATATATATATAAATCTGTTTTGTTTTTAAATTTGTATTTTTTCTCAAAAATAAATTTTGGTTAAACATTGGTAAAAGAAAATAATAAAGAGTTCAAAACAAGTTAAAACTGGTTTTTAAATTAAGTTTGGTTAACTGAATTGGTTCAAATTTGTGGTTCAGTTTATGAACCATTTAATAAGGTTCAGTTTTTTTGTGGTTCAATTTGGTTCGGTTTGGTGATATGGTTCAGTTAACCACATTTTTACACACCCCTAACCGGCGGTGCTATTTGTTCACAACTTTTACAACATCAAATGCAATATTTGAGGTGATCTAATGTTACTTAAGACTTAAACGGAAGCCGAGAGAGCTAATAAATTATTAAAAATATCAAATTGAATTACCAAATTCTATAAAAATACGGTGTGAGTGTCTATATATTTGTGTTCCTTTATCATTTCTCATTGACAATATTGGTTTCAAGAATGAAATGTTAGTTTTGCATGGGTTGTAATGGAAGAGAAAACTAACATTTCAGTCATTTTTTGCCACAATCTCCCCAACACTTGTTAGCTACTCTGTGGGTTGCAGAGTCGTATGGTAAGAAAAAAAAACAGCCGCAATTAAGGATAATAAAGCAAACGTGCTTCTTCGATCAGTTCAGTCCATATCCAAAAGCAACACAAAAAAAGACAAAACGTGCTTCAATTAAAAAATAAAAATAAACAGCAACGTGGTGGTAATGAAAAATTTCGGCGAATTGTTATCATCCAATCATTGCAGCCGGTGACATTGGACAATAACATTCCCAAAACCACCTACGTACCTTTCCTTTGGGTCAATTTTTGTTTGTTTCTGAACTGACATATTGCTTACCAAGATAACGTGCTATAATGTCAACACAAAAGTTAACCAAGTTGTTTTAAACTCATCATATAATTTAGAAATATTTGAATATAGTAGATTATTAATCTTTATGAAAATACATTATATGCTGAAAAAGAGAAGGAAATTACCAACATTTGGATGAGAAAAATACATAAAGAGATTAAAAAATAAAATATAGAAGTAATTAAGCGCATGTTGGCAGAGCATGTCTAATAGCAGCATTCTCCTTTGTGGACCCTCACGTTGAACCCACCAGCCATATGAGCCGTAAGAAAAGGAACAAAAGTCGGTTGGTCGATCGATATAGGCCTAATTTCAAAGTGGTTCAGAATCGAAGCCACAATATATTCCATTTGAATAAAAGCCATTTCTTTCCCAAGACAAACCCTTGGACCGGCCTGAAAAACTGAAAACTTGTAAGGGCTCACATTTTTCAAAACTCCTAATTCGTTGTTATTACCTCCTTCTCTGATCGATTCATCAAACCACCGCTCTGGTTTAAACTCATTCCAATCTTTACCCCATAATACCTCCATCCTCCCCATCCCATAAGGAAAATAAGTCACCCTATCGCCTTTTCCAACCCTAGTTCCATCCGGCAACACATCATTGTTGGCGGCATGCTTCGAATCCCAAGCCACAGGTGGATACAGCCTCATTGATTCGCACAAACAAGCTTTCAAATACTTCATCTCTTTCAAACCTTCATAATCAAAAGATCTCATCAACTCATACTCATCATCATTATTTTTTCCTCCAAAAACTTCCCTCACTCCTTTTACTATCAATTCCTCTTTGCTTTGATTCTCTGACAATAACCAAAGAAGCCACGTCATTGCCGCCGACGTCGTGTCTCTCCCTGCCATGATAAAACTAATAACCATATCTCTTACCATGATTTCATCATGCCCTGCCTCCAACAACTTTGTCAACAAATCACTCCCACTAACATTATTTTTTTCACTAATTTCTTTTTTCTTCTTCCTTATTATCTCGTTCACTGATTCATGAACGAGTTTAACAGCTTCTTTAAGCAATTTCTCAGACCCTACATTAAGCATCCTCTTGATCTTCCAAATCAAATGAATCGGTGAAGCCGCGCGTGTTGCACTTATCTCAGAAGCTTTGTCGAACGCCGCCAAAAGAGGTGGCAAAGGTTTAGATAAATCCAAACAACAAGGATCAAAGCCAAGTGAAACTTTACACACAATTTCAAACGTGAGTCTCCTCAAGACATCTTGCATGTCAATAACATGGTTTCCATTAGAAGCTAATTCAAGCAATGGAATAAGTCTTTGTTGAACTTCATCTTCAAGTGTCTTTGCAACAAAGTCTTTGAGAGACCTCGTGGTGAATTCATGGCTTCCTATTTTACGTTGTCTTGACCATAACTTTCCATCTACATTGAATATGCCGCAACCTAAAAGGTCGCTAAGAATTTCGGTGAAGGGTTTTCCTTTAGGGAAGTTGGTGAAATTGGTTTTGAGGATGTATTCGACATTGAGAGGATTGGCGGTTATGATGGTTCGGCGGGCGCCGAGGCGGTTGATGAGGATTGTTTGAGTTGGAGATTGGGAGAGATGGTGAGTGTAGAAATCTAGAAGGCGGTGGCGGTTTTTGTAGAATGAGATAAGGCAACCTATGATGGGGTATGAAGGAGGGGTGTGAGTAGAAGTGGTAAAGTGTGAGATATGATTTTTGGGATTATGAGTTAGTATTATTCTCTTGAAGAGAAGGGAGAGGAAGATAAGAGAAAAGAAAATGTAGTAGAACAACATAGCTAGGAATTGAGTTGAGAGGATATGGGTTGAGTTTGAGAGCAATATGGCAGGTGTATATATATGTGCAGGAAATGAAATGATCCTCAAGAAATGCTGTGCAAAGTGCAAACACATGAATAATATAGTTAGTGGGTGGACCTAGCTTTCGTCATACCTATTGTAATAAATAATATAAATAAAATTTTAGTCTAAATAAATACAATTATAATCTTCCAGACCCAATCATAAAAACAAAAATGCATGCATGTATTTGTTGGTTTCAACTATTAGTCAATGTCCTTCACAAAAAAAAACTATTAGTCAATGTCAACAAATTTATCTATATTATTTAAGAAAAAAAATGATAATAACACTCTCTTCAACACACATTCTTTTATTAAATGAAATTAATGATTTTTATACTTTAAATGTAGATCTCACATGAAGTGATGAGAATCATATGGATTTCATCCAATAAATGAATAAGTGTAAAAAAAGAATGTTGAAAAGAGTGTGTTCATAACACTCCTCTTGTAGAAAATATTTGATTGACACTTAAAAACCAATTGATATCTTGAGAGAGAAAGAAATAGAAAAAGTGATATAATAAACGTGATATGTCGGTGATGTGTCAAAAAAAAGAAAAATGGAAAAAAAATGTTAACTAAGAATATATAAATTCCATTGTCCATATATCATTGCTCTCCATCTCTCATTCAATAGGAAGTGAGACCATATATCAAAAGAGAGAAAGTCAATTTCAAAATAAAGAAATAAATAAATGGATTCAACAAAAAAAAAAAACTTTTATAAAAAAAGAAAAAAACAACTTCTAGACTCAATCATAAATTATAAAAAACAACTTTATATGTATGTTTTGTCCAAAAACAAAACTCTTATATTTGTACGTTCTTAAAACATTTTATTTTCTATTTATTTTTTTCTTCCTATCACATATATATCATATCATTCTTAGTATTTCTTTATCTCTTTTGATAAAAATCGACAATGAGTGTCTAAAAATAGTTTTCCAAAACAAAATGCATGTATTTGTTTGTTTCAACTATAACTCAGAAAATGAAGTGTTTTTTATTTTATTTTATAATTGAGTCTAGAAGATTATAATTGTATTTTTTTTAGGGAAATATTAAGTAGTGCCCCTGGAGCACTAGTTAAAGACCATAAGTGGTAAATATTTATAAAAATGTATGTATTAATTATATTGAAAATTAAAATATTTAACTTTTTTAAAGAATAATTATTCATTTTAGAATGTTTAAAGAGTGTCTCATGTACTCGTTAACAAGATTTTTTTAAAGGAGGATTATAATTGTATTTATTTATTTGTTTTGACTGAAGTTTTTTTTATTACAATAGGTGTGGCGAAAACAAGGGCCACCCACTGGCCACTGCACTTTTGTCAAAACGAGATAATGACAACTTCAGCACATGATTCACGCTTTACGGTATATACGCAAAAACAAAAGGATAAAATATTACTAAATATTTAGACAATTTAGTTACGAACTCATTGTTTAATACTTCATCCGTTTTTAATCACAAGACTATTTATAAAAAAAATATTTTTCATAAATGTGAAAATATCTATAAATTTTTAGATGCATTTAGTACTCATTTTTAAAATATTACACCTTATTAATATTATTTAATGTTTTGAAATATGAACAATTAACATTAAATGTATATATACATAAAAGATAACTTAGTAATAGTAACACATTGTTTCAAAAAAAAAAAGTAACAGTAACACATTTTTAGACAAATTTACTACCCAACAACTTCTTTTAATATCTGTAATTTTTATAAAGTATTCTTATATCAAGGGATAGAGGAAATATTTTATTTGATTTGAAAAAAAAATATGGAATATGTAGTCTAATTTTTAGGGATGGCAAAGGGGGTCGACATGTCCCGTCTAAGCCCGCTTAAAATGGAACGAGACGAGCTGAGTCAAATTAGGTGACCAAAGTCCAAAATCTCACCCCGCCCCGTTTAGTGGCGGACAGACGAGTTGGCGGGCCAGCCCGCGCAAACAGAAAACTTCTTTTTTTGGAAAAAAAACAACATTTTTTTAATGCATTTTTTTACAACTTAATTGTTACAAAAAAAACTATGTCACTTTTACCATAAAAAAATATAAAGTATATGCATCAAATAAATTTGTGGCAAAAACGAGATAATTAATAAATTGTCGAACTCAACATCATACTTAATAGCAAAATAAGGAATATCCGCCCACATAAAACAAATCCGCAACATAAAACAAATCCTAAAATAAATCCAACAACCGAAATAAATCTAAAAGGATAAAATAAGCTTAAAATAAAAAGAAAAACGAGTTAAGTGGACAGTCCCGCCTTGTGTTCGCCCCGTTTTTTTAACGGGTTAAGCGAGGCAAGGCAACTATAGGAAGCGAGTTCAAAACTTCGACTCAGCCCGCAAAAAATAACGGGCTAAACGGGTCGACCCAACAAATTGGACCCGTTTTGCCACCCCTACTAATTTATATTGTGACAATCGGGTCATTTACTCAAATATAATTAAGTTTGAAACTAGTAATTGAAGTTGAGTAATTTTATAGGATTTTTATCATATAATTAAATGATTCAAGTTATAAAAATTTTAAACGATGTTGTTTAAAAAAAAATATTGTTTGATTGGATGAAAATGATAAAATTCTAAATAAAATAATGAATCTAAACTAAAATTTGATATAAACTTTTTTTGACCCTCTGATTTTTAGAAGAAAGGGCCATGTAATTCGTCATTCGGTCAGAATGTAAGTAAATTCTGATCAATAATTGTTCTCAACAAGAATCAAACTTGGGTTCTCTCAAACAAAACATCATAAAGGAGTTCATTAACCACTTGATCACAATCACTTGGTTAAATTTGATATCAACTTTATGTACGCGTATAAATATTTTGATCATATATATACAAATATACATATCATTTATTTTTTTTATTTTTTTGTCAAATAGTCTAACATAACATTTATTTTATTAAATAAAAAATTTAAAGTCGTGAATAAATAAATTATAGGGTTAATTGTTCAAATTAACCCTGTTATATAGATGAAATTTGAAGAAAAAAAAATGATCCTGTAAAAAAACATAGATTCTACCATTGTAATTTAACCTTCTTCTAATCTTCGACATCATATTTTTTCATGTAGACAAAAAGACCAGAAAAGCGGCCTATATGTTAAAAAAAATTCATGAGTTAATTGTTGATTAGACTTTATATGATTTTTATCATATAATTATCATATAATTAAATGATTCAACTTATAAAAATTTTAAACGATGTTATTTCAAAAAAAAAAAAATATTGTTTGATTGGATGAAAATGATAAAATTCTAAATAAAAAATAATGAATCTAAACTAAAATTTGATATAAACTTTCTTTTGGCCCTCTGATTTTTAGAAGAAAGGGCCATGTAATTCGTCATTCGGTCAGGAATGTAAGTAAAGTCTGATCAAAAATTGTTCTCAACAAGAATCGAACTTGGGTTCTCTCAAACAAAACGCCATAAAGGAGTTCATTAACCACTTGATCACAATCACTTGGTTAAACTTGATATCAACTTTATGTACACGTATAAATATTTTGATCATATAATATATATATCATTTATTTTTTTATTTTTTTGTCAAATAGTCTAACATAACATTTTTTTATTAAATAAAAAATTTAAAGTCGTGAATAAAATAAATTATAGGGTTAATTGTTCAAATTAACCTTATATAGATGAAATCTGAAGAAAAAAAAATGACCCTGTAAAAAAATATAGATTCTACCATTGTAATTTAACATTCTTCTAATCTTCGACATCATATTTTTTCATGTAGACAAAAAGACCAGAAAAGTGGCATATATGTTAAAAAAAATTCATGAGTTTTTACACGTATCTTTAGGATATCAAAATATGACTTTCCGCATAAAATTAGAATTTTGCAACAAGAGACGAATAAATTGTAATTTTTTAAAGAATCAAAAACTCAAAACACCAAATAACACAAAGCTCGACATGGAAATCGAATTTTGAACTGATTTATTTTGCAGAGACATCTATACAAATTTTATATATAAAAAAAAGATATGTAAAGTTTCACAACATTCTAAAGAAGTCTCAATTAATTTTCATTTTTTTGCCTAAACATGCAGAATTGCAATTTTGTTCCGAGTAAGCATATACTCACGGGTCAAATTTTTATCCATAATTTGTTAGCAAGCTTATAATATCATTAAAACCTCTACCATGAATTTTTATAGTTTTTAAGCTATGGAGAAATTAATTATGAATTTTCGTTCCTCATAATTATGAATTTTTTAAACAATTCATAATTAATTTGCGTATCATTTAAAAACTCTAAAATTTCACAGTGAAAGTTCTTATGATGTTTTAACCATGCCTACAAAAAAAAAACATGGAACAAAATTTGACCCATGAGTATATACTTACTCGGAACAAAGTTGCAATTTTGCACGTTTAGGTTAAAAAATAAAAATAAAACGCGACTTTCTTCAGAATTCTATGAAACTTTGCATATCCTTTCTATATTTTTGTATAGATGTCTCTTTGTGAAAACATCCGTTCAAAATTCGATTTCTAGATCGAGGTTTCCGTTGTATTGTTGTTTGAGTTTTTTATATTAAAAATTCATAATTAATTTGTCCCTTGTTATAAAATTATAATTTTATGTGGAAAGTTAGATTTTAATGTCCTAACATACCTCTAAAAAATCATGTAAAATTCAATCTCAAATGTATAAATGGAAACATAAGAGAGGTCAAAAACAAAAACAATCTCAAATTACACGGGTAAAGTTGTTTATTTTCTAGATAGTCATTTTTTAGAATTTGTTTATATTACAAAGTCAATTAGAACAACTAATCCTAAATTAAAGTAAATATTACTGTAGGTATAAAAAATCAAAGTAAATGTTATTTTTCACTTTTCAATATAGATTTTTTTATTCAATTGTGTTATCTAATTAATATTATTTCAGTACTCCTTAAATATTTTATTGGGAAAACACACACCTAATTTTTTTAAGAGAAACTTCACCTTCTTTCTATGTTTTCTTTCTCTTTCACTCATCGAAGATGGATGGTTTTAGGTCATTTTTTGACCTAGAATCACCCCTCTACATCTTTTTTCCCATTTCTTTCAATCTAAATAAGCGATTTCCACATATATCAAGTTTTTTGTTTTGTGTTTTTTTCATGATTTTGTCGTCCGAGTGCGTCGTTGTTTGATTTCGCGTTTTGTTGTGGTGTTCGTTTGATTATTCTTGAAAGATCGACTTCAGTCAATCATATATTTAATCAATGATTTGGTGTCAATATTACAGATCTGAAAACATGAGTATTCTGGTGATTTAGATTTCATCATACTATTTGTGGGTAATTTGCCGTTGTATGCTATTTACTTGGGTGTTGTGAGTTTGTTCGCAGATTCACTCTTTACGTTTTTAGCAATGTTCATCATGTTATTGTATCTGATATATTATATCAATTTGAATGAATGAATATCGTTTAACTTTTGTAAAAAAAATATTAACAAGATTGGTTTTGTACAAGCGTGTTTTTTGATAAGTTTATTGCATTTTTTATTATATTTGTAAGAAAATTAAATGACGTTTTTTTTATATTAACGACACTTTTTGTAGATTATATACACTCCCCCATTTATTTTGTATTGTCATTTTTTTTAACTTGTTGCACAAATTAAGACATACAATAAATTTTACTACTTTTGATACAATTTATTTTGACTTCTTAAAAAAATTCTATTACTCTTAATCATTTTTTATTTTCTTTAATTATTTATTTATTTATTGTCTTTTTGCACATGTAGCTACCGACCACTCTGGTGTATTTTTTTTTTTGTTGGATTATCTACTACTACTTGTTGTCAAAAAAATAAGAAATATCTAACTTGGTCGGAAATGGAAGAGAAAACAAAGGTTGGAGTCCTATCACACAATCCTCCCAACACTTATGAACCACAGTCACACTATCTATGTAAGGATAAAGCAAACGTGCTTCAACTCACTTCAGTCGATAACCAAAAGACAAAACAGCAACGTGGTAATTCAAAATTTCGGCAATTGTAGATCATCCATCCAATCATTGCGGCCGGTGACATTTGACAATAACAATAAACACTCGTGCTATCGAAAACCTTTGCCTTTTGTCAATTTTTGTTTCTTTCTTACTTAAAGGAGTCTATGTAACTCACCCCCAAGTCACCATCACCTATTTAAATACTCTTTCATGCTGATTTGTCTAAAGGTTTAACAGTACTATTCTACTATGTAATGTAATTTGTTTATTTATTCGTAATAAATAATATGATTTTTTTTTTTGGTGTTAAGATGTGAATATGTGATGTACAATTTTCTCTAAAGAAAATATATGTGAATTTAATCTATCTATGTTCGAAGGTTGAAAACTCTAATCCGACACCACCTCTCTACTCACTTGAGTCCTCAAAGCTAAATACATTCCTAGAAGGAATTTCTTGGATGCAAACATTGGTGATAATCCAAACTATACTTGGAGGAGTCTATGGAGTGTGTCGTGGATCTGTAACCTTCATTCGCTTAAACCATCCACCCCACCGTCGCTTCACCAAGAAGAACTCACAGTAAACTCCTTGTTGAATACGGGCCTGAATTCTTGGCACAATACTTTGGTACAATCCTTTTTAATGACGTGGATGTTGCTGCCATTTTATAAACTCCACTCTTTGCTCGTTCAAGTTCTGATGTTCGGATCTGGAAAGCTACGGTGGATGGTTCATATACTGTTAAATCAACCTACCATATTTGTTTAGATCTAATGCTTGTTGTTGACCCAGTCCACAATAATATAAGCTAGAACACTATTTGGAACATGAGAATACCTCCTCAAATACTCTCCTTTATGTGGAGCCTTGCTTACCAATTCTTGTCTACTAGAGTAAACCTCCTCACTTGAGGCATTACTTGTGAAGAATCTTGCATTTGTTGTGATCTCCTGGCGAAAACACAAACATATGTGTTCTTCGTCTGCTCAAGGCAGCCAAATGTTGGGAACAAATTGGTTTACACTCCCTCGTCCAAGAGCTGCTCCTAACACAAATAACATTTCTACTATGATTTTGGATTTGTTGAATAGGTTGCCGCCTCAATAACAATCTTTGGAAGCTATGGTTCTTTTGAGCTTGTGGAGGAATCGTTAGGGGTGTTATGAAATTGGAGGCTCGGCTCTCATAATAAAAATAAGCTCTTAATAAAATAAAAACACATTGCAAAAAAGAAAGGATTGTTGTGATTCTTTGAAATAGATTTCCAAATTGATTAATTAAGTGATTATACAAATTGGATTATTTGATAGCATTGAATTTTTGTCCAAAAAGGAGAACTAGAGTCTAAAGGATAGATGGATGTTGGATTGGCGGTGGTTTCCGGTGTTTGTGGTGGCGCGCGGCTGAGAGATTGAGGTCGGGAGGGAACGCGAGAGAAGCTGAGAAGAAGAAAGAAGTAGCGTTGTTGTTGGAAGAAAAAAAGAAACAAGAACATATTTTTTTTTTTGGTAAAATTACACAAATAGTCCCTTAACTTAATTTTAGGTAACGTTTTTGTCCTTTATCTTTTTTTTTCCCGTTTTCGTCCTTTATCTTTTTTAAATGTTGCACAGTTACCCTTTAAGTGGAATCTGTTAACTATTATGTTAAAAAAATAATCTGACGTTATGTTCTTCTTCTCCAATGTTCACACGCTTACAAGCTTCTACTTCTCCAATCACCCTTCAAGCTGCAACAAAAACCCTAAAAAATCAAATCTTGAAATTCATGGCATCCTCACGCACACAAGGTTCACACACACAATCAGAATAACACAAATAATTCCATTAAATCGCAGATAACATACCTTCAACTCGCAAATCGTAAATAGAGGGTTTTTCCAAATCACAACTGTTTTCTGTCCAAATTGCAAATCGTAGATTTAACCCTCCAAATCGCACCTTCATGCTAGGTTTTCGAAAAGCAACATGTTTTCTGGGTTTTCGAAACGTCGGATGTTGTAAATTGTTCTAGGTTAATTGGCGAAAAACGTTCTTTCTGAATCACACCTTCTTTCTGAATCGCGTGCTAGCTACTTGTTTGGGTGTGGTGTGGTACTTTTTCTGAAAATAACAAAAGGGTTCAAGGGTAAAAGGGTAATTGGCGAAAAACGAAATAGTAAAATAATATGTTAATATAAATAGTGTTTTTTTTAACAGATGGTTAACAGAAGGGTAACTGTGCAACATTTAAAAAAGATAAAGGACGAAAACGGGAAAAAAGAGATAAAGGACGAAAATGTTGCCTAAAATTAAGTTAAGAGACTATTTGTGTAATTTTGCCTTTTTTTTATTGGCTTTTTTTTAGGCTCGTCACTTTTGGTGGCCTAGCTCAGTTGAGCTGTTTGCACGCCCCCAAGGACAGGCCAGGGAATCATAACTCTAAGCTTTGGGAAGCCACAAATAACTCCCCGGGCTTCATTATTCCTCAAGCAAAGAATACACTTAATGAATGGAGTTGTATGCAAAGCACAAAGTTACTGGTGCACAATGTGGTTACCTCATATTTAGAGACGATCAAATGTAATGTGGACGCATCATCTTTCAACAAAACCTCTATCATGGGATACGATACGTGTTTTGGAGACTCTTATGGATCACTCATTCATAAGTGGAAGCTGAAAGCTGAAACCATAGGCTTGCTGGAAGCTATCAAAGTGGCCATATCGAGCGGAATGTGTGTTGTCCGGTTTGAATGTGATTTTAAATCTCTATTTGATGCACTTGTTGCCACAAATACGTCAATTAAAACAAACAAAAAAATATGGAATACATGTTAAGTGTCTTGTTAACTTGTGTCATAAGAATACATGTCAAGGAACCAAAAAAAAATATACAAATTTGCATTAGAAATATAATATTTTGACTTTGAAAAAGTTAAATAGTGTCTTTAAAGACAGAAGCTAACATTTATCTTAAAGCAATATTCTAATCATTAATTCCATTAAAGTAGTGTACAAATTAGAAAACTGAGTCCAATATCGTTTCTCTTATAGAAGAGAGACGCACTAAACGTGTAATTTGTAAATTGTAGTAATGGTCATAACTCTATTTTAATATATGGTTCACAGCGTTGTCAATTGTCATCATCATGGTGTGCTGTCGATCGGTAAAGGTGTTACCTCCTCTATGTGTTTTGAAATAGCACATCTTGAGCAAGGAACAAAACAAGATGAAATTGAAGACAAAGAAGATTATTTAAATCAATAAAGGTTTTCTAAAATAGTCAGAAGTAAGCAAATGACATATTCAAAGCCAGCAGTCAGAAGGAGCCATTCATGCAATGCTTTTTGCATTTAAATTAACATCTACCATAGTTTATGGTAGGTATATCGACTGAATAGACAATTACCCCTGAAATTGTAACTTTCGTCAAAAACCTCCATGAATTTTGCAAAACTTCAAAAAAAAAATTGAAATTGTCAAATGTTAGTTAATTTGCCCCCTCTGTCAAATTCATCTGTTAGTTAACATGACGTGGCATTGCCACATCATGTTGACTAACAAGAATTTGACGGAAGGGGTAAATTGATTAATGTTATGCAATTTTGGGGTAATTGAAGTTTTGTTAAAGTCAGGGGGTTTTTGGCGAAAGATACAATTTCAGGGAGTAATTACCTATTCACTCTAGGTATATTACACATAGAGACGACTTTGATTCTATGAATGATTGTGGAAAAAAATTGAGATCACACAATATTTCATGCAATGGTGATTAAGATTGTAGATCCACAAAATGTCTAACTCGCTGATCTAATCCGATAAGCATTGACAGAAATTCACGAGCCTCTATATTGACTTTATTTTTTTTGAGGGCACCTCTAAATCGACCTTAAATAATAGCTTAATTAAAATATGAGCATTTCATCTTCATCATACGGTTGATAACCACATCCACCTAACTATATAGAAACAATTTGAAGGTTCACACAACTATTTCAAACAATGATGATTTCTTATAGTAGTAGCATCTTTTTTTTTATTTACTGAAGCTTATAACAACTTTAATATCACAATATCCTACCATCGGCTCAACCATTGGAAACTGGAAAAACAGAATAACTGAAGAGGAATGGTCAATTGACAAATTAGGAGTTAATCAGTTAGCTCATAAACCAATCACCAATTAATTCATCGCAATTAACGTAATCATAATTGACCATATATTTACTAATGCTAAACCTAATATTCTCCATCCAACGGGAGCCTATATATCTGATGCATCAGTCTTTGTAACAGATAAATTAAAATTAAAATCAATCTTAGCATAGAATGATGCCAAAATATGAGTTTCAGGGTGATTTGCTGGAAATGCAGATGAGGTACATTTGAGAGAAGTTAGACTAAGAGCACTCTTAGATATTTGTTCTTTCTGAAAATTAGAATCTGTGTTTTGATCCGACAAAGCACCACATAGGCATAAAACTCAACTACATGACTTCCAACAGTCAACACTGGATCATCTGGTTTCAATATAGAACTCTATTCTTTCAGAGCATTTCATTCAAGACAACACTCCACAAGTTTGTTTTAGACGATTATTAGGGAGTACATAATCAATACAAGCAGTCTTGGAGAACTTTCCCACATCAGGATGTATGGCTTTGAATCTGATAAACAGTGGAATTTGTGTATAATCTGCAAACTGGTATATTACTTACAGCAAAGTTTACAATCAATCAAGGTGCAAATTAGGAGCTGATCAGTATATAAGTTGCACCCAGATCCAAAATGGTATCTTATTTATTCAACAGAAAGCATCATGATTACTGTTAAGCAATACATGTGCTAATCGAAAAAACAATATCTAAGCTGGCCAGCTCTCTGTACAACTTGTAAACCATTCTATCTGGTTGTCAATATCCACATCAAGATATTTTTCACTGTATATAGAGAACTCTCTTTTTTTATAAATAAACCTATTTTGAAGCTCACAAACTTACAATCATAAGAAATAAGCTTTTAACTTGTACAAATGACAGTGTTGCTCAATACTTCCTTACACTTCAGATTAGAAACGGGAACACAGAAATCCGTCGATCTGAATTGCTGGGTCCTTGACATTCTCTACTTCAAAAGCATAGTCGTATTGTAGCCGCGTATCATAAAAAATTAATTCAATGCACCAAAAAATTATTACCTGAAAATTAGGCCCATAACGTAGATCAGGATAAACATGTCATAGAAGCACTCAGAAACATTGGAGAAACTGACAATAGAAATAAACTTTCTAAGGATGAAATATTTGAACTGTATAAGTCTTGAGTCATAGCACAAACAAGAGATAGATTTGCAAAAGTAACATAATGTACTTCATAAAAAGAAAAGTAGACATCACAACGAAGAACTCAACACTATTTGCTATGCACGAATGAACAAAAAAAGAAGTGTATACATAAGGACAAAAAATCTCACTTTTGTGAATTCATGCCAAGGAACAGTTGGCACACATCTGCAGGCTGTAAAAATGGAAGGGCAGAAACTTAGAAAACTGAACCAGAACAATTTATAAATTGCAGGGATTACAGCGAGCACTATGCAATGTACCATTTTAAATGCATTTCATCTTGAATATAAGGAACAGAAAGTCTACGCCCAAGACAATTTAAACAAAGATGTACAACAAAAATCTGTATACGATAAATCACAAACAACACATGGTAATCACATTCTTCGATCTTCAATTCATATAGTAAATTGACCATATATAATATACTTGCACACCTTTCCATGGAATCAGTAGAAGGCTTGCCTCACTTTGTCAATTTCCAAGGTAAACCTGAATATGAAACCATAGCTAAGAAATTTGAATCTTTTCACTCAAATCATTCTCTTAAACTCGGAAATAAAAACGGGAAAAATCAAATAATACAGGATCTATGCACAGAGAAAACAGGTAACTAAGATCATTGTTGGAATATTATAAAGTATACTATATCTTTTATATTAATATATACTAATCTAGATTATCTTAGAGTATCTCTTAGGATCAGAGTTTAATTACTTACTATTATTATTATTTGGTCTTGATTTAGGATTGAGTCTGTGTATCCCTATAAATAGGGATTAGCCTCGAGTCTTTTGGATTACGCTACAGTCTATCAATAATATTCAGTTCTTATTATTCTCTCTTCCTTTTCCCTAAACTCTCACAAATTCAACAATCATTAACAAGGATATTGAATACATGCATGTATAGTTGTGTCCAAAATCCACTTAACAGACTTCCTTTATATTACACGCTTTCTACAGCTCTACCCAAGACAATGAACATTTTATCTCATGTATCAATTAACTCAGCAACTGTCAAGGATCAATAATTAACGATGCTACATTAGTTTCAATAGCCAGAAGAAATAATGTAAAGTATCAAGCAAGCAGTATACCTATTCCGATGCTCTACCTAATACTTGCTGTCTACTTGTACCATCAAATGGCGATAAAAACGCCCCCGTATTATTCTGTGCCACTGAAATCGAATCAACTGGGGAAACCTAAGCTCCATCCGCTGCTGGACAAGCCTGCAACCAAATATTAGTTTAGATCACTATTATAATCCTCTCCATCTTATTATAAACACACTGAAAAAAAGAAAACCACGCACCATCTTACTAGACACCTCTGGATTCCTCTAGATATGGGACGAAAGAAGGGTGGCTCCCGTTGAGCATAAAGCAGCCCCACCTGCCATAGACCACTAATAGGTTAAAGAAAGGAAAGATTTCTATATACAGTATATGAAGGGTCATGGTGTCAATAAATTATAGTTTACCAGCATAGTTAAAGTAATTCAAAGCCTTCATACTACTAAATATAAAAAGCTTGTCCCATCTGTTGGGAAAAGGCTTTTTTTTAGCAGTTGCAGTTGCAGTTGCTGTAAACTACCAAATAATAAAATAAAATGGGTTTAGTTTCCAAATTTACTGAAGCTATCATATGATATATGTCGGGTTGCTATTTTTTTGAAGTTATGCAGTAAAAGATCATTCATTCACCTATCTAATGTTTAATAGTATTGAATTTAAAATGAAAGTCCAGCCATAATAAACAAATGGGTTAGATATGTTTTGGGACTCCTTTGATGGTAGAGACCAAAAGTGATGATTTCTATAATTGAGGGGTTGAAACTGAAAATTGTATTTTACAGTGACCAGTAATGAAATTTAATAATTTTACCAGGACCAAAAGACATTTCAAGAAGAAAAGTAAAAAAAGAACTTATTGAAATATTTGATTCCAAATGTAACTGCTAGTGCTAACTATTATCTTAAACATCTTACAAATTCAGACTAGTTACTAATACATATAGTGGCAAGGGATATCATAAAGGGTCATTGGGTTTTCAGGAAAAAATTTAGAAAACAATGATATACCTGCAGTAATGCAACAGCAGAAGGATCATCAAATATTTCTTCACTATAATCAATTCGATAATTGACCTGACATGAAGATAATGATAATTATCAGTGAGAGCAAAGAGATTACAATCCAAGCACAACTTGAAATGGTCAGTAAGTGAACAAAATAATGCTACCCTCAGTGCTATAAATATCTAATTATAGTACTGGATACTGCTCCCATGAAGAGATAAATACTACCAACACAATCTTTGACACTCACTTTGATGGTATTATTGGGCCAAATCTCAATAGAAAATAACCTAAGCCTGGGTTATTTAGTGTGGCCAACATGAGATTTCACTGAATAATGGGCCATAGAGATTCTATTCAAATTTTTTAGTACAATAAAATATAGTATGCGAAAAAGTAAATCTTCCAAATAAAAAGTAGAGATAGACTCAGAGAAACAAGTTTGATACTCTTCTGAAGGCCTAAACCTCACAAATACAATGTCTCTTTTGGTCCAGTTCCCTCCATCATATTCCCTTCATTCCCCATGCTTCCTACACTCTCTTCACTAAAGAGAACACCTATATACCACATTTGGGCGGGGTGGGGGAGGGGGGGACTTAAGGAGGAGAACTGCTGTTGTGATGAGTAAAGAAGAAGTGTTGGACAGGGAGTGTAATAGATTGTACACATGGTAGGGAAACTCAATAAATGAAGAGATAGAATAACAAAAAAGTGAATAAAGTGGTGGAAGGGAATGAGAGGCTAGTGGAGTTTTGGAGTGACATTTGGTTACTTAGCCCAGGAGGGGCTTAAAAACCTTCAACAACAAAAAAAATCAGAAAAGCAGGGACATCGTCCTATAATTTTGCACTATCGTATCCATGCATATGAGTATGTATTTGTCTACATATCATATTATTTCGGGCTCCAGTAGCTTCTGTTTTCCAATAGAACTGTTGTACACGTGGTAGGGAAACTCAATAAATGAAGAGCTAGAATAACAAAAAAGTGAATAAAGTGGTGGAAGGGAATGAGAGGCTAGCGGAGTTTTGGAGTGACATTTGGTTACTTAGCCCAGGAGGGGATTAAAAACCTTCAACAAAAAAAAAAAATCAGAAAAGCAGGGACATTGTCCTATAATTTTGCACTATCATATCCATGCATATGAGTATGTATTTGTTTACATATCATATTATTTCGGGCTACAGTAGCTTCTGTTTTCCAATAGAACTGTTGCCCACAGGGAAAAATTATAAACTGAAAAAAGATAAGCATGTTACCCCAAATTCTGCATTGATCAGAGATTTAACAAAATCCATCAACTGAAGCTTTGCCCATTCCATACGCAATTTAGGATCATCAACACGTGGTGGATGCCTCCAAGGTGCACCAAAACGTAATTTGTCATCTGAAACCTTTCCATTGCGTACATCAATTGCAAATATTTGCAAGATCTCCAATGCTCTATCCATTGCAGGATTCACGACAGAAATCTAAACGAAGTTGGATAATGCTACGCACCATTAATCACACATGCAGAAGTGAGAAGAATATTACGAAAATAATTTAACCAAAAGAATTGAACACGTCTTCCCCAAGGTTGTGAAAAATTACAACACAAATAACAAATCTTCCTTCTACAAAAGAGAGACGATGGAATAAAAATCTCCCTGTTTTTTATTCTTTGAATTAGCTAATTCATGGGACTGCAATTTTATATTTTTATAGGTTATTTTTAATATTAATACTAGAATATTATATTTTTATAGGTTATTTTTAATAAATTACTTTAGTTAGGCTGTCAAACTGTTTACTGCAATTTGATAATGTATTTGGTAGATAAGAATTTCTTTCTATGTTGAAAATGTGACTTAAATAATGCAGGTATTAAGAGTATGAGAGGGCTGTGCGCATCAGGAAGTGAATGTAAGAGAAGAAAAGAAGAAACTAAAAGATAAATAAGGGTGGAAAACAAGATGTACTGAACATCTGATAATTTTTATTCCACATTTACTCGGCCAAATA
The DNA here is from genome assembly GCA_018208015.1 of Medicago ruthenica. Classification (NCBI taxonomy): domain Eukaryota; kingdom Viridiplantae; phylum Streptophyta; class Magnoliopsida; order Fabales; family Fabaceae; genus Medicago; species Medicago ruthenica. The sequence goes on along the minus strand of CM031373.1, from coordinate 67,070,513 downwards.
CAAGCAACAAGAGTTCTTCTTGGCCTCAACTGAGCATTGATTGCACCTATCATCGCATTTAGTGCTGAGCTGTATTTGAAGCTTACATCGTCTCATTCTGATGATTGATTCAAAGCACTCCTTTCTTTCAATTCAAATTGGTTTTTCCCTTTAAATCCTCCCATTTCCTTAATACACTCTAGAATAAACCAAAACTTATTGAGTTCCATAAACGAGATATCCCAAAATCTAATCAAATAGTAAATTGATAATATTTCCACATTTCTTGAGATACATTTCAGTTGAAATTATTTTCTAAGAAATATGTTTTATAACAAGAAAGAATCTATTCCCCAAAACAAAATGCATTCATGCAAAATTTGATACCTTAATTATGAAAATCAAGATTTAATTTAGTATAGGAGTACAGAATTTTGCATCCACGGTATAAATAAATTCAAAAACAATTCATTCTAAACCCAAAAAGATGAGTTTTTCTTTCCTTTTTTTTCCAATGAATTCAGTGGAGTAGAGGACTACTGTGAGACCCTGAATGTGAGGAATAATGCCTCAAATGCGGAGGGGAAAAAGGCATACAAGAGATTGGCAATGAAGTAGCACCCAAATGTGGAGGGGAAAAAGGCATACAAGAGATTGATTAGAAATTAGCCCTTTTCATCAAAATATTCTTTATGCAACCTCTGTAAAGTTCCGCAAGGGTACAAACCAATTTGTTCTCGGACCCAACCATCATTACAGTCTCCTCGAAAATCCTAACTTGATCTGCATCACTTTTGTCCCTGATGTGGTTATAATCATAAATCTTACACTTCAAAGGATCACTAAGAATGCCATAAGCCTCTGCAATCTGCTTGAACATTACTTCAGCTTCATCCTTCAAAACTTGGCCTTTTGATATTTTTTATCTGGGAGCCACTTCAGCGCCAATCTCTTGTACGCCTTTTTCACCTCATCTGTTGCATTATGTGTCAAATTCAGGGTCTTGTAGTAGTCCACGACAACCATTTTCTTCTGCTGAATTCTTTATAAAACGAGTTTTTTTCCTCCTCTTTTGTGGTTTAGAATAAAAAAGGGTTTGATTTTGACTATATTTACATTGTGGATGCAAAGGGGTTTGTGATAATGGGTGAGTCTAAAATTTTGCATTTCTATACTAAATTAAATCTTGATTTTCCTAATTAGGATATCAAATTTTGCATGGATGCATTTTATTTTTGAGGAGAGATTCTTTCTTATTACAAAAGATATTTGTGGGAACAATGACTTGAATTTGAATTAATGTGTGTGTGTGTGTGTGTCACGAAATATGGAAATGCTGTGAGACGAGGAGAATAATCCAATACAAATTATTACTGTCTGAGCCTTCATCTCTCCAAACTATCTTAAAAATAATTAGGTATATGATTATACAAGAACATTGACGTATTATTGATCTATAAAATAAAGCGTTGAGCTATTATTGATACCCTTTATGTGTTGAATTTGCATTCTATTGCTTCCTAGCTTTAGATTTAAAAACATCCATAAAGTACTTCTATTTATTCTGTGTAGTTGTGTATTTAGACATTAAGTTCTCCATGTAGTATCAGGGTATTGCGGAATAAGAGCTTTTGAGCACCTGAGGAGAAAAATTAGAAGTGATTAAAAAAATGTACGATTACTTTTGTCATGCTGCCTGAGACATTTGCTTAATCTCAAGACAAACAAAAAGAAAGCCTTATCAAACTAGGTGGGGTTAGCAATTTACTTAATCTTAAGACTTCCCCAAAAATATGTCCATATTGTAGTTTCAGCTGAAGGATACTCCGATCATTGAGTGGAATACCCTAATAAATAAAGGAGATTTGCAACTTTGGACAATGAGGTGTTAATTATAATAATGCACGTTGTGTAGAATTGCCCCCCATATCTGTCATGTTGATCATATGGTCAAATAATTGCTAAGATACAAGTTTTGACATGATTTGGGTGAAAATTGAATGGCAACCACCTATTGACATTTTAATGCTCAAATTTGGGTTGCTGTTATTTTCTATTTTTACTTACATAGCTGCATTGAATTTTATTTTTTATCGGGTTATGTAAAGATCATATGTGGATTAATTTTTGGAAAGCAGCAACTTACTAAATGAAGTGGAATGATCCTGACTTATAATGAGTGGCCAAGTGTATCACTGAGCCTAGCATGACGAGTAAATGAAACTATGAATTCAAAAAAACAAAAGTTGCATAAAGCGAAGTTTGTATATATTGACATCATTTTTTATTATTTTGCTAACTGGATATTGACATGTTGCATTTTTTGGGTCAATTTTTCTTCCAATATTATCATTCAACCATATTTTTATAATTATACCTGTACAATGCTGGGATAAAAGATGCTAGTTCTCCAAAAATCAATTGATGCCCTCAATAATAGTTTGAAAACGATAATAGGATGCAGAATGAAAGACTCAGTTCAAAACTTACCTGCAAATAAGCTAGATAAGCATCAACAATGTCCTCGAATGTACTAGCTCTGTCTGCTGCTGTCCTACAGTTAGATAAAAGCATCAGCCAGTAAGAAATACAATATCAATAAATTGATAAAGATTATACAACCCCTACGATAATGCAAAGATCTTGCATTCAATACTCAGAAGTGTATTATTGCTTAGACAACATAATAGACGAGACTTGAGAGTATTAAAGAATCCAAAATAAACAAATCTTACTTGTGGAGATAATTGTTTTGTTTAAGTGCATAAAGCTCAAATAGATGTCGAGGGTTTGGCCCAAGTACCTCGGCAATCACTTTCCACTGAAATTTAAGGGCTAGTAGTTAAAAAAAGTAGAAATTGCGAGGAACTAAAAGTACAAATATAAACAAAAATTTGTTTCAGGATAATATCCATACTTCTGAATGACTAAAATAGTCGGTGACCATGTGCATTTGAGCTTCTTGTGGAGTCCACCCAAAGGTCTGCCAGCCAAAAATTGCTGAATGATTAACATAAACTAAACCCAATAACAAATTAAAAAGGTATTAGACAGACACACATGTCAATTATGGAGTTGCCAAAAAAGTATAATTGTCAAGGACAAAAGCAAACACGGCCACAGATAAAATAAGAGAATGGAAGCATTTGCCTTGTTATCATACTAACATGCATTGGTTGCACTGTTCTTCAAATTGAGTATATAAGTTTTGTGTATTTTCTAAAAGAGTACTAAACGGTGGCATTGAACAGCACTCACGGTGAAACAGAAATGGATAATCACCTATTGTGAGCTTTGTAATCTCTCCCAACATGCATATTCATTACAATTTCAGCAAGAGTACCTCTTACACAGACTATTTAGTTACTGCATTTGTGTTTGATGAAAATGATGAGATTATCCTATAGTTACAGGTCTTAAATGGATTCCAAATAATGAGCTTATCAATGAAACTATAAAATGGATTTTGTCATACTTTTGTTCCCCACCCCTCACTAGTCAAGCAAATTTTGCCAATCAGAGAGAGTACAGTGATGGAGTTGCTTGCAAAATCAAAGGATTGGATCTTAATTTCCAGGATTTTTGGATTCCTCTTTTTCTTACTATGTATTGTGTATTCAAGGTGCATTTGGTAGAGCTTATTTGGGCTTATCTCATGAAAAAACACTTGTTAAGTGTATAAAAGAGCTTATGAAATGTCCATAACATGTTTTCATCACTAAGCTCCCCTGGTAACTTATGAAAACAGCTTACAACTTATACATATATTAGTTTGACCACACTCTCTTTGATTATAGAAATAGCTTATACACATTCATTTATTTGATATGCGCTTATTCAATAAGTCTTAATTAAGTGGTTTACCTAAACATGTGGAATGAAGAATAAAAAAAACAGAAGAAAAATATAAAAAGGGAAGAGAAACCTTATCAAACCAAATTCAAAAAATTAACTATTTTGGTTAAATGATGCCATTTCTTAATGTTACTCTCTATAGGGAGATATATTTCCTTTCACCGCGACTACACCCTCCGGTCACTATTATAAGCAAAAAACCACTTTTTAGGTTAATTGAATAACTGATATATCAGTCAAATATATCAGTTATTCAATTAATCTAAAAAGTGGTTTTTTGCTTATAATAGTGACCGGAGGGTGTACTAGGAAACAAGCCATCTCGATTCTCATGATAGTTGGAGTTGTTGCCAGCATGGCTAGGGGGTCACAACTCACAAGTATATGTCCTGAATTAGCCTCGTGCAAAAATGCAAGGTAAAGCTGCTTATTGTAGACCCACATAACGGGTCTAAACCTTACCTAGAAACCCAAACAGAGTTGGAGATTTCTGTCAGGTTGAATTTTGTGACTTGCTACAGCCATATTGATGCCCTGAAAATACAGGAATATATGTGGAAAATGAATATATGAACCAAGTGTTTCCAAACTGCAGTCCTTTATAAGATGGAGAAGCAATGTTGCTTATCATCTTTCACTAACTAATAAAAATACCAATGCTATAAAATGATGTTTCTTGCCATTACAAGATTTTAGAAATGTCAGGCTGCTATCTCTCTGGCAAACCTTGTTAAACATCAGTTAACCCTTCTGAATGCAGGGAGGACACTGACATACATTTTCTAACTTCCCCCCTCCCAACCCTAGGAGACCCGAGTTTAGAAGGTAAAGTGTAATTTACTCAATTTGTAATCACATTTGTTCCTCCATCTGGAGGGAAGCAGAGAGAGATTCTAAACAAAACAGTTGTGCATTAATAAGGAAGACCACATATAAGACTATGTCAGTTCATGTTTCTGACCCCAATTTGCACATAAAATATCACAATCCATTTGTGGACGTTAGCATGGGGATGGGGGATGACGATGTTAGTTATTCAAGTACCTCACGTGAGATGAATACATCCATATGTCCAAAATCCGAGAAAGCTTCATATGAATAATAACTGGAGAAAATAGAGGGATGTTAGAATTTGTAGAAAGGGCTCTCCACCAAATACTCAAATTAGTGAAAATGTTGCCTAATAATTAAAAATTTCCACAAAAAACGGAGTGAGAGGGAATATAAAGTCATGAACTACTACAGAAAAAATGCAAGAAACTATTTTACTTATTCTGGTCCTGATATTTAGTAGTGCACTTTGCTTCGAATAGCTTCCTCTGTATTACATTCGTATAAATTTAAAAATTTAAATGTATATGAAAAAAGAGCTGTCCACTCTCCTAAGGATAAGAAACTATATAAAGTTGACAGTGACAACAAGATTCCAAACTTCTATAGGCTCCCAACAATTTTCAGAGTAAAATCAATGAATACTTCACAATCCATCCAAGGCTCTAAGCTCATCATTACAAGCCCTCACTTCACGAGCCAAATGAAAGTAATGCATAAACGAATTATGAACCATTTCATTGTAAACAAAATAAGCTCAATAAACATAAACTGTGATGTTGTAGTGCTAAATAAATTGAATTGCATTCCAGTGACAGCTTAAGAAGAACTTTACATAGTAAAATATATAGTTGCGGAAGGAAATTAAGGAAATAACATAGTAAAATATATAGTTGCGGAAGGAAATTAAGGAAATAACCTATCAGATGTGACGAGGATAACAGGAAGACACCGCTCATTAGCACCCAAAGCCATTATTCTCCATATCAAGCTATCATGATATAGTGGTCCACTGACTGAAAACTCATCATTTTCCGTAGCATGCTTTAGAACTTCAATATTGTTAATTACAAGCTTAGGCTGCAAGCAACTCCCATACATCAATTTGAATTACCACAACACACAATACAAAAATATGCAATCCAAGTTGTTTCGCAAAACTAAGGGCTTGTTTGGATTGACATATTTGAGTTTATCTATTGACATGAGCACTTGTGAAACTGTTTGGGAGAGCTTATGGAAACTGCTTATGACATGTCCATTAGTTGTTTTCAGCTTATTTTCATAAGCCATTTTAGATAGTTTATAGCTTATAGACCTGTTTGACTTGACTTATTTTAGCTTATCTATACTGGCATAAGCGATTGTGAGACTATTTGAGAGAACTTACGAAAATAGCTTATGACATGTTAATAAGTTGTTTTTTCAGGTGAATTTCATAAACTCTCATATAGATAGTTCATGAAAACAGATTATAGTTTATGCAAAATGAATTTAACTTTATTTTCTCTTTTGTTATAGAAATAGCATATACATAAGTGCGTATCAGATTAGCGCTTTTGCTATAAGCTTCAACAGTTTGACTTTATTCTAACAGGGTCTATATAAAAACAGTTTGACTTTATTATTATTTTTGTTACAGAAATAGCTTATACATAAAAACTTATATGATAAGCACTTATGCAATAAGCACTACCTAATCGTCACATACTGGCAATTAAGTACCTGAAAATGATCAATTTCAGCAGCCTGAGACAACAAATCCAACAACAAAAAAGGCCAATCAGTGGAAGAATGAGTAAGAGTCCTTGAAAACGTTCCAGTCCGATTCATATTCGCAATAGCATTCCCCTTAAACCCTTGCTGAATCTCAATCACTCTTTTCGCAAGCTTCAACGCAACCACAGATTCCTTAAAATACAAACCCTCTTCCACAGACAAAACACTCTTCACCTTTTCCCCAAATCCTAAAACCCTATCAATCTCATCACCACTACATTCCTTGGTCATCGCCAACACCGCCCGGTCCCACAGCACAGCCGTAGAGCCCTTAGAAACATTATCATTCAACACACGACGTAGCGCGGTGGTTAAACCGTGCCATTTATTAAGCGAATTGAAGATCTGACGAGAAGTAAGGGATCCTAACCGGAGTGCTTTCTCCGCCATGGATTCGAGGCATTGGTTGAGATTATTGCGGCAGTCGGAGAGAGATGGAGAAGGGAGGTTGGAGAACGAAGCCCATGGGCTTGATGATGTGCCAGGCTGGGCTTTTAGGGTTTGGGCGAAATCGATGTAAGCGGTGATGTGTGGGCCTTTGTTCCAGTCGGGGAGTAAACGTTCGAGGATGAGAGTGGTTTTTCCGACGCCACGTGGACCGTGGAGGATGAGTGGTTGATGAACGCGGTGGTGTTGAGCGTGGTTGTTGAGGATTGTTTCGAGAAGTGGTCTTGGGATTATTCTCCATGGTTTCGTTGATGCCATTTTTGTGTGGCAACTGTGAAATGAGGTAGGGTAAAGGGAAGAAGGAACAAAGGGTTTTGGGGGTTTATGGTGACGTGTTGATACTACTGTAGCTCTTCGGGCTGAATATGTTCGGACCAATTTTTCACTCAACCGAGTAGGATAAAGTGCAATGTCAATGCTTGTGTTGGTATTGGTATCTGTTTGCGTGATAAAAATGTGTTTTTATCTTGGATAAAATCAGAATTAACAGTGTTTTACCCTGTACTATATGTTATTTTCGGTTTATTTATGTAAAAAAAATAGATTTTATCTTTATAAAATAAAGATTCTTCAAAAATAGAACTTGATCCATCTGACTCATCAAATTCGTTGATGTGGCGCTGACGTGTATATTTAATTTAATTTTTCAATTTTTTTTGTTTGGCCACGCGTGTAATTATTTGAGACATAATTAATTAAATAAAGGGAAAATTACATTCACCTCCCTTGAGGTTTATTAAAATGATACTGACACCCTCTCTAGTTTTAAAACTTACCCCGACCCCCATTAAGTTTCCATCAAATAGACAAATACCTCCCTTCGTCATTAACACCATTAACTTCCGTTAACGGATTTTTAAAAAGCCGCAATATAAACAATGAAAATGAAAATGACGACGCGAACGACAAGAGCATATTGTTTTTGATCGGTGAAACAGTACATTCTAACATACATACGTTCATTTCCTTAAAAAAAACATACATACGTTCCTTCAAAAAAAAAATACATATGTTTTTAGTTTTCCAGAAATAAACCAACACATGAACGAAATTAAATAGACGACATTCTAATAACATACATGGCGCAGTTTAGGGTGGGAGACTGCATTAGGTCTCCTACCGTAAGAGACTGAAAAGTGCACGGTCTGACATCAGACCGTGCATTTTTCTGCCTAAAAAACTGAAAAGTGCACGGTCTGACATCAGACCGTGCATTTTTTCTGTCAGTTTTTATTTTATTTTTATCAAAAATATTATTGTCTTCCTAATTAAAGTCAGTAAATTTCGCACGGTTCGTGCGCTTGTTGCCCTAGACCGTGCGTTTTTTGTACTAGACCGTGTGTTTTTTGAAAGAAAAAAAAAACAGCTCTCTCACAAGTCTCCTACCGTAGCCTAAGCCAACATACATATATTAGTTTTCAAGAAATCATCATAGAAAAATTTATAATTCAGAACTGATTTAAAAAAAATAATAATAATCTGGAGAGAAACTAGTGGAACATTTTACTACATTTAAATCTCCAAAAGACCTTAGATTCCATCGAAAATAGACATACCACTAAGAGACACATATACGAATACGACTCAGATCAGTTTACTCGATTAATTCCATTAAGGAAAATACCAAACAATCAAGAACAGCATGCGACAGAATATCAAAAGCACCACCATATCTTTTTCACTTTTTGACACTTGAATTTACCATGTTATTTATGCATGCGTCATTTTATTGGAATTGTTGTTATTAAACTCCTTTCATGTGTTGTTGATTTGGATAAACTAAAAACGTTAGAATGTTCTCCTTCAACAATAGGTCGCTATTCTTCAAGCCTGAAAAGATAACAGAAAATTAACGGTGTAATTAGATAAGGGAGGTGTTTTTCTATTTCACAAAACTTAAGGGATCCGTGTAAGTTTTAAAATGTGTAAGTTTTAAAACTAGAGGGAGTGTCAGTGTCATTTTAATAGACTTCGGAGGAGGTTAGTGTAATTTCCCCTTAATAAAAAAAGAAAAAACCACAAATCTCAATCTTCTTCCGCTTCTCATCTGCCGCATCTCATCTTCCTCCTCTTCTAATCTTCTTCCTCTTTACTTAATTAAATACACCGAGGTTTGAGGCATCAATTCAAGTTTCTCTCATTCTCATCTCTGCAAACCCAATAACATCCCACCGAGAAATGTTGAGAAGGTGAAACAGTTAAAGGTGAAGGTGAAATTTTGATATTGGGTTTGAGTTTTGATGGGGGTGGTCAAAGTTTTTCTGGGTAATTTTGTTAGGTTTGAGTTTTCAGCTTTTGAAGGTGGTGGTGGGCATATTCACTTTGACGGAAGAGAGAAGTAGCGCTGTTAGTGTTGATTTTGCTGAAGTTGTGGCGGCGACGGCGGTGTTACGACGGCGTGAGAATTCATCATGATACCTTTACCACGGTTGTTAGCCATGAAGAGCACCACAAAGAAAAAAGCAATAACATGAAGACAAACCAAGGGTGAGATAAGGAGCATCAAAGCGATGTTAAACTAGGGCAGTTATCTTTCCTGAGGCATAAAGGTAACAAGGAAAGAAGGAAAACAGGAAAAGATCAGAGAGAGAAGAAGGTCACAAGGAAACAAAGGAGAGTAGAAGAACTAGTGTAGAATCGTGAGAGAGATGATTCTTGATGGATCGATGAAGGGATTTCTTGAAACGGTGAAGAGGGTTCTTGGAGGATGTTAGGAGAAGGCTATCTTTAATTGAAATTGATGTAATTTTTGAATGAAGTGTTGAATTTATGGGTTTGAGTGATTGAATTGATTGTTGAAGATAAAGATTGGGGTTGGAAGGGATGAAAAAGAAGATTGAGATGGGTTTTATTACACGAATTTTGATTTTTTTTAATTAATTAATGATGTGTCAGAGAATTACACGCGTGGCCAAACATAAAAAAAGAAAAATTAAATTAAATATTTAGGTCAGCGCCACATCAGCAAATGTGATGAGTTAGATGGCCCAGATTCTATTTTTGAAGAATCTTTATTTTACAAAATCATAATCTAAAAAAAATTACAAGGGTAACCCGGAAATGATCTATATTACAAGTAGGGGTGTGCAAACATACAGTTAACCGAACCATGTCCATGAACTTAACTGCACTGCAGAAAAAAACTGTAACCATTTAAAAAAGACTGATTAACTAAACTTAAACAAAATAATCGGTTTAAACTGTTTCTAAATTTTCCTAAAAAAAAATTGTGAATTTTATTTTTCAAAACCTCTAAAAAATTTGTGCAGAAACAAAAACAAAAATTAAACCAAATTGAGATAGAGAGAGACCGGGAGAGACAGATCTAGAAAGGGGGAGAGGGAGAGAGAGCTTGGAAACCCTGGAGATTGCCCGCGAAATCTGCAACATCACTTCTGTTTCTTCGCATCACCAGATGACGCCGTCGCCGTCGTTGGATCTGGTGCGGCACTCTCATTGTCCGCTCCTCCGTCAGAGCATCGAGCAATTTGATTGTACACTACGGTTTCAATTCATGAGTTGATTTGTTTAAATTTTGTTGGATAGTTGTGAAATTGAATAGATTCGATTCAATTCCCTTCCAATTAGAAATCTATAAAAAAAAAAACTTAAATTCACTCAACTCTTGTTTTAAATCCTAACAAAAAAAGGCATAGAAAACTAGTTTAAAAATAATACGGTTTTAATAGAAAACTGGTTTAAAACCAGTTAAATTGGATTAAACCAGTTTCAAATTATAAACCGGTTATGAACCGGTTTTAAACTGACTGAAACTGATTTAAAAAATTAACCAGTTTTTAGTAAAGTGGTTTTTAAGAACTGAACCAAACCATTAAAATGGTTCGGTTCAGTTCAGTTTATGAATCACGAACACCCCTAATTACAAGGGGGTAAAGCACTGTTAACCCATAAAATCATGAGTATTTCGTATATGTGCCTCAAACGGTAGGGGAGGTTCTTGGCTTATTTTATACTTTGCAATGGATTCATGACATGCAATTTGACAACGTCGATTTTGTGATTGATGCTAAGATTATAGATTTTGTGATTGATTCTAAGATTACAACAAATGTGTTTCATTCTGATTGATATGATGGTATGGAATTCGGCCATCTAATCACATCATGCAAGAATCTTTTCCCATCTCAATTCACAAAATCTAGGGTGGAGTTTAATAGACAACAAGCTGATTTGGTAGCTCATGCCAACATTTTTATTGAATCCCCGATTGTATTAACTACACCTTTTCCTCAAAAAAAATAGAAATTCACCTCAAACACTCATCTCAGCGCAAAAACTCTTAATTGTTGTCGATTTTGTAAATGAAGTTAATTATTAATAGTTGCACTTAATATAATCAAAATTGTTATGAAGTTAATTGTAAATTGGTTTTTTAAAAGTCAAGCAAACCAACTAATATGTTTTTTTATCGTGCGGATATGATGACTTTTAACTCCAAAACAAAACTAAATCACATTGTCAACACGTAGCATAATGAAATAGAGATTTCATTTCATTGTTTGGACTTTTCATGCGATGATGGAGTAATATTTTCATTCCAATGTTTAGAAAATTGACGGAACGGTACAAGTTATTATTACAAAAATGCATTATTGTAAAACTTTCATCTCTTAAACAATTTAACCACCAAAACAAGAGATCGTGAAACATCCTAATTTGACGTTGTCAACTCCCTTTTTTTTTTGACAAAGTGTCAACTCCCTTTACTGAGCTCTTTGTTTTTCTGACTTCTTCATCCATTAAGCTATTATCCAAGTTCTTCTTAACTCCATGTCGACCCAACCATTAGGTCGTGTTTTGGGGTTGGACATGTCACTAACATTATTCATCCATATAGGGTGTGTGTAGCTAGAGTATATTCTCCGCACATTTCTCATCCATGCAAAAAACATAGAGCTATAGCACGTTTCTTCTCCATACATGTTTTTTATGCCACTTTTGTAGCAATTCTGTAGTGAGATATCTAGAAGTAACAAATTAATTTTAAGGGTTTTCGGGGTTTAGTTTGGTGATGTCTTTTTTCCATTAATGAGACTCATAGTGCTAAGAAATAAAATCTATAATGATGATGATAGTGATAATAATTAATAATAATAATAATAATCTAAAAGGATGCATAAATTTAGGCTGGTTTTTTCTTTAGTAAAAAATACCCTTAAATAAATTTGTCATTGGTTTTCAAAAATGAAATTAAACTATTATTTTATATGTACTTTTAAGATAGGATTTTGAGTTAGTTCATAAAAAAGGTTTTTAAGTAAGAAACATAATGATATATTGTTAGTGTTATTAAAAATATAAACATGATTTGTTAGAGTTTGAAAGTCACAACTCACAAACATATATATATATATATATATATATATATATATATATATATATATATATAAAAGCAAATAAACAATTAAATAATTCAAATTAATAAATAAATGATTCAAAGATAATCCAAAATTATAAAAACTATTGCTTATATTTTACTCACATTAATACATTATAAAATGGACATATAGGCATGTGAGTACCCGTCTGAATGCTAATAAAAAAAAAGATAATTTTTGGTATATAAAGTTTTGTTGGGTATTAGTATCCATGAGAAAAATTAATTCGTAATTTAAATTTATTTTAAAATAATTAAATATATAAATTGACATGGCATAGGATGATTTAGTGATAGATATGTACCAAAAAAAAATTGTGATGCCATGTTGTTCACAAAAAGGGACTAGTTAAGTACAATGTGACAATCCAAAGTTAAAATTCTCGTTAGGAAATACATTCACTGTAACATCCCGCCTAAGACTCGAATATTTGTTAATATTGAGACGATGTATCAGAAATGTTTTAAGCAAAGGACAATTTGGTAAATTGTCAGTCAATGGGTTTATCTATATGGCAAGTGTAATATCCCGTTTATACGTATCAGTTATTAGTGTCAGAAACTTATGAAACAAGCTTGGCAATTTAGTAATTAAGTGGAATGGCAAATTAGTAAATAAGTTGGAATGGAAGATTGTTTTGAAAATAAGAGGCAAGATATTCTTACCATCTTTTTCTTCATTCTTCTACACACTTCCTAAACCAACATCCTCTCCCTCTTTCCTCTCACTCACTCGCCCCCTCCCTATTGCCACAAGCTAGCAAACTTCATTCAAGTTCTTGTGGGAAAATCTTGCAAAACAAGCTTGTATTTGGTAAGGTTAGAGCAAAGGAAAGAAAAGGAGAAATAAGGTAAGAATCACTTCAATCTTCCTTTCTCACTTCAAATTTTCGTGCCTTTTTCTTGAGCCTAAACCTCTATTTTATCTTGCATGATGATTCCTAAAGAAGAAGAAGTTATGGGTAGAGATTTGAGGTTGAATTGGAGGAAGTTGGAGAAACCCGTATTTGGGACAGGGCTCTATTGAAATGGTCAGAACTCTCTCCATGTAACTCCGATTTCAGTGGTTTTTGATGCTATGGAAAGCTAACAAAATTATCTACGTTTTGGTACCAGTTTTGTGAAGTTTGGCTGAGTATTGAAGTCTGGGGACGAGTTTGAAGTCAGGGGTCCGAAACTGCAAATCTGCAGAAATTTGGAACAAGAAAGTTAAAGGAAAAGCAAGGGAAAGCTTGGAAAGGAAGCTAGCAATGGTTGAGGTGAGTTCCCTTGGGGTTTTAGAACCCACCTTGTTGAATTTTGATGAATATGTTGTGTAATGGATACAAATTATTAATGCCCAATTCCTCATGCTTGTCAAACCCTTAGTTAATCATGTTGTTATCTATCATTATGCCTTGGAAAATTACTGCCATAAGCTGTTTTGATGTTTGGAGGGATTTGGTTTAGCCTAGGAAGCAAAATTATGAATGCTGCTGAAGCCAAAATCGGACTACGATTTCTAAATATCGGGCTACGATTTTGTGCCCTGTTTTTCATGAAATTTACGGCAAAAATCGTGCTACGATTTTAGTAAATCGGACTACGATTTTAGCAAATCGGACTACGATTTTAGCATATCGGACTCCGATTTCCCAGCCACCCAGATTCATGTTCTTAAGGAATGGTATGGAATTAAGGTAAGATGGGTAATGGGTACATATTGGGAGATGAATACTTAAATCCCTAAGATTTATAGAGAAGTAAAGGAGCTAGTAATGAGATTATCCCTTACCAAGCAACTTCACACTCATTAAGTTTGTGCAAGTCAAGAATATTGTAGTATTTAAGTCTAGGACCTTTTATAGGTTAAGCAATTACGAATGATTACCTAAAGAATAAGAGCAAGTTAAGAACCTATTTATAGGTTAGATATTTAAGAAGGATTACATAAGAATGCATTAGATATGCACAAGATTATGAACGTAAAAGATATGTATATGAACTTAAGTTAAGAATTTAATGATAAAGAATATGATTACGTGTTCATCAGACTCCGGATTATGCCGGATGAGATTTCTCCGAAAGGGCTATCCACACGTAAGTTATAAGACGATATTAAACGTGTTCATCAGACTCCGGGTTTCGCCGGATGGGACTCTTCCGAGAGGATTGTCCACACGAATGTTAAAAGATTAAGCATGTCCAGCAGGCTCCGGGTTACGCCGGATGGGACTTCTCCGAGAGGGTTGTCTACATGCAAGTTGTGTCCAGCAGGCTCCGGATTATGCCGGATGGGGCTTCACCGAGAGGGTTGCCTACACAAAGATAAGAGGAGTCCGGTGTTAGCCTGATATGATAGGAATTTCACCGGTATGATGGGAGATGTACTTTGGGGTTACTCCACCCGGATGCACTCCGTAAAATGAGCCAAGATAATGTATTGTTTGTTCAACGCTAACTTCTAACTTTATGTTATGAAATGATGAATACGAATATGAAATGAATATGTATATGTATATGTAATACAAGACATGATGATTAGTTCCTAGTGAACGAGATGTGATCATAGGATGTCCCCAAGATCACTATGTATAAGGCTAAGATTTAGAATGGAACATGTTATGCATGAGATAAGACAATGTAGCGATCATAGGTTTCCCTTGATCGCGAATTATGTAGAGAATGACAGCGATCGTAGGTATCCCCAAGATCGCTAAGAGTAGGCACGACGACCCTAGGTTTCCCCCGTGGTTGCCAACAGTAGGTTGGGCTGGAGCTCACTGAGACATTATGTCTCACCCCAATCCTTCTGGTGCAGGTTCATAGGTTAGCAAGGGATGTTCATGGAGATTCTTCAGGAAGACGCTGGATGGAGTGCAGATGCTCGTCTTGGCAAGCTCAGGAGGTTGACAGATTATATATTAGTATATGAAAGTATATTTTATGATATTTGGATATTTATGTAATCGAGCAAATTGTACTCATTCAGTGGTTTGTATATATTAATTATTATAAATTTTAATGTATCCGGTATCAGATAATACGCATGCTAATATTCTAGATAAATTAGTATGGGTGTTACATTCACACCTAAGAACCAATTTTGTGACCACATCTTACCTCAAAGTGAAAGGAATCAGGATATATGATTTACGAATATAGAGACATAGAAAATGATCATTTACTTGTCTCAAAAGTAAATTCAAAGTCAACATGTTTTTATGTAATCTTTTGTCATCGCCCGATGACATATAATTAATGGTTCAAGTTTGAGGGATGTGATGATTCTCTAAATGTGAGTTATCTTAGTCTCCATTACTTGAACTATTACCCGAAATTAAGGAAGTTAAGTCTTATGTTGTGTTCAATAATACTAGAACCATTGTATAATAGAGTCAAACACACTAGGTGTTATACCTTGTTAGATTTTAATTGTTTTATTATTTGTGCAGGGTTAGTTCTATTGATGTCTGGTGTCACTATAGTGAACAAAGGAATTAATTGGCATCAGGCTTTATAGTCGGCGACGAATTGAGTTTTGAAATCCTTGTGTGATGGTTAATCATGATAAGACTTAATCATGAAAGTTATAATGGAGTGAATGGAAAAAAAAATAAGCAATCATTAGCACTAATAACCTAAAACAAGTGACTTATGGTATAAGCATCAACAACACTAAAAAAAAACTTAAACTAACAAAATAGTGTTTTATGTGCGCTTGCACACGCACGCACGCATGCGCACACTTACACAAACACACAGATTGACCTTAAGTGTCACCAAAGAGTGAAATGGACAAAAGGTCTTATCACTAAAGACGAGGCTACAAGATTCACTATTGAATCATAGCTTCAGGGTAGCACTTGTTTGCCTTCTACATGCATTCCTTATGATCATGCCTTCGAGGCTTAATTAGTTATTAGACATATTGATATGTCTCTATTTTCCAATTCAACTATGTCATACCCCATTTTTTGACCCATTTTCATTTTTGTTTTTCTCGTCCTTTTAAGCCGGAAACTCTCGTCGTTTCAGACGAAATTTCGGCAGAGAGGTATTTTAAAATACCTCTTTTTTTTGGTTCGTTTTAGGGCCACTTTTTATCTTATTTATTTTTATTTTATTTTTACTTTTTATCTTTACTTTTAGTCTCATTTTTTTTATTTATTGTCATTTATTTCATTTTTATTATTACTATTATTACTATTTATTTATTTCCTTTATTATTATTATTATTATTATTATTATTTTTAATTTTTATTCAAAGGTCAAAGTTACTGTACACTCCACACTGTCTGCGCCAATTTTTCTTCTGTTTTTCTTTCATCATTTTTGTCCAAAATCTTGCCCAAATCAGAGGCCAGTCACTTCTTCCCCTTTTCAAGGGATGTTAACCATTTTTTTTGCCAAAACACAGACCAAGAGGGCCTATATACTGAGAACAAAATCCAGCAACAAGGAAGATTTTTTTTCATAAGAGAAAAGAGCAGAAAAGGAATAGCAACATAAACACAAAAAAACACAGCAACATTAAATCTCCTCCTCTCAACATCAGAACCGGCCTCCCCCTCTTCCATAACACAAATTCGGCCACCGCCACTAAACCACCATAAACAAACACAAAAACCTAACAAAAACCCCCTAAAATAACCACAAACAACAACAACAACCCACAACTACCACACACCACTCGTCCCCCCTAAAACCACCACACACAAACGCAACTTCTCTACCCTAAACACACACCACAACTCAGCCGCACCACCACCTCCTCCCACCACCAAAACCGAACCAAAAAAAGGAAAAAAGGTAGATTTTGAAACTTAGATCTAGCTTTTTAGAAAAGGTTTTTGAAAAATCTAAGTGGATATTTGAAAGGAGGGTGAGAAAAGGAGTAGGAAAAACTATTTTTTTTTTTTTGAAAAAGTGGAGTTTTAAAACTCCGGCGCGGTGGCGCCGCCGTCTAGGCCGGCCGGCCACCGCGCCGGAAGTTTTTTCCGGCCACCGGAGAGAAGAGGGAGGGGGCGGTTTTCTAGAGAGAAGGGAGAGAAGAGAGAAGTTAGTTTTTTTAGAGAGAGAAGGAGGAGGAAGAATGAAAAATTATGAAGAGATGGGGTATTTATACCCCTCCCTGATTTAGTGCACGTGGGTGCATGCCTTAGCATGCACCCTCGCCTCCCAGGCCCTCTGATTTAAATCACACGGTCGTGAGTGTTCCCCCTTGTGATTAGATCAGGGCCCTTTGATTTTAATCAAACGGTCCAGATTTAACCCCGCTGGCCCAATGCATTTGGGCCTGTCTTTTAAGATCTGATCTTTTTCTTACTTCCTGCATCCCCTTTTTATTTTTTACACCTCCCTGTTTATTTCTTTTATTTTTCTTTGCATTTTTACTATTTCTTTTTTATTGTTCTTTTACTTCTTATTATCTTATTTGCTCATATTTAACATCAACTCATGCATTTTATTTTATTTGTCATTTTATTTTCATTTGTCATTTTATTTATCTACCTACACCATTAGAATGTATTTTAGGAACAATGTAAATATAAATGAGAATATTGCACCGACACCCACATTTATTTATTCTGCTTTATGTCAAAAATCAAAATGAGTGATTAGTATAATCCAAGGAAAAGGGGACTTTCATTTTGATCCAACGTCATTATGAATTCCCTCGCGTTTAGTTTATTTTATCACACTTAATCTTTTTAATTTCAAGTAAAAAACCATAAAAAGTCAAAAACATTCAAATATTTAAAACCCCATCAAAAATATGTTTTATTAACCAACCTTGGATTTCAAATCAAGTGTCTTTTCTTTTTTGATCAAAATTTAATCAATCTTTAATCATCTTAAACTTTTTCTTCAATTAAAATCAATCAAACTCACATTTTATCTCTTCTATGCCTTTTTGGCCTCTTCATCTTAAAAACATTTTCAACTTTAAAATCAATCAAACAAATCACTCGGCTTTTTACCCCGAACTACATGATTTTGATCTCATTCGGGTATGTAGGCAAAAGACTTTCTCTTTCCAAATCAATAAAAATAACAAAAACATTTTCTTTCTTTTAAATCATCACTTTAGTCTCTTTACACTTAGGCATTTATTTACAAACAAATAATTAATTTAGCATAAAGATAAAATAAAAACAAGAGGTTCCTATAGAATACTATAGACGTTTAGGGTGCTAATACCTTCCCTTTGCGTAACCAACCCCCGGACCTTGATCTCTTAAAAATAGGGTTTTTCAAACTTTCTCCCTTTTCCTCGGAAAAATAAAAGATCGGTGGTGAGCTCAAAAATGCGAGTCAACGCTAACTAATAACTTGATATCCAAAAATCACCGCGACAGAAAATGGCGACTTCACTGGGGACAATGTCCTAAGTGGGTTAAACCTATCTTATTTTTCTTTATCTTTATGCTTTATTATTATTTAACTGTAAATACGTGCTTAAGTGTTTATCTTTACGTGAGTGGTGAGATAAGTCCTACACCCGGACTTGAGGGAAATATAAGATAGGATGGTGGTATAATCAAAGTGTCTTTCCGAGAGTAAATTTCGGATGTGGCACATGTGATAACCCCACTCAATGGAGGAATCTTGGAAGTATTACTATGTCGGCATGAGTAGTCATGTTTGGCGTCGTTATTTTCAAGTGACCTATGAAGCTGAGGACCTTTAGTTACCTTTAACCCATCTTGGCCTTTTAGGACGTAGTGCGGTGGCTAACCAAGAGTAATCTTGAATTAGTTGATACGAGATACTACACTCAAACGAGACTTTCTTACAAATATTGTTGGACCGGGAGTCAATCTCGTAACCCGATGATATTTGGAAGGGGTTGAGGACTTTGGGAACTTGGTAGAACCCGTGATACAAGTACATATGAAACCATAGTCCTTACCAAATGGCGTGTTTACCCTCGACTCCAACATTTTTGACTTAACCTCACCATGTCTTCTCCGCTCTTTAGCATAATCATGCATACATGCATCCATGCATAAACTCTTTTCTTTGCATCCCAAATCATCGAAGGACTTAAATAAACTTTTTGTAAACATTGTAGATATGGACATTCCACGGAGAAGCACTAAAAAGTATCTTTTCAAGAAACCAGACTTGTCAAGGTTAAGGGAGCTAGGGTCTTTAGTAGGTGATCCAACGGATTTTCGAACTCATCATGGGAAGCTACTTAGTATCCTTAGAGTAGATGTTGAGGAAGGATGCTTAGAAACCTTGGTCCAATTCTATGACCCACTCTACCATTGCTTCACTTTTCCTGATTACCAGCTTGTCCCTACACTTGAAGAGTATTCATACCTGGTTGGTTTACCCGTGCCAGACAAGATACCGTTCCACATCCTTGAGCCTATCCCTAGACCCTCCGACATCGCAGCCGCTCTCCATCTCGAAACTTCCCTCATCCAAGCAAACCTCACCTCTAAAGGAGGCCTTCAAGGTCTGCCTACCCATTTCCTCTACCAACAAGCCTCCACATTTGCTGAAGTAGCTAGTACACGTGCCTTCCATTCCACCCTAGCCCTACTTATATATGGCCTCATACTTTTCCCAAATGTTGACAATTTAGTTGACATCAATGCCATCAAAATCTTCCTCGCCAAAAACCCCGTACCCACACTACTAGCCGATACCTACCACTCCATCCATGACCGAACCCAGGCCGGCCATGGAACTATCCTTTGATGTGCACCACTGCTCTACAATTTATATCTTCATTAGTAGTGTATATAATATAATGTGTATTAATCAAATCCTCGTCCATTCCCATGTTAGTTGTGTAATAAGTCTTAAAAAAAAGTACATAATTTACGTAATAGTATGAAGACTGGGATGGTTAATGCAAGAACGACGACATACAATGCAAACATTTGAATACTACAATGCTCTTTTTGTGTAGAAACAACTTACGGTATAAACATCAACAACAACAACAACAACAACAAACAAATAACCTTAAACTCAAAAAAAGTGTTTTATGTGCGCGTGCACGCACGCTCGCACACACACATAAAGTTTGGCTTAAACTTCCTCTCTTCTATATGATTTGTTGACAAGATTCTTTTGTGCGCAGCTCCATTACAGATCGCGTCTTTTCCCTCATTCCTCTAAACAATTACATATAGGTTGGTTATGCAGTTAAGTGATACGACACCATTTATCACCACTGCATAACTATGAGGTATTAAAGGAAGCATAGTCCAACAAAGTCCAATCAAATAATATTTCAACCTATCATTTGTTTACTTGATTTAATCTTATTATTTCTTGCTGAAATGAATATTATTGTTATCTATCGCTGTCACAAATTAACTCAATTGAATGTATGATTTATGGGATTTCAAGTATTTTTTTTTTCTTTGGCAAAAAAAAAAAAACTCGTGGGAACGGTCTCCATTTTGTCCTCGTGAGGATGCAATGTTTCCTCAAAGACGCTGATGATAAACAACAATCTAACGAACGTGTTTGTATGTGGGTTTCTGAGATACGTAACGTCGCTTTCGAAGCTGAAGAAATCATCGAAACTCATCTAAAATTCAACCATCCAAACCCATTTTCATAACAAAATCTGTGTTTGGGGGTGAGTTTGGGGGTCGAAATCGGAGCCGGGGAAGCTCCCATGGTGGAAAATCGCAAAATCTGTGTTCTGATGCTGACAAAATTGTGTCACGATTATGACTGTAACATCCGGCTGGCTCCCTTACGGGCTGGCCTCCCTATCTTTCAAGGACCGAGATGTACTCACGACCTTCTCCACCCCCATGTGGAGTTTTTGCCTTTCGTGGGAATCGAACTCTGTACCTGGGGCCTAAGTACAAGTTCAATGCATTCCCATTACCAATTGAGCTACTAGCTCAATTGGTAGTGGGAATGCATTGAACTTGTACTTAAGCCCCAGGTACAGAGTTCGATTCCCACGAAAGGCAAAAACTCCACATGGGGGGTGGAGAAGGTCGTGAGTACATCGCGGTCCTTGAAAGATAGGGAGGCCAGCCCGTAAGGGAGCCAGCCGGATGTTACAATGACACCGTGTCACGATTTTGTAGGCAGAAGCAAACCATTTTCTGGGCACAAAATCGGCCACGATTTGCAGAATCGTGACACGATTTTGGAACAACTTTTTGACCATGTTCTTCTCCGAGTTGAGCTTAGGTGTCTTCATGAAAGTTGTATATATGGATGTTAGCTTTGACTTGGCTTTGAAGTGACCTCATTTAGACATCTACAACTTGACTTATGATCAAATTACTACACATGGGTCAGCACGGTCATGCACTCTGCCCAGGTTTAGGAAACATCAACATTTCCACCTCTCTCTGCCCCGAATTGGATTTAGGCCCCTTCATGAAAGTTGTAGACATAGATGTCATCATTCATTTTCCTTTGGTTTGAATCCATTTAGATATCTAGAACTTGATTTATGATTAAAACACCATGCATGGGTCATGTTGCAGTCTTCATGAAATTTCAGCACAATCTTTTCAGTGAACTCTAAAACATCTTTGAAAGCAATAATTAGTTTAAGCAAGCCGTTAGCGTGTAAAGTGAAAGTAAGGATCCTTAAACTACACATCTAAATGAAGGAGTGTGTTTAGGCATAAATAGAAGTAGTTACCTCAAGATAATAGCAAGTTTAAACATGAACCGACGATAGTAGCCTATGAGAACCTAATGATGTTAAATATGGCTTGGCAATAGAAGATGGAAGACAATGATAAGAGGACGGATAAGCGAGTCGTTTAAGATAGATGACTAGGATAAACATAAGTGCCTTGAATTAGAGATGAGCCTAAAAAGGTGAAGTAAGTTAAGAAGTAGAAGGAGAAGTAGGAGGGATATAGATAAGTAGTACGTTGTGAAGTAATAACGACGAGAATAATCCCTTGGGGTATTTTAAAGGTCTAAAGTGGTAAGTCGATTAAGATGGTACAAAATATGAAAGAGACAATGATATGAGGGGATATGAAGTAGGTGTTTCCCAATTTATTGATGAAGTTAAACATAATCTTTTTATACCAATAATGAACTTAGGAATATTGTTAGGATGAAGAGTAAAAGAATCAAGGTAATTAAAGAACTAAAGATGAATGTTAGATAGGAACATATAAGGTGTAAAAATGAATAAAGAATAGATAAGTCAAATTTGGGTGATTGTAGACGATGAGGGACGAAACGTAAAGGAAGATAAAGGGTTGTGTATTGGGTAATGAAAGATAATGGGAATGATGATAGCGGTGAATAAGACGGGAATCGAATAGAAGAGGTCAAGATGAATAAGAAAGAAGATAAGAGGAAGTAGTACAATGTTTGATGATAATAACAATGAACGATATCGAGAGAATAAAACCTTAAATTATAATGAAGTTTTAGTGAGGAAATGAGTTGACGTCGGAAGTAATGATAAGGTGAGGTAATAACTTTAAATTATACTGAAGTTAAGATTAGGGGAATGGTCGGAGTTATATATGACGACTAATGTGAAACAAAGTAATAATATATAAAGTCGTTTTAATGAGAAGAACAAGTAGGAAAGAGTTATTGACGATGGTGAGGTGAAACCTAGTTGTATAGAGATAAGACGTTTATGTAATGTTAATGGAGAAGTAAACATCTTAAACTAAGAATGACGTTGAGACGACAGCGCATGATGACATATAGGGATAATAAAATAAAATAGGGGGATGTTGACATAGAAACGAGTCTTGCTTCAGGGTTTGATTAACGAGGAGATAATGTGGTAACATAGACGGTGATAGAGAGTAATGATGAGGAATCCTATGATTGTGACAAAGAGCGATGACGATTGATATTATATACAAGTATATAAATAAATATGTTGAGAAATGATGATGTTTATATTATAGTGATGATGAATGACATAGACAATATTATTATGATGATGAGAATAATGATGTTAATTTATGAAGACGATGAGAATGATGACGATGTGTTTTGCATTGATGTTGTGCATATTACGGAGAGTCTTGCATTTATGATTGTGAATTCCTGATGATGTGATGATATGTAATATTTGATGAGTCTGTCACCATGCATGCATATAGAGTCGTGTCTAGGAATTATGAAGATGAAATGACGCCGAAAGTCCAGTAACATATCTCTGGCAAATTATGACGACGAAAGTCTAGTAACATATCTCTGGAAAATTATGACGACGATAGGTGTGGTACCACATTCATATAGGTCTTAGGGTGAGTCCATATGCACTTAAATGATGATACTTGTATTTGGTGTTTTAAGTGTGATTTGAGTGAGATGATGGTATGTATGATTCGTTGAGAAGAATATAATAAATGATGATGATGGTATGACGACGAAATATTGTTATTGAAGTATTAGAATATTGTGCATGCTTTTCCCTAATATTATGTTATGGCAGGATTTCTCACCCCTTTATTGTTGTTGTGTTGTTTTCTTTGTGGTGATTGTACTCCCTGAAGGTGAGAAAAACACAAGAAAGAGGGGTTGAGTTGTGTTGGCTTTTTCTTTTCTTTCTCAAAAACTTAATGATAGTTCAGAATCTGATTGGAGGTCAGATTCTGATGCTCTGTTTCAGAGTTATAATGCAGCGGATGGAAAGTAAATGAGAGAGAGAGAGGGACACAATCAATTATCCTGGTTCCTTCCACAACCCGAAAGTAGTCCAGTCCCCTTGTTACTAACAAGAGATTTTTCACTATAATCACCAAGATTACAATTGCTCAAGCACAAAGCAAGAGACTTCCTATGCTCAAACACAAAGTAAGAGACTTCCTATGCTCAAACACAAAGTAAGAGACTTCCTTGCTTAAACACTAAGTAAGAGACTTCCTTGCTCAAACACAAAGTAAGAGACTTTTATGTTCAAACACAAAGTAAGAGACTTCTGATTGCTCAAGCACACAGGCGAGAGACTTTGAATCAAATAGATTTACAAAAGAATATGTTTGAGTTGAACACTTGATATACTATCAGTGGTGTTCACAAAATACAACACAGATTCAGACTCTATACTTAAGAAATTCTAAGATAAGAAGGTTTGTAAGAATTTCTAAGTTCTTTGATGACTTTCGAATTTTGGCAGAATATGGCGTTTCCAGAAAACAGAGTAACAGACTCTTGAATGAGTTCTTCTTCAAATCTTCAGATCTTTATAGAGGAACAAAGAGCTGTTGAGAAGATGCCAGGTCATCAATAGAGCCATTGTAAATAAAAGCTTCAGCCAACATTAATTCCTTCTTGTTATGGTGTGCGAAACAGAGAAATAGAGGAACACGTTTTGAATTGTTTCCTTAAAAACTGGTTGTGTGTTTCATCCAAGGAAACAAAGGTTGCAGAGAGCGGTTCTGACTGTACAATACTTTACTGTTCACAGTGACAACTGTTGAATTCTGCTTTTCCTTCAGACTCAGACTCCCAGTCTTCAGACGCAGTTCTTCAGAAGCTGGTCTTCAGACGCACCGTTCATCATACGCAGTTCTTTAGAAGCTGGTCTTCAGACGGACTGTTCATCAGACGCACTTTGGTCTTCAGACGCACTCTTCAGACGCAGTGTTCATCAGACGCACTGTTCATCAGACGAACATCTTCAGAAGCTGGTCTTCAGACGCTGATTGTCTTCAGACTTGCAACACAAGCTTCAATAGTTTTTCTTCTGCTCTTAACTTGATCTTTCAGAACCACTGTTAGATACATAACTTTCAGTATATGGTCCTGCACACTAGAACAAGTATTAGCGTATCCAATTTTCTTTTTAACACTTTGTTATCATCAAAACTCAAAAGGGACTTGTTCATACATTTTGTTCCAACAATCTCCCCCTTTTTGATGATGACAAACACAAGTATTAATAGAAAATTGTTGTTAATTTAATTAACAAGTTGACTTCAGGGTCTGAGGTTTGTAAGCTCCCCCTGAGTCTGATAATTCACAAGGTGAGGTTTGTAAGCTCCCCCTGAGTCTTATCCAGGTTAATTAAATTTCATTTAAATCAAATAGGTGAAAAGTCCAAACTGTTTTTCACAGAATTATCTCACAAAGAATCAATTAGAGGCTAAGAGATGAGAAGATGTTCTCCCAAGTTAATTAATAGTTAATTAATTTTCAATAATTAACTTATGTTTTGATATGGCTCAGAGCCTGAAATACTTGTTACTTTTACTCCCCCTTTTGTCATCAACAAAAAGAAAATTCAAGAATTTAAGACACAAGAGAATTAAAACGTGAGATAAAAATGTTCAGAGCATTTTGTTCAGTACCACTGAACTCTTTCAGACAGAATTGTCCAGAGCATATGGTTCAGTACTACTGAACTCTTTCAAACAGAATTGTTCAGAGCATATGGTTCAGTACTACTGAACTCTTTCAGACATAATTGTTCAGAACATATGGTTCAATACTACTGAACTCTTTCAGACACAATTGTTCAGAACATATGGTTTAGTACTACTGAACTCTTTCAGAAAAACGTTTGAGTGTTTTTAAATGGGTCTGAAAACTGAACGTGTAAGATGAGAAAGTGAAGGTGTGACTATGTTTTGAGTGTTTTTGTTAAAACTTTTCAGAAACTGAAAACAGAAAAACATTAAACACAACTGCACATTAATGACTTTAGGAGGGCGCAAAAAGTACAACTTGCAAAACTAACTCATCACTGCCCTGCAGTTATAACTTATCAGTTTCTGACCATGTGTCAGACTACTGTTCAGATTCACTCTCATTAGTGGGCAACGTGTAAAGTGTCCACTTATAATGAGTTTTATCAGAAGTCAAAAATTCAGATTCTGAAACTCAGACTCTGATGTCTTCAGAGGCTGAACTTTCTTCAGACTCTCAGAGTGAGTGTCTGATAAGTCTTAGCTTCTGATGAACTTTAGATTCTCAGTTTCTATTCAGAATCAAGCAATTTTTTCAGAGATAAAATGCATGTTCAGATTCTTTTTAATAAAATTAAATCTATCATCTGTGAAGCGGCGGGGAAAATGCGCGGGCGGAAAACGCTCGCTAGACAGTAAAGTCGCCACCGAAGTTTTATTTTTGAAAAGGGGAACGTCGATAAACCCCTTTGAGAACGAGAACAAGGTCATCGCAACCAAATTCGGGTTCGGGAATCGGTTATGCGAGGGGAAGGTATTAGCACCCCTCACATCCGTTGTACTCAACGGGAACCATTAATTAATTAGCTTTCAAAATGTGTTAGTTTCATGTTTATCGCCTTATTATTATGAAATGTATTTGTAAAGAATAAAAAAGAAAAGAAAATGATTTAAGGACTAAAATGAGTTTTTTATTAGGGTGCTTGACAAGAGTTTGATCTTGCTCCTACGTATCTCCTAGTGCGATGGAGAATTCAAAGCTACGTAGTTCTTTGTAGAAAATGTTTGTGTGTTGATTGGTTTTATTTATGAAAATGGTTTAGTCGCACTTGGGCGAAAAAGTTTGCTTTAGAAAAAAGACGGATCCGCACTTGGGCGATGATATCCATTTGAAAACGCACATGGGCGTGAAAGAAATAAAGTTAAGTGGGTTGAGATTGATTTTAAGCGGAGGACGAATATCCGAAAAGTGAAGTGTCTACCTCTTTTTCGAATATTCGGGGAAGCGTCGGGTGTCTACCCAAGTTTTCCTTTTTCACTCACAAAAAAGAAAATTGTTTTTGTTTATTTTTGTTTTATTAAAAGTTTAATCGAACGACGAATGCTTTGAACGTGACCGAGACGGGGATCTCGCGTTCCGCATTCGGGGAAGCGTCGGGTGTCTACCCAAGTTTTCCTTTATTCCGGTCGATTGAACTCTTAATATTTATTTTCATTTACAGAAAGAAAATTGTTTTTTTTTTTATGTTTTGGTATATTGAAAATAGAATAACAATCTAATAAAAATAAAAATAAAAAAAACGTGAAAGGATTAAAACATTAGTACTCAAAAATGAAATTAAGTGCGATAAAATAAACTAAACGCGAGGAATTAGATTACGGTGTTAGCTCAAAGTGAAAATCCCCTTTTCTTTGGATTATAAACTATGAAAAATGTAAAAATCAATGCAATGCATATTTATATTTACTTTATTCCTAAATGCATTCTAATGACATATATAAATAAATAAAATGATAAATGCAAAGTAAAATGACAAATAAAATAAAATGCATGACATGATGTGATAAGTAAATAAATAAGATGTTAAAAATAAAAGAACAATAAAAAGGAAATAATAATAAAGGGAAATAAAAATTGCGGAGAAAATTAAAAGAAATAAACAGGGAGGTGTAAAAAATAAAATGGGGGGTGCAGGAAGTAAGAAAATAATCAGATTTAAGACAAATGGGCCCAAAATGCATCGGGCCAGCGTGATTTAATCTGAGCCGTCTGATTAATCAGAGGGCCCTGATCTGATCGTAAGGGGAAATAATCATAGCTGTCTGATTTAAATCAGAGAGCCTGAGGGGAGAGGGTGCACGCTAAGGTATGCACCCACGCGCACAGGATTAGAGGGGTATAAATACCCATTCCCCTTACTAACTCTTTCATTTTCTCTTTTCTTTCTCTCTCATTCCTTCTCTCTAAAAATTCAGCTCCCTCTTCTCTCCTCCCTCTCTAAACCGTGCCGCCCCCTTCCTTCTCTCCGGTGACCGGAAAAAAATTTCCGGCGCGGTGGCCGCCGGCGGCGCCACCGCGCCGGAATTTCAAAACTCCGTTTTTTTAAAAAAATTTAGTTTTTCTTACTCCTCTCCTCACCCTCTTTTCAAATCTAACCTTAGATTTCTCAAAAACCTCTCAAAAACTCCTAGATCTAAGTTTTTAAAACGAAAAAACACTACCTTTTTTGGCCTTTTGACTCGGTTTTTGGCTTTGTTCTTGGTGTTTTTCTTGTTGTGTGCGTGTGTGTTGTGTTACCGTGTGTGTGTGATGCGTGTGTGTGGTTTTGTGGGTCGTTGTGCGTGTGCTTGCTTGCGTGTTGGCCGCGTTTGTGCGTGATGGCTGTGTATTGTGTGCGTGTTTGGGGGGGGGGGGCGTGTGGGTTATGTTTTTTGCCGTGGTGTGGTGGTTGGCCGTGGTGGCTGGCCGCGGTTTAGTGTTTGGGGCGTGTTTATGTAGCTGTTTTGGAGTTGTGTAGTGCTGTTGGGCTGGGTGTTTTTTGAGCTGGCCGCGTGTTTAGGGTGGTGGGGGGAGGAGTGTTGTGCGCGTTTTTGCTGTGTGTAGTGGCTGGTTGCTGTTTGTTTTTTGTGTGTTTTTTGTGTTGTGGAAGTGTGGTGGTTTAGGGGCTGTGAGGCTGTGTTGTTTTGTGTTTGCTGCTGAGTTGTTTTTTGTTGTGTGTTTTGTGTTATGTTCTGTTCTGTAAAAATCTCCCTATCTCTGATCCTGCTGTGCTTTTATTGAAAATGGATGCACAAAAGAGGTTGTGTCCAGAGCTGTTGAGATGGGATCTGTGGCTTAATCAAAAAAAATGGCAAGAAACCAAGCAAAAGGGACAAAAAAACTGATGGAGAAAGTGATGGATCTGTTTATTAATTAATTAAGTAATTAAAATAAATGATAAAAACAACAGCAGAAAAATAAAAAATAAAATAAAAACAGAAAATAATTAACAGCAAAAAATAAAAAAACGAAATTAATAAAATAATAATAATAAAAAAACTAAAGTAAAAATGAAATAACAATAAAACTAAAACTATCGCCTTTGAAACCCTAAATGAGGTATTTTAAAATACCTCCCTGCCGAAATTTCGTCTGAAACGACGAAAATTCTCGGCTTTAAAAAGACGATTTAAACGAGTCAAAATTGGGTCAAAAATTGGGGTACGACAGCTGCCCCTATTTAAGTTTCTTCGTTACGGAGATTTAAAAGTGAAGTTTTTAATTCGACGGGTCGAAGAGACTTAAATACAGAGTACATTATTTTTTGACCAATTTTGACGGGAAAATGCTATGGACGCAATGCTATGCATGCAACGCTGTGAATGCTCGCGATGCAGGTATGAATGCAAAACGACGAAGATGACCTGACTGGGGACAAAACAAAACAAAAAGGCTGCTCGAGTTCGTTAAAGAAAAAGGATCCGACTCCACTGGGGATAACGTGGTTTCACTGGGGAAGATTGATCATATCCAGCCGCTTACGCTGAAGGTAGATCTCTAAGGACAAAAATGATCATATCCGGCCGCCTGCGCTGGAGGTAGATCCTTGGGGATAAGGGTGATCTCATCTAGCCGCTTATGCTAAAGGTAGATCCTAAGGGCGAAGGCGATCTTATTCAGCCGTTGGTGCTTAAGGTCGATCCAGGAGGATAAGTGATCTTATCTAGCCGCTTATGCTAGAGGTAGACCCTGAGGATAGAGTAATCTTATTCAGCCGTTTGTGCTGAAGGTCGATCTATGATGATAAGGGCGATCAAGTTCAGCCGCTTATGCTGAAGGTAGACCCTGAGGATGAAGTAATCTTATTCAGCTGTTTATGCTGAAGGTCGATCTCTAAGGAAAGAGGTGATCATATCCAGCCGCCTGCGCTGGAGGTAGATCCCTGAGGATAAGAGTGATCTTATTCAGCCGTTTATGCTGAAAGTCGATTCACTGGGGAAAGGTGATCTTATCTAGCCGTTTATGCTAAAAGTCGATTCACTGGGGAAAGGTGGTCTCACTCAGCCGCTCACGCTGAGAGTCGATCCCTAAGGGAAAGTGATGCTTGACCGATTACCGCCAAGTGGGTCTTGGTAGAATGGTAAAGGGTGATATGATCATCGCCAGTCTGACGCTGGTGAAATGATAATGATATGATATGATTGTCGCCAGTCTGACGCTGGTGACATGATAATGATATGTTATGGTGGTTGACTCGCTGGGGGAGTTTTAACTGGGGAACCTTAGTGGTTGTGAGTTAGTCCACTGGGGAATGGGACAGTTTGGGAAGAAATCCGCCGGGGGATTTTTAGAAAAACTTACTGGAGAGGTTCTTGAATGAGGTTCACTGGGGAACACTAGGGTGATCACTGGGGAGTATTTGATTGAGGTTCATTGGGGAACATGAGAAATTGTGAGGAGAAGTATGATATGAATATGAGACGCATGCTAATGAATGAATTTGATATGATGCATGCACTATGCTGACATGTGGGGGGAAGTAAATGGCATGTTGAGCTTTGGTTGTGATCGGATGCCAAGCATGGTTGGACCTTTGGTTGGAAATTGCAGGGAGTGCCAATGAGAATTGGTTTTATTTATGATTTGTGTTTGCCAATGATGATTGGGCCTTTTGTGAGTAGGTGTTTGTGAGTGCCAATGATGATTGGGCTTTGGGGTTGCAACTCTACTGGGGAATGCCAATGAAAATTGGGCTTTTTGTGATTAGGTGCCAATGATGATTGGGCTTTGGTCAGTTATGTTGGTGAGTGCCAATGAAGATTGGGCTTTGGTTGGTTAGGCGCCAATGAAAATTGGGCTTTGTTTGAAATGTGAGGAATGCCAATGACGACTGGGCTTTTTGTAGGAAATTGTAATTGTGATTGCCAATGAAAATTGGCTTTATTTGTGATTAGGTGCCAATGAAAATTGGACTTTGGTTGTGATTGTGCCAAGCAATGGTTGGGCTTTTGTTGGAATTGCGCCAATGATGATTGGGCTTTGTGGTTTGCCAATGAATATTTGGCTTTTGTTGGGGTTGCCAATGAATATTGGGCTTTGGGTTTTTATGGGATAAAATGGTTAGGGTACGATGTTTGGGGTTTTCGATCCTTCGGCATTCGCAAAAACTCATCGCTATTGAAGTTTCAAATGGATGGCTGCTGCCGGAGCTTTCGACATTTCGTGCCTGCATGGGCAGTTCGTATGTCATGTAGATGCCGACTCCGCTATAGACGGGAATCACTTGTGGTTGTTCTGAGAATTATGAGAGGTATAACACCTCGCCGGAAGTCGTTAATTTCCTTTATGATATTTTCAAATCAAAGTAATCATGATTTCAAAAGATTTTATGTTATTATTTTTATTTCAAAATTGTATCATCAAAATAGCATTTAGCGATAGGGAATGACAAAAGGTAAATGAAAGGATGCGCTTTATTGATGGTTAAACAAAATTTAGTACATGGAATGGTAGCACACTAAAGGTGTAACTCCATAAGATAAATAAGAGAAATGAAGATTGTAACACCCTAACCCTTAATCGCCGATTATTAACTTTAATAAAACAAAACGTTAAGGACATAGGAAGTTACAACATAATGAAAACGCATTTTCATAAACATCAACAGATCAAAATATATTTGATTCACATACAGCAGCGGAAAAAAAAAATAACAAACAGAGACGATACCCCTTCTAACAGGATACCCCTTCTAACAGGATACCCCTTCTAGCTCATACCCCTTCTATATCAATGTTCCCGAAAATCGATTGCGTCATTTTGTTTCCGTTTTCAAAACACATTACAACATTTCACATGTTTATACCAAAGCCCAATTTAAAACAGAGACGTGTGAAAAAGACGCAAAAACATGAAACAGAAAATGCTGTCACAGCACAATTTCACTAAGACCTCCTGGGAGTATTTTCATCATAACTCAAAAACTAAAAGTCATTTTCACGTCAAACCAAAGCCACTGGAAAGCTAACAAAATTATCTAAAACTTTCATGTTTACACCCAAGGCCAATTCTGTACCGATCAATACCAGTTTTCGTTTCAAATTCGGAAAAGTTGTGCAGAAAATTATGCAGAAAGTTATGCAGAAAGTTGACCATAACTCAAGTTCTATAGAACGTTTTGACGCCAAACCAACGGCATTAGAAAACTAACATCCAAATCTACAACAGAGACCATTGCCAAATTTATACATACATGTTCAGATACCCAAAATGGTGTTACAACTATCAGAGCCCTAAACTCTAACTAGGTTACAACACCTAGTACAAGGAAAGTAAGGATAGCTAAGCTATGCCCTCACCACTACGCAGGCTCCTAAACAGCAAAACGCTACTCCTCGACGATAGTCTCGTCAACCTGATATTCTGGATCCCCAAAGATCCAGCACATAACACATAACAGAGAGTGTTAGTATCACAACCAATAAACATGTATAAATAACACATTATTATACATAACCAAAACACAACACGTAAATGACAAAGCACAAAACTCATCAATAACCATTATCACTTAACAACCATTATGCACACATAATTTCCCACAAAACTCATCAATAACAATTATCACTTAACAACCATTATGCACACATAATTTCCCACAAAACTCATCAATAACAATTATCACTTAACAACCATTATGCACACATAATTTCCAAATGAACACTAATGTCACAAAGGATGCATGCCTCAAATGCATTCTCTAATGCATGTGGTACCAAATCATTTCGGATAAACTTATATCCTTACCAAGCACTCTTGATAACCAAGCACTCTTGGATTTCATATCCGCACCGGATATCATCGAATAACCCGCACCGGGTATCATACAATCATGAAATGCATGATGATTCACTTAGCAAATATATGATACACTTATCACTATACTTACTAACACAACTAATTATCAGCACTCTGATAATTATCACAACAACAACAAACACAAACAACACAACTAATTATCAGCACTCTGATAATTATCACAACAACAACAAACACGAACACTAGGCTCTCATGGCCAGATCATAAAACACAACATGTACATACTCGACCATGTTCAACAATCTCAAATAAACCAAGCAATCATACCAAAATCTCAAACACATAAGGGTTTCAAAGGAAAACCCACACCTTTTGATAACTTATCCATTTCAAAACATATTCATCACTTCCCACACCTTAGTCTTTAATATTATTAAGTCCAAATCCACTTTCAAAACCTTAGACACACTCTATTAGTTCCTAACAGCCATTCCAAGCATTATATAACACATACTCACACAAAATGATGCCCTTAACAAAAACCACCATGTTAGGGTTTTACTCAAGCTTTTCTTGAACAACAACAACATTTTCGAAATTCCCAAAACATAGATAAACATCATATAACTTCAATTAAACATACTAGCAACATCACTTAGCATCAAATAAGCATAACATAATCATTAACAACTTTAATCATAAAAACTTTCCATCAAAACCTAACCGAAGTGAAAGAAGAAGTTTGGGATGGAGAAATAGACATTCTCCCCTTCTCAAAATCACTTGTGAATAAGCAATACTACCTCTCTTACCTCGAAAATCGATGAATCAACGAAAGTTCCAAGCCTTCTCTTGCTCTCTAGCTCTTGCCCTAGCTTTCTCTCCTAGCTTCTCACGTTTTTCCCAACAAAGAAGATGAATGGCACTATTCATGATCTTACAAATATCTTATAACTCAAGGGAATGAATCTTGGCCATCCAATCCACTACTAACTCTCATGATCAATCCTAGCCCTTCAATCCAATCCAAGCTCACTAAATCTCATCCACTTGATCATTACTACTTATTCATGACCAAGCCCATTACTATTCACGCCCTAGGCCCAATTTCGCCCAAAACCTTAAAAACTCGATTACGAACTTATCCTCGCGCCAAATAATTATTTCTCGATTACGAGAAAATATTTTTAAATGCAAATCCATAAAATAAAATATATAAAAATATAACATACGAAAATAGGGTCGTTACAAAGATGGGAAGAGGGAAAACATTGGAAGTTCCCATTGAGTCATGATGACTGCTACTTTCTTAATAACCCTAAACCCACAACACCCTGCGTCTGAGAATGGCGAAAGGATTGGTTCTTCAGCCGGTGTTAGGAGTAGACTGCCCCAATGTAGTTACATGCCTTTTTCTTTTCCCAACTTTTGCCTAAGTCGCCTTTTCAGGTTTTCGACTTAGCGGGTTTTCTTTTGTTTTTTATATCCCTAACTTTTGCCTGGACTGCTCTTTCGAGTTTTCAGTCCACCGGGATGCCCCTTTTTGCCTAAGTTGCCCTTTCAGGTTTTCAACTTAGCGGGGCGTTCTTTTTGTTATTAGGCATGTATTTCTTGACTACATCGGAATTCACAGGACGCGGGAAGTCCTCGCCGTCCATTGTTGTGAGAATCAAAGCTCCTCCAGAGAAAGCTTTCTTTACTATATAAGAGCCTTCGTAGTTCGGAGTCCATTTTCCACGCTAATCCTTTTGTATAGGTAGGATCCTTTTGAGCACTAGGTCGCCTACTTGGAACTCTCGAGGACGGATCTTCTTGTCGAACGCCTTCTTGAGCCTGCTTTGATATAACTGACCATGACATAAGGCTATCATCCGCTTCTCATCGATTAGGTTCAGCTGGTCAAACCTTGTTTGAATCCATTCTGCTTCTTCTAGTTTTGTCTCCATCAAGACTCTCATTGAGGGAATTTCCACCTCAATGGGGAGGACTGCCTCCATGCCATACACCAGGGAGAACGGGGTTGCCCCTGCGAGGTGCGAACCGAGGTCTTATAGCCATGTAGGGCAAAGGGAAGCATTTCATGCCAATCTTTGTAAGTTTTCACCATCTTTTGAAGGATTTTCTTGATGTTTTTGTTGGCTGCTTCTACGGCTCCATTCATCTTTGGCCGGTATGGCGAAGAGTTATGGTGTTCGATCTTGAAACTTTCAAACAAATCTTTCATCATTTTGTTGTTCAAGTTGGCGCCATTGCCAGTGATGATTTTGTTGGGGAGTCCGTAGCGACATATTATCTCCTTTTTGATGAATCGAACCACCACTTGCTTTGTTACATTGGCGTATGAGGTAGCTTCAACCCATTTGGTGAAGTAATCGATGGCGAATAGGATGATCTGGTGTCCATTTGAAGCTTTAGGTTCAATGGGCCCAATCATGTCGATGCCCCATATGGAGAACGGCCAAGGTGATGCCACTACGTTTAAAGGGACTGGAGGCACGTGTACCTTATCTGCATAGATTTGGCACTTGTGGTACTTCCTAGCGTAGCTGAAACAATCAGATTCCATGGTCAGCCGATAGTAACCTGCCCTTAGGATTTTTCTAGCCATTGTATGTCCATTGATATGGGTACCGAAGGACCCTTCATGGATTTCTTTGATGAGCAAATCTGCCTCATGTTTGTCCACACATCTGAGAAGAACCAGATCATGGTTTCTTTTGTAGAGCACATCCCCATTCAAGAAGAATTTAGCTGATAGTCGTCTCAGAGTCTTTTTATCTCTACTTGAGATGTTTGCAGGATATTCTTGATTTCTGAGGTAGACTTTGATGTCATGGTACCATGGCTTGCCGTCAGACACCTCTTCAATTGACAAACAGAATGCAGGCTCGTCTCGGCGCTCCACCTTTATAAGCGGCGCTTCATTGTGAAACTTCACTTTGTACATTGAGGATAACGTAGCCAAAGCATCTGCTACTTGATTTTCTTCTCTTGGTATATGATGGAAGGTGATTTCATCAAAGAACTCTATTAGCTTTGAGACATGAGCATGGTACAGGATCAGCTTGGGATGACGGGTTTCACATTCTCCTTTTACTTGGTAAATGACTAGGGCCGAATCTCCATACACCTCCAAAATCTTGATTCTTAGATCGATGGGAGCCTCAAGGCCTAAGATGCATGCCTCATATTCCGCCACATTATTCGTGCAGTCAAAACATAGTCTTGCTGTGAAGGGGGTATAACCACCCTGTGGAGAGATCAGGACGGCTCCAATCCCATGCCCCAAGGCATTAGATGCGCCATCGAATGCAAGCTTCCATCATGCCCCTGGTTCGGGTCCTTCATCATCTCCTATGACCTCGTC
Source organism: Medicago ruthenica (assembly GCA_018208015.1). Taxonomy (NCBI): domain Eukaryota; kingdom Viridiplantae; phylum Streptophyta; class Magnoliopsida; order Fabales; family Fabaceae; genus Medicago; species Medicago ruthenica. The sequence continues at coordinate 67,034,457 of CM031373.1, read as the reverse complement.
TTCCTTCAAAGCCATAATATCTTCATCTGGGAAATAAAACGGTATGGGTTGATAGTCTTCCACCGGTTGATGAGCCAAGTGGTCTGCTAGCACACTTCCTTTGATAGCTTTCTGAGTCACATGCAGTATGTCATATTCGGATAACAACATTGCCAACGGGCAATTCTTCCAGTCAGAGCGGGTTTTTCGAAGATGTATTTGATTGGATCCATCTTTGATACCAGCCATGTCGTGTGACAGATCATGTATTGTCTCAACCGGCGCGCGGCCCATGCCAAAGCACAACAAGTTCTTTCCAGCAGGGTGTATCTGGTTTCGACATCAGTGAATTTCTTGCTCAAGAAGTAAATAGCGTGCTCTTTCCTACCAGTTTCATCATGTTGCCCCAGCACACATCCCATGGATTCCTCCAATACTGTTAGGTACATAATGAGAGGTCTTCCCGGAACGGGCGGTATCAAGACAGGTGGTTCTTGCAAGTATTGTTTGATTCTTTCAAATGCCCCTTGGTAATTCTCGTTCCATATGACGGCCTGATCCTTGCGTAGCAATTTGAAGATTGGCTCACAAGTAGCGGTGAGATGAGAAATGAACCTAGAGATGTAGTTCAATCTCCCTAGAAAACCACGAACTTCTTTTTCAGTGCAAGGAGCTGGCATATCTTGGATCGCACGTACCTTGTCAGGGTCGACCTCGATCCCTCGTTGACTAACGATGAAACCAAGTAGCTTTCTGGACCTGACACCAAAGGTGCACTTAGCTGGATTGAGTCGCAGTTTGTATTTCCTTAAACGTGCGAATAGCTTTTGCAAGTGAAGGACATGGTCTTCATCAGTTTCGGATTTGGCAATCATGTCATCCACATAGACCTCTAGCTCTTTGTGCATCATGTCGTGGAAGAGAGCCATCATTGCTCTTTGATAGGTTGCCCCAGCGTTCTTCAAGCCGAAAGGCATTACCTTGTAGCAATATGTTCCCCATGGGGTGATGAAGGTGGTTTTCTCCATGTCTTCCGGAGCCATCTTGATTTGATTATAGCCGGAGAATCCGTCCATGAATGAGAAAACCGCGAACTGGGCTGTATTGTCTACCAACACATCGACGTGAGGTAATGGAAAATCGTCCTTGGGACTCGCCTTGTTCAGATCTCGGTAATCGACACACATTCGCACTTTACCATCTTTCTTCGGTATCGGTACTATGTTAGCAACCCATTGTGGATATTTTGCCACGGCTAGGAATCCTGCATCAAATTGCCTCTTGACCTCTTCCCTGATCTTAAGTGACATGTCCGGTCTTGTCCTTCTCAAGGACGATCTCGGAGTGGTAGCTTGTGCTCAACTATCTCGGTATCCAACCCTGGCATGTCTTGGTATGACCATGCAAACACATCTACATATTCCCTCAAAAGTTCGACCAACTTCTCGCGCTCTTTTGCCTTTAAAGACGAACCGATCTTGACCTCTTTTATATCATGCTCAGTTCCCAAGTTGATTACCTCCACAGGCTCTTGATTCGGCTGTATCTCCTTAGATTCACGCTCTAGCAGTCTTGCCAATTCTTTGGGAAGCTCGCAATCGCTCCCACCATCCTCTTCAGCTTGGTTAATGGGAAGTTCAAGGTTACGCGGGATTGTAGCAGTATCACATTCAATGGGTTTATTCAGGTATCTGCATGTGTTTTTTTATGATGATTTTTATTTTTAGAAGGATGAACGAAACAAAAATAAACAAAAGAACGGAAAGGATTATCATTTTTTTTTAGAAAAATAAATGCAGAAATGGAAGAATAAAGAATGATGGAAAACGAAATGCTTTTTATTGATGATTCAACATTTGAAATAAAAGGGTGCCCTACAAAGTTATCCTTAAGCCTTGGGCAGAGCAAAAGGATTTGAAAAACATGATTACTTTGAAAAAGAAAATATCTTTGGGATTTCAACGGCAGTCCAGTTGTTGAGGCTTGCATTTGGAGAGCAATGGTAGCCCAAACAAGGTGTCTTATGTTCGATTTCCTCCATGATCCTTTGTGCGTTACTTCATGTGAAATGCGAATGCCGATGAATCAGTTTGGATTGTTGGAATTTCTGGTAATAAGAAGGGGAATGAATTTTGGATATGAAAACGAATGTATGCATGCTATGGATGATGCTAATGCAAATGCATGAAAAAGTTTTTTTTTTGTTATGATTAGTTTTAGGGGACTGCAAGAGATTATGTTAGACATTTGCAACACAATTTTAGCCTTTGCAATTCCCTGAAACAAAACTTGTGCATTAAGAAAATGATTTTATGCATGTGGATGCAATGCATGTATGCTTTGTGTGGATATGGATAATTGGGAAATAAAACTTAAAGGGAAGGCTCCCTAGGAGGGCTTAGTTCTATGTGCTTTCTATATCAAGGTTCTCACCGAGGGTAGCTCTAAAGTTTTTGTTTTGAGGGGTACCTAGAGTCATAGAAACATCTCGGAATTTTGCCATAATAACGGGTTAACCATTATATGACAACCTTTCGCGAATGCGTCTCCTCTAGGTGGGGTTTGCATTAACCAAAACGAGGTGTCTACCTCGAAAGCTAATACAAACACCCAAAATTTGAAAAGGTTCTAAGAAGAAGGTCCTTAGAGTTAGGGGTCCACTTCAGAATTTCGCCATAATAACGGGTTAACCATTATACGGACGACCTTTCGCGAAGAAGACCATCTCTAAGTGGGGTCTTCGTATTGACTAAACGAGATGTCTACCTCGAAAGCCAATACTACGCAACCACCATCCTAAACCTAGATTTTTTCAAGCTCAGGTACAGAGCTCCACTCAAAAGTGTTTTGAATAACCCCGACACAATAGCACAATAATATTAAAGCAAAAAATTAAAATAAAGCGGAACAAATAAAGCAAATAAGACCAAAGATAAACAAACATGAAGGAAAGAAACTAACACTAAAAGCTAACTAACTAACTAGGTTTGATTCTCTAAGGGTCCCCAGTGAAGTCGCCAGCTGAAGCGGCGGGGAAAATGCGCGGGCGGAAAACGCTCGCTAGACAGTAAAGTCGCCACCGAAGTTTTATTTTTGAAAAGGGGAACGTCGATAAACCCCTTTGAGAACGAGAACAAGGTCATCGCAACCAAATTCGGGTTCGGGAATCGGTTATGCGAGGGGAAGGTATTAGCACCCCTCACATCCGTTGTACTCAACGGGAACCATTAATTAATTAGCTTTCAAAATGTGTTAGTTTCATGTTTATCGCCTTATTATTATGAAATGTATTTGTAAAGAATAAAAAAGAAAAGAAAATTATTTAAGGACTAAAATGAGTTTTTTATTAGGGTGCTTGACAAGAGTTTGATCTTGCTCCTACGTATCTCCTGGTGCGATGGAGAATTCAAAGCTACGTAGTTCTTTGTAGAAAATGTTTGTGTGTTGATTGGTTTTATTTATGAAAATGGTTTAGTCGCACTTGGGCGAAAAAGTTTGCTTTAGAAAAAAGACGGATCCGCACTTGGGCGATGATATCCATTTGAAAACGCACATGGGCGTGAAAGAAATAAAGTTAAGTGGGTTGAGATTGATTTTAAGCGGAGGACGAATATCCGAAAAGTGAAGTGTCTACCTCTTTTCCGAATATTCGGGGAAGCGTCGGGTGTCTACCCAAGTTTTCCTTTTTCACTCACAAAAAGAAAATTGTTTTTGTTTATTTTTGTTTTATTAAAAGTTTAATCGAACGACGAATGCTTTGAACGTGACCGAGACGGGGATCTCGCGTTCCGCATTCGGGGAAGCGTCGGGTGTCTACCCAAGTTTTCCTTTTTTCCGGTCGATTGAACTCTTAATATTTATTTTCATTTACAGAAAGAATTTTTTTTTTTTTTTTATGTTTTTGTATATTGAAAATAGAATAACAATCTAATAAAAATAAAAATAAAAAAAAAACGTGAAAGGATTAAAGCACTAGTACTCAAAAATGAAATTAAGTGCGATAAAATAAACTAAACGCGAGGAATTAGATTACAGTGTTGGCTCAAAGTGAAAATCCCCTTTTCTTTGGATTATAAACTATGAAAAATGTAAAAATAAATGCAATGCATATTTATATTTACTTTATTCCTAAATGCATTCTAATGACATATACAAATAAATAAAATGATAAATGCAAAGTAAAATGACAAATAAAATAAAATGCATGACATGATGTGATAAGTAAATAAATAAGATGTTAAAAATAAAAGAACAATAAAAAGGAAATAATAATAAAGGGAAATAAAAATTGCGGAGAAAATTAAAAGAAATAAACAGGGAGGTGTAAAAAATAAAATGGGGGGTGCAGGAAGTAAGAAAATAATCAGATTTAAAACAAATGGGCCCAAAATGCATCGGGCCAGCGTGATTTAATCTGGGCCGTCTGATTAATCAGAGGGCCCTGATCTGATCGTAAGGGGAAATAATCATAGCTGTCTGATTTAAATCAGAGAGCCTGAGGGGAGAGGGTGCACGCTAAGGTATGCACCCATGCGCACAGGATTAGAGGGGTATAAATACCCATTCCCCTAACTAACTCTTTCATTTTCTCTTTTCTTTCTCTCTCATTCCTTCTCTCTAAAAATTCAGCTCCCTCTTCTCTCCTCCCTCTCTAAACCGCGCCGCCCCCTTCCTTCTCTCCGGTGACCGGAAAAAAATTTCCGGCGCGGTGGCCGCTGGCGGCGCCACCGCGCCGGAATTTCAAAACTCCGCTTTTTTTTTTAAAATTTAGTTTTTCTTACTCCTCTCCTCACCCTCTTTTCAAATCTAACCTTAGATTTCTCAAAAACCTCTCAAAAACTCCTAGATCTAAGTTTTTAAAACGAAAAAACACTACCTTTTTTGGCCTTTTGACTCGGTTTTTGGCTTTGTTCTTGGTGTTTTTCTTGTTGTGTGCGTGTGTGTTGTGTTACCGTGTGTGTGTGGTTTTGTGGGTCGTTGTGCGTGTGCTTGCTTGCGTGTTGGCCGCGTTTGTGCGTGATGGCTGTGTGTTGTGTGCGTGTTGGGGGGGGGGGGGCGTGTGGGTTATGTTTTTTGCCGTGGTGTGGTGGTTGGCCGCGGTTTAGTGTTTGGGGCGTGTTTATGTAGCTGTTTTGGAGTTGTGTAGTGCTGTTGGGCTGGGTGTTTTTTGAGCTGGCCGCGTGTTTAGGGTGGTGGGGGGAGGAGTGTTGTGCGCGTTTTTGCTGTGTGTAGTGGCTGGTTGCTGTTTGTTTTTTTTTTTTTTTTTTTGTGTTTTTTGTGTTGTGGAAGTGTGGTGGTTTAGGGGCTGTGAGGCTGTGTTGTTTTGTGTTTGCTGCTGAGTTGTTTTTTGTTGTGTGTTTTGTGTTATGTTCTGTTCTGTAAAAATCTCCCTATCTCTGATCCTGCTGCGTTTTTATTGAAAATGGATGCACAAAAGAGGTTGTGTCCAGAGCTGTTGAGATGGGATCTGTGGCTTAATAAAAAAAATGGCAAGAAACCAAGCAAAAGGGACAAAAAAACTGATGGAGAAAGTGATGGATCTGTTTATTAATTAATTAAGTAATTAAAATAAATGATAAAAACAACAGCAGAAAAATAAAATATAAAATAAAAACAGAAAATAATTAACAGCAAAAAATAAAAAAACGAAATTAATAAAATAATAATAATAAAAAAACTAAAGTAAAAATGAAATAACAATAAAACTAAAACTATCGCCTTTGAAACCCTAAATGAGGTATTTTAAAATACCTCCCTGCCGAAATTTCGTCTGAAACGACGAAAATTCTCAGCTTTAAAAAGACGATTTAAACGAGTCAAAATTGGGTCAAAAATTGGGGTACGACAATCTGTGAGAGGTTTTGTAAATATATCAGCCCATTGGTGATCAGTATCAATAAATTGAATATCCAAAACACCCTTCTGAACATAATCTCTAATAAAATGATGTTTAATTTCAATATGCTTGGCTCTGAATGAAGAATTGGATTTTTAGACAAACAGATATCAACAGTATTATCACAAAGATGGGTATGCTGTTTTCATGAATCTGATGTCTTTCACATTGGTGTAGAAGCTGTTAAGTATAACAGAGAACCAATCATACCTCTATTGAGTTTCTAATCTACCTTTGAGCTTCTGACTACTTCTCCTTGTTCATTCAGTTTGTTTCTGAACACCCATTTTGTTCCAATAATGTTCTTGTGCTTTGGTCTTGCAAATAAATCCCAAACACCATTTCTTTGGAACTGATTGAGTTCTTCTTGCATAGCCACAATCATTAAGACTTTGTTCAGAGACATCTTGATCTTGATTAGCTTCAGGAGGAGTGTCAGCTTCTGAGAGGTTTTCAGCATCTGGAGGATTTTCAGCTTTTGGACTTTCTTCAGACTCAAAAATCTGTTAAGGTTTTGAAGTGTCCTCTGAGAGCTGAATATCAGTACCAATGATCTAGCCTTTCTGGTTTCCTCCAAATCCCACAGTTCCTCCCTCTTTCATGGCCAGGGTTTGGAACATAGACTTTTCTCCTGTCATGTGACGCAAGCAACCAGTGTCCAGGTACCATGATCTTTGCTTTTCTTTTACTCTTAAGCACATTTGCAACATAAATAATTTCAGGCTTAGGTACCCATATCTTTATGGGTCCTCTTGGGTTAGTTCTGAAAGGTTTAGTCTTTTGTTGCACCTTATGTCTGGAGTTATAGGACTCAGACTTGTTCAGATACCTTGGATATGAATCCTTTAATCTTGAATAAGTCTTAGTATTTGAGTTCTTCAGAACCTGAGCTTTCAATGGTCTTGACTCAGATTTCTTCAGAACCTTAGACTTGAAGGTCTTTAGTTCTGAGCTTTTTAGAGTCTGAACCTTTGAAGACTTTGGTTATGTTTTCTTCAGAACTTTGGACTTAAGAGTCTTTGATTCTGATTTGTTCAGAATCTTGGATTCAAAAGTAGTAGGTTCTGATTTGTTAAGAACTTCAGTTTTGCCTGCTCCTGACACAAAGCAAACTTTCAGACCTTTCTTAATACAATAAGAATCAGATGACATATTGGCTTTCTTTTGTATCCTTTGTCTGACATTCTGAGATTTAAAAGGTTTTGTGTAAACTGGTTTAGTATTCCTTGAAGGTTTTACAAACACAGTCTTTTGAAAATGCGAGTCTGAATTTTTCAGAGTCTGAGACTTGCTTATCTTAGGTTCTGAACTCTTCAGACTTTGAACCTTTTCAGATTTAAAGTCTGTTTTCCTCACAGTCTTAAACTTAGAACCTTTTGGTTTAGACTTTGGCAAAGTTTTAGATTCTGCCTTCATCTTTCCCTTAGGTTAAGAAGTTTTGGATTCTGAGTTGTTCAGAACTTCAGAATCAGCAGTCTCTGTTTTTGGTAAATTCTGCTTCTCAGAAATCTCAGATGCAGGTACAAAACACACCTTAGTGTTTTTCATAATATCTCCAGAACAGGATGGTATGTTTGTTTCTATTGAATGATTGAATGGATCATTTTTGAACCAATACCTTCTCCTCTGTTTCTGTTAATATTATAAATCATAGATGCAACCTTGCTTCTGTCAATGTTGGTCAAGACAAACTCTTGAAGTGCTAAATCTTCCTCACTCAAGGGTTTATCTCCCTTCTTATCAGCTAGTTCTTTCATAAGTTCAAAATTTTTATCTTCAAGTTCTGATATCAGAAGGTGATCTTTTTCACTTTCCTTATTCAGGCACTCGAGTTTTTCTTTTAAAAGTTTTAGCTCTTTTGACTTCTTATGATAGTGACTGATAAGTTCTTTAACACTATCAATAAGTTCAGATCTGGTGAATTTAGAATATACCTCATCTTCATCATCAGATTCTGATTCAGATTCCACATCAGATGATACTGTTGCCACCAAAGCCAGGTTGGCTTCTTCTTCATTCTCACTACCAGATTCAGATTCTTTGTCAAGCTCATCCCAAGTAGCCATAAGGCTTTTCTTGTTTCCTTCATAGTTAGAGCAGAGAGAAGTGAAGATGGCCTTTGCAGTAGATTTATCACTCAGCTTCAAGTATTCGTTGTGAGGCAGAGAGTCCACAATAATACCTCTTACTTTGTGATGCTTTCTGTAAATTTTTCTTTCAGCATCAGTAAGGCTCTTCCCGTTTATGATAACTACTTCTTCATCAACTGGTATAGTTATACCATCTTCAATGATATCCCAAAGGTTATCATCTATTCCAATGATATGACTATACATTTTGCTTTTCCACCATGAAAATTCTTCAGGGTTACCAGTAAACATAGGAGGTCTACGGTGTGAGTGAGATTTTCTTTCATCTGTACCATATTCACCACCACCACTTCTGTATGTGGATTCACCAGATACACCAGAAGACATGTTTTTCTCAGGATCTTTACTGACTCACTGTTAGGTGATTGAATATCAGAACCGGAGCTCTGATACCAACTGAAGGTGAGAAAAACACATGAAGGGGGGTTGAATTGTGTTGGCTTTTTCTTTTCTTTCTCAAAAACTTAATGATAGTTCAGAATCTGATTGGAGGTCAGATTCTGATGCTCTGTTTCAGAATTATAATGCAGCGGATGGAAAGTAAATGAGAGAGAGAGAGGGACACAATCAATTATCCTGGTTCCTTCCACAACCCGGAAGTAGTCCAGTCCCCTTGTTACTAACAAGAGATTTTTCACTATAATCACCAAGATTACAATTGCTCAAGCACAAAGCAAGATACTTCCTATGCTCAAACACAAAGTAAGAGACTTCCTATGCTCAAACACAAAGTAAGAGACTTCCTTGCTCAAACACTAAGTAAGAGACTTCCTTGCTCAAACACAAAGTAAGAGACTTCTATGTTCAAACACAAAGTAAGAGACTTCTGATTGCTCAAGCACACATGCGAGAGACTTTGAATCAAATAGATTTACAAAAGAATATGTTTGAGTTGAACACTTGATATACTATCAGTGGTGTTCACAAAATACAACACAGATTCAGACTCTATACTTAAGAAATTCTAAGATAAGAAGGTTTGTAAGAATTTCTAAGTTCTTTGATGACTTTCGAATTTTGGCAGAATATGGCGTTTCCAGAAAACAGAGTAACATACTCTTGAACGAGTTCTTCTTCAAATCTTCAGATCTTTATAGAGGAACAAAGAGCTGTTGAGAAGATGCCAGGTCATCAATAGAGCCATTGTAAATAAAAGCTTCAGCCATCATTAATTCCTTCCTGTTATGGTGTGCGAAACAGAGAAATAGAGGAACACGTTTTGAATTGTTTCCTTAAAAACTGGCTGCGTGTTTCATCCAAGGAAACAAAGGTTGCAGAGAGCGGTTCTGACTGTACAATACTTTACTGTTCACAGTGACAGCTGTTGAATTCTGCTTTTCCTTCAGACTCAGACTCCCAGTGTTCAGACGCAGTTCTTCAGAAGCTGGTCTTCAGACGCACCGTTCATCAGATGCAGTTCTTCAGAAGCTGGTCTTCAAACGCACTCTTCAGACGCACTGTTCATCAGACGTACTCTTCATCAGACGCACATCTTCAGAAGCTGGTCTTCAGACGTTGATTGTCTTCAGACTTGCAACACAAGCTTCAATAGTTTTTCTTCTGCTCTCAACTTGATCTTTCAGAACCACTGTTAGATACATAACTTTCAGTATATGGTCCTGCACACTAGAACAAGTATTAGCGTATCCAATTTTCTTTTTAACACTTTGTTATCATCAAAACTCAAAAGGGACTTGTTCATACATTTTGTTCCAACACTCTCGGGTACAGACACTCAGGTTGAGGAAGTTTAGCTGTGGGACGACTTAGAAGGTGGAGATGGAATACGTCTTCCTTCTAGTTTTCATTTTATTTAGTATTCGATTAAGCATGTAGTCGCTACGAGCTCTGATTCTTGTAACATCAGGGTTGGGGTTGACGTTGAATTAATTTGTTTTTAAGTCGAAAACTTGGAATTATTGTTATTTCTATTTATGATGTTGAATAACAAGGATAATATATATTAATGCAATCAATGAAATGTTTTCTGCTGCTCAAATTATTATTTAAAGAAAGTATTTATGTTATATGTGATATATTGTCAAGTTTAGTAACATCCTCTTTATTAAATATATTCTTATTATTTAATAATTATCGTCGGGAAATAGGGTGTTACAATGGTTACAAAATTGGAATAGTTCTCCAGAAATGCTCAATCATGCCAGATGTTGAACTCATTAACAAACCTACACACCAAGAACTCTTATTTTGGTGGCAACACTGGACATGGGCCAATGCTACATCAAGAGTAAAATGGATAAAAGGTCTTATCACCAAAGACGAGGCTACAAGATTCACTATTGAATCATGGCTTCAGGGTAGCACTTGGTTGCCTTCTACTGGCATTCCTTATGATCATGGCTTCGAGGCTTAATTAGTTATTAGGCATATTGATATTTCTCTATTTTCCAATCCGACTATAACAATTTATCTCTTCATTGATAGTATATATAATACAATAAAGAAATGCTAGAAACACACACTATCTCTAATGCTCACTATTTTATTAGGTGAAACTCATGTGAGTCTCACCACTTTTTGTGGTATCCATTTTTAAAGTGTGGTATCCACGTGAATTTCATTTAATAAAAGAGTGAGTATTAAAAAATGTGTTAAAAAGAGGGTGTCTACAACACTCCTCAATATAATGTGTTTGTCCATTCCCACGTTAGTGGTGTAACAAGTCTTTAAAAAAAAAGTACATAGTTTACCTAATAATATGAAGACCAAGATGGTTCATGCAAGAATGACCACATACAATGCAAACATAGGAGCTTGTGTGGGCTCCTGCCTCCACAAACTTCAGGATTTTTTTTTACTATATATATATGTCACACTTTGATTATTCGTCCATCACCCATTAGAAATTATTATGAGCTCAAAATCTTTACTCCACACAAGTCACACACTAACATATATATAGTAGGCTTAATTGCAGTTTTGATCCCCTTATTTTAACCATTTTGCGAAATTGATCCCCCTATTTTAAAATTCGACAGTTTTGGTCCCTCTATCTAATAATATGACTAAAATATGGTGATATAACATGTTTTAAATGAAGTTTTTAAGGAAATTTTTTTACGATTTCATCGATGTTGATATTTTTGTCAACTTCAGATCATATACCATGACATTTAAAACCTATCACATCAATTTTTTTAGTTAAAAAATATGATGGAGAGACCAAAACTGTCGAACTTTAAAATAGGGGGACCAATTTCACAAAAAGATAAAAATAGGGGGACCAAAACTGCAATTAAGCCTATATAGTATTGCATTTCTCTCTATTAAAACACGATTTAAAAAACCCACAACATTCCTAATACTTTATTCCTCATCAAAATAATTTTCAGGGTGTTCTTCTAAACTTTTGGACATATGTTTTGCTAACTTTTAATTCTTTTTGGAAAATGTTAACTAATATCCCTGAGACGTTAGTTAAAAATTTCTTGGAACTTGTATAATCAAATGCTTGTGTAGAAAATACTGTTTTCAATGTAAAACTTATATTTTTTGTTTTTTAATTAATATTTTGGTATATTAGTTAGCATGACCCAAATATTTTTTATTCTCAAGATGTGAAGGTTTATTTACTCGAAAAAATAAATAAATGCTTTTATATATTTATTTTTTTTGTTCATGTAATAAAATAGAATCAACGAACGGCTTAGTTATTGTATTGAAAACTAGGAATATTGCATGTGATATGAGTTCTATAATGTATGTGTATGATTTGAAATTTGAACATAATTTTAATTGTGGCAATTTTATTTTAACAATAAGCAATGGAAAAATAAAATGTACTACACACATATAGCCCCCGTTATACAAATTAAATTTCCAGCTACGCCGCTACTCTACGCTCTTTTTAGTGCATGCTACTAGTTTTAAAAGGAAAAAAACTAGAGAAGCAATAATTCATTGATGGATAAAAAGGAATATGTAATTCTAATCACATTCCTCAATATTAGCAACAATACACGTCTAAAAACAAAAACAAATGAACACTAGCAAGTATTTTAGAAAACAACAAACTAGTTGCTCCTAAAATGTAGAAACAACTTATTGAATAAAATTAAAACTGAAATAATAGAAAGAAACCAAAAAGAAAAGCCACATCCAAAAGCAGATAATTAACAGTCCTTTTAAACAAGTCTTGAAAAAATTGCAAAGATGGACAATTCTTATGTGATACTTGAGAGGGCAAAAACCGCTAAAAAAAAGAAAGATGAAGGGCTTGCCACGAGGCCTAAGACATTTAGACAATGATAATCAATTATTGGATAGATGCACAAATACAACTCTAGGTAATCTACATTCTTCAAAAAAAAAAGTCTAGGTAATCTACATGGAATGTCAATACATTTCCTTCTTTGATATGTATATCACTATAACATTAAAAAAGAACACAATTGTAAAAACTAACAACAATAATATTATTAGATTAGATAGAGATTAATAATGAGACTTTCCCTACCCAGAATTTGGATTGAAGGTGTGTTATCAAAAAAGGAAAAGGGTATCATGAAACTGACGTGGTCATTCCATGAAGATGGAGCTGCCACCCAACATAAGAGGGTAAATATTCCTAGAAGTCGTCAATTGTTGACTCTGCTCCTTTGTTCTCAAGCCCAAGAAATTCCATAGTTGCTTCTCACCTACATAGCTAAAAATAGAATTTGACAGAGGATAATTACTGGAACATGTGCTCCTCCACAACAATATCAAAAGACATTCATGCCCAGTATATTCACTTCTTGGTAAGTTGTTTGAACGAGCTAAAAGTTAAATTAGAAATTGAATGAAGAAAAAAAATAATCATTAACACTAATAACCTTAAACAAATGACTCACGGTATAACCATCAACAACATCAAACAAATAAACTTAAACTAAAAAAAGTGTTATATTGACACGTGGGCGCACACGTGCGTGCACATACACAAACTAAGCTTCGCTTCAACTCTCTCTCCTCAATATGACATGTTGATAAGGTCCTTTTGTGCGCAACTCCACTATATATCGTGTCTTTCCTCTCATTCCTCAGAATGGTTACCGGCGTTGAGAGTTGGGATCATGGGTAAAGCGTCATTGTCCAATCACATTATGTCCTCGCCCTCGTCAGCCTCGCTCGGTTGCTCTAGCGTCACCAATCCTTCACTTGGCCGAGGGGCTTCCTCCCCTAATTGTTTAATCGCCTATTTGTCAAACTTGACTAACAACTTATTTCTAGATGTAAACAACGCTGATGTGTCAGTGTATTTGTCAAACTTGACTAACAAGATAATTATTTTTAGATGTAAACAATGCTAATGTGTCGTTGTAAAGTAATTTTAAATCGACATCCGATGAAAATTCATTATGTCGCCACATAAGCCCACTTAGTAACCATTTTTAAATAGCTTTCTGTTTAGGAGTATTTTTTTGTCAAAGGAAAGTCAACTAATATGAAACACAAATAAAATTTTAATCAGTGCGATCTCTCTCAGGAGTTCGAATAAGGTAATATACATACTTACAAATTAGAGGGTTGGTTTTTAATATATCTACGAATTGAGTTTGGGTTGTTAGATTTGAAGTTGGCAAATAAAATGGTTAAGATAGATTTAGTATAAAAACTAGTTTACACTAACGGCGTATGCCCCTTTTTTTGAGTGTTTCTTTTGTTATGAAAGACATCTTTGAAGATCAAAGTAACTAACCAAAGATTTTTCTTTGGAGAAATAATAGACACTTTTAAACTAACTAATGAAGAACACATTTAAAATATAATTTTAGGATTTTTGATAACAACACCGACAAAACTAACATGATGGTGAAAGAGTTGAACATAACTCCTCTTAGAAGAACATGAATTCTATTCCTATAGTCACCAATTATGGAGGTAGGTCATCATTGGTAAACAAAATAAAAAACAAGATTTGCACGGTTGACTTGAGAATTAGTCCCATGACAGATTTAAAAGGGCTATGTCGTGGAAATACCTTTGGGCGTTTATTTTAGATTAATAGTGCTGATTAATGGGGACTCGTAAACAATAAAACATAGACATGACCCAACATTATGAATGACCACCCAGTGTGTTGGTTTTATGGTGACATAAATCGATCTTGAATTACTTGATTTTGTAAAATTAACTATGGTAAAAAATTAGTTTTTTTTGGTTCCTGTAAAATATTAGTTGAATGTAAAGTGATTTATCTTTGCATACAATTATGTAAAAGTGGGTCCAACAGTAATTTTAAGCTTAAAATCGATTGTAGATATCAAAACTATTAAATTCTATCATTGTTTTGAAATCAATCCCAAAAGTAAAATCAATTCTACACATTTGGTGAATTTATCGTGATACAAAAATGTACTTAGCGTTTGTTTGGATTGATTTATTTGAACTTATCCTCTTTCATAAGATTTTTGCTTGCATGTTTATGAGAACTTACGAAAACAACTTATGACAATTTGTATAAGATTTTTTTGGCTTATTTTCATATGTTCTTCAATATAACTCATAAAAATAGCTTATAACATATACAAAAACAAAATCCAGTTGAGTTGACTTAAGACCTTAAACAATGCTCCTTTTAAGATCTCGTTCGATTCTCCCAATGCAATTTCAGTCGATTGGTTTGCCTTCTTAAAAAAACCATTTATAAAAACAATTTATTTTCATTTTATCTTCAACTCCTTATTTTTAACTAAAATCAATTCATTGAAAATCAATTTTTTTTAAAGGCAGACCCAAACATAGACATAGTACTATTTCGCAAGGTGCAGAAGAGAAGTATGTAACGCTAGTTAGCCTCCCTCCCTAGGATCATCAGTCACTCACTCACTCACTCGTTACGCCTCCCGTCTGTCCTCCTTCCTGACGGCGACGACAAAGACAGTCTCTTCTCACATTGCACAACGAGTCGTTTAGGGTCTGTACGTGCGCGCTGTAAACGACGACGTTTAGGGTAATGGCAATTTTCTCTGCTTTTTTTCTCTGATCAATATTCTTTATATCATCATAAAACCATATGCTTCATGTGAATTTTGTTGTGTTTGTTTATTTTATATATCATACTTGATTGATGATCTTTAGTTAATATTTTTTGTCGCATGCTTATTGTTTGTGTTAATGTCTGTTACAAAAGTATGAATGATGTACTAAAATTGGTTCCCGAAATTTGAAACCAGTGTTGTCAATCTGCTGCGCACTATTGTGCCATAGCATAGTGTAGTTTTAGCAAACCGTTGTTGTTATGCGGTTTGGTACAACGTTGTCGCTAGAATTTGAACAATAACACGCTATTTTCTGCCATCTGCAAATGACAACACTGGTTGAAACTAAGTGATTATTGTTATCATGTTGATTCAATATTCCTGGTCGACGAGTTGCTGCTATATTGAATACAATGGATTCAATGCAAATAATTTCCAATACACTATGTTCAAAACACATAAACTACTTCTGTCAAAAAAAGAAAAAAACTCTCATAAACTACTCAAAACTGAATACTTATTTATCACTGATACTCAAAATGTTTCTACATTATGAATGATACTAGTTTTGAGTAAATGTTTTGTTGTTGAACTCTTGTATAGGGCATTTTTTATAACTAGAGTGATATTTGAATGAAGAATTAATCTAATTCTTTACCAACCCACTAATCTACCATGTTTCATAATGAATAATGCACACTATTAAGATGTTTTTATTTAAATAGACAAATGTTAGTGGTTAGTTTGTTCGGTAGAGGGATAATTTGTTAGGGGGAGGGATCAAACCCTGGACCTCTTATATAACACTTCTTTGATGTCTCAAACCATACAACTGTGTTCCTCCTTCCGGGGCGCTAAGAAACTGTTTGATGAGATGTTGTCATGTCGGTTTTAGTGCTGTGGAAGTGTCACTGCAAGAAAATTTTAGATTTTTGCTTGTTCGCTTGTTTGTGTAGGGAACAAGGGTCCCAATTGGGGAATTGTATGATACATGTTTGTTATTACTATTATTTTTCCGAATGTAAATATCTGCCAAACAATGAGTGGACACTTTTGGATAGACTTTTCACTAGGATCATTTTGTTTTGCTTTACTCTTTAATGTGTGATTATTCGGATGATGTTTTAGGCTTGCTACTTATTGCGACCCATTTAAAAATTAGAAGGCTCCGGGTAAGCCAATTGAGATTTTAATCTATGATCGGTAATGTCATTGGATTGCAAGTTTGGATTCATTGGGTGAGTATAGACTGTCGAATACCAACACATATTGGTAAATGAGGAAAAGGGACTGATATACAAGAAATTAAAGAAATATAGAAGCAAAGTAAGCCGTGGAAAGAGAGATCTGAGAAGAAAGTATAGTGTTTTATATATTTAGGGAAGGAAATATTGATGGGATGAGAATAGATACTGAAGTTGGGTCATGAAGTTGTAAACAACATGCAGAAATATTGAGGAGCAGAAACTATAAAAGTTTTCTTTTGCAGATATAAATTACTTGGATAACAAACTAAACATGCCTTCTGATGTCTTTAATAAGAACAGAGTTTTAGTTTCTTAGTTTATCTATTGTAGATACTCGTTTTGAGGAATCTAGTTCACTATTAGTGTTGTTGATGGTGGAAGGCTAAAAATCAGCCATATAAACATGCCATGAGGGTATCCCTTTTTAAGTTGCCTATGGAGGTTGCCATTCTGCCATGGCCTCCATTTGACAACACTGCTCACTATCCTACCGGTCATGTCTGAAAATTTTGTTTCCACTTTTGTCACAACAATGATGGATTGTCAGTATAATTTTCTTTCTGATACTGTTTTTTTCCTTCTCTTTAACTTTTATATATTCAATGTCTTCGGTCATCTGTTTCTCTCAGTTAATAGTTTCTCTTACATGCCTATCCATCTTCATGTTCTGTGTATTTTATTATCAGCAATTTTTTATGGCAGGAAAGGAGCTGTTATGCATCTTTGCTGACATATTTCGGACAAATCCTGACTCTAGGGGATTTGCATAGGATTCTAAGTTATATCTTCCTTCTTCTCGTCATTCATTCTGCCCATGAACCCTATACAAGAGAGAAGCACCACAAAAGCCGCAGCAAAGCTACTCCGAAGGGCAAAAGGCAAAAAGAAAAGGGGTCTACGAGTAAATGATGTTCAAGTAGCCGAAACCCCATCAGAATTCTCATTTGCTATAGCAAAAACTGCAGTTTCTCAAATCTGCCGGTCAGTTGGCTACAAAAGGTCCAAATTTAATGCTCTTGAAGCCTTAACTAATGTTGCCACAAAATATATCGAAGCCATTGCAAGCTCAGCTGCCTCGTTTGCTAATGCATCCAATCGTACCGAGTCCAACCTCTTTGACCTCATCAATGGCATTCATGATCTGTGCTCAGTTCGAGGCTTTCCTGGTGGTTCAAAAACGCACAGAAGTAACCTGCTGAAGTCCGCAGCTCTAAAAGAGATACTGGATTTCGTCAAATTCTCCAATGAAGTACCATTTTCCAAACCAATTCCATCAAAAAATATTTGTGGAAGTCAAAATCCAGAAATAACTATTGAATCTGGCACACCAATATATTGCTCTCAGAATGCAAAAGCACAAGGTTTGCATATACCAAGATGGCTCCCAGATTTTCCTAGTGAAAGCTTATATAAAAAAAGTGACCAAGGTTCGGTTAAGGAGAGGAAATGTGGTGAGAAATTGTGGGAACATACAATTGCTATGGAAGATTGCGGCGGTGACGTAGAGGCAAACAGTGGCATGTTAAAGAACAATGACATTAATGAAAAAGAAGAGAAAGACACTAGGATGGAGTTGTCAAAGGAAAGAGAAAGGGTGAAGTTTAAAATAGGAAGGGAGGAAGAGAAACAGACTGGGTTGAATATGAATATGATGAATGGGGTTTGTAAAGGAAGGAAAAGAGTGTCTTGGAGTCATTACAAAATAAATAACTGTGACAATATGGCTGACGAAAATGAAGATGAAATGAGAGCATTAAAGAGAGAGATGAGATAAAATAATTTGGAAATTATGTTTGAAATTGTTCTGGAAACTATTCTTCATGGATTGATTACTTGGTATAGGAAAGAGGAGATTGACGTTAAAAATTTGGTTCTCTTCATGGATTTTTATTTTTTATGGCTGGCCCTGCCTTTTCTGTTTATAATATAATATTTTATTTTTATATAAAATGATCTGCATTTATTTATCGATTGTTATCAGTGTTGCAGCGGATATGCATCTTTACGGATGTATCAGGTCAAGGGATTGAATCTTGCTTAAGCCAATTTTTTAAAATTTATTTTTTTAAGGATAACGCACAAAAATCACATTACTCCTCTTCCTAGTCTCATCGATAATTTTTTTGTGCATAGCTTTTACTTATGAACCATATAAGTAAATTATATTGACATACTTCTCCTCTTAGCCGCAACTTCTTTTTGAATTGATTTGACAATTATGTTTTGGTCAATGTAACATAAGCCTATGTTTGATATTATGGTGAATATGTTAGATTAGAATAACGACAATTTATCATATCTTCTATAAAATCACGATGAATCAATGTGATTCTGACGTATCCACAATAATACCAATTAGAATAGATTTAGTTGAGTTAGACTATGCATAAATATGCTTTTAGAAAATTTCAAAGGTCAAGTTTAGCTGGTTAGTTATATATCATAACTCAAAGATATGATCAATTAATTTACTTAAATGTCTATTTGATATTTATATCTTTAAATAAATTCTCTTGACATTTATTTAAATAAATTATCGAGCTAATATGATAGGACAATCATTTTAAGTTCCACTGCTATGCAGGGGCGGATCTAGACATTTAATACATGTGGGGCTAAAATTTCAAAGAAACAATAATACACACTATATTAAAAAATAAGAAATAACATTGTTTGATACAATACATTACAATGAAAATCGTCTCGTATCCATTTGATGAAAATGAGCTTAAATGACATCATTGCTAATTGTTAAAAGAACATCTCTTTCTATATAAGTTACAAGACGGTTATTTAACCACTGATCATCCATTTTGTTACATAGTTGACTCTTCACAACTTTTATAACTGAAAAAACACCTTTCAACACTTGCAGTCGCTATCGACAAGAGCAAAGCCAACTTCAAAAGCTTATAAATCATAGCAAATGTGTTGCACTTATTTGTTTCCACAAGTTTTGCACATTGTTGTTGACTTGTTGTTCTTATTCTTAACATATTGTGTTTTATTTATAAGGGTAATAGTCATTTTGGTCCCTGAATAGTCCCGCATTGTATCAAAATTTCAAAATAGTCCCTGATTGTGCACTTCGTTAGTCAAAATAGTCTCTAACATTAAAATAATTCGTTAACATTGTCATAGTAGTCCTTCAAGATACTTACTTATTGTCACTTCAGGGACTATTTTAACTAGCAAATTGCAAAATTATTTTAGAATTTCAATACATTGAAGATTATTGTGACTACTCGTTACACATTCAAAGACCAAAATAACTATTACCTATAATTAAAAAAAAATAGGGAAGTTGGATGTGTGGCTTTAGCCACACATAACCTTTAAATGGATCCGTCCCTGCTGCTATGATGTTTTTTTTTTCAGTACAAGTTATAATTTTTTTAACTTGACAGTTTACGGAATGTAACTTCATATGACATCATATTTAAATTCTATTTTATAATAACACCTTTAAAGAAAATGCTAACAATTGTTTGGTGATATTTATTAAGGAAGACAACAAAGAAAGTTTTATGTTAAGAATGACACTTTTTTTTACGGGTATTAAGAATGACACTTTTTAAACTTTTAAAGAATTAATTACACAATTTCAAATGCAATACTACTCTATATTTGATTCCCTCAAGAATATTAGTTAACATTACCTTACCTTTAAATATATTAAAAATTGATGTAGACAAGAATTTTGAAATTACTAAAAAATTTAGTAAATTTATGATTTAAGATACATAATCTAATATAATAATATTAATGCAAAATATTACTCACCCTTAAAGTGTTTAATTTCTTCTCACTTGGAGAACTTATGTTTTTTTTAAAAATTAGTGTGAAGGGATGACGCTCTTCAAGGCAAAGAACAACTTAGTGTTCAGAGAAATGCTCGAACCCATAGCCTCCGGATTCAATACATATTCTTTTACCATTAGACTAAATCCTTAGTAATCATGGAAACTAATTATATGCTTCCATTAGATCAACTCATGATTTGTTTATTTGGCATGTACATACAAGACACAGATGACACTTCTTCAAAAAAAAAAAAAGACACCGACGAAACATTTTACAATTTTCACATTACGGTCAAAGTTTGACCATTGTCGTTACAAAATTATTTAAAGCCACGAGCTTGTTTGTTTCGACATCATTTATTTACACACATATTAAGACTAAAAGCAATAGAGAGGATCTCAAGCTGAATCTTGTGCCTTGCAAACAGGTAAATCATCTTGGAAATTGGGAGGCATTCTTAAGATTGGATTTCTTTCAAAGAAATTGACTGGCTTCAGATCAAAACTTGAAGATACAGTAGGCATGATAGGGTAGTCCTCTTGACATGGCACATGATGGAACCCTACTGTATACCACACCACAATGTCCTTATTCTCAATTGGACGATCCCTGCACATTAAAATATCATCAATATGAGCATGTACGTATATAATTGATGTATTCACAATTCATACCAAACACCAAATTCAAATACATATAGACACATTAAATAAATAGAATTTTCGCACAAGACTCTCATACGGTAAATGACTCAGAAGGGTAGATGTACGTAGTTTCATATGCAGTTTTACTTTGCAAGCATATAAACTATTTTCAGGATTTGAACTTGTGACGTCTGCATCATAAGACAAGGCAAGACAAGTGTTGACATTAACACATTTAATAAATAAATGAGACTCTCTCATATAGGTACACACAATCTTACTTTGACAATTTAGAATTTAGGGTCGAGTCTAACTCAACCTTTATAAAACCGACTTATAGTGTGAAGACTGCCTGACACTAATAAACATATTTTCAAGTCATATATATCTTATTCAATGTGCGACTCAAACTCGTAATCGGAACAATCTTATGATTGCACCAAGGTCACCCTAACAAAAATAGAATTATGAAAATAATCTCTAACCTGTCAGACCACACTTGAAGAGTATCATCGCCTTGGCTCTGGTAAACAAGCAATCCACCAGCCCATTGCTCACTCTTGTTATAAGGAGTGACCCAAATTTGGTTATTTGTAAAAGCTGCTCTCTTTTGTGGTGGATCATCATGATCAAGTAAACTAGCTGCCGTAGCACCTGGAACCAATTTGTACCCAACAGGGTTCCCTAGCCTTGTTTTCTTCGAAGGGTTCACCACATGAAATTCAGACGGGTTATATAGTTGAAGTTTTATCTGAGCATCCTTTTCTGTCTTAGCCACTTTTCTCACAGCTTTCAGGTAGCTCTTTCTTGGTGACTCTCCTGGAGAGGTTTCTTGCTTCTTTATGTTTACCTTCACAAATGAATTGTCTGAGTTATCAATGTCCATGTCAAGGTAATATGTGATGTAATGGTCGTGGATTACGCCGATAATGTTTTCGCTTAAAAGGGTTCCATAGAGATATTCTTGATCTGGTACTTGGTTCATGTTTTCATAGGTTGTTCCTTTCACCATCAAGATACCACTTAGTCCAACCTACATCAGAAAAAAATTGATGTTAGCTTAAATTATTTAGGGAAAATTACAATCACCTCCCCCGAGGTTTGGTTAAGTGTCACACACCTCCCCTCTAATTTCAAAAATACAATAACCTCCCCTCAAGTTAACTCGGTTAACCATCTGTTTAGTTTAGAGAAAAAAAACCTGTTTTAAAAAACTTAAGTGATACCGTAAATAGCCTTGCTATGAATTGTCAGTCCTAAATGGTTGAATGCATTTGTGCCGGAGTGATCAATTATGGCTAAAATATTCATCCAAATTATTCGGTGATTGTAAAGAGTTTTTTTTAAGCAAATTAAGAACAGTTGTGTGGTGTCAGTGTATTCCTCTTCAACTCATTTTTGATTCATACTAATCAACACTCGTAGAAATCTAATAGATGCATCTATTCCAATTTTTCCCCCTTTCCCTTCTATTCATTCTTAATTTTAACTTTAAATTCTGATAATCAACATCAACTTTCACACAAAATAAAAATTAAACTTGAAGTCCCTTTAAACCCCTTTTTCCAAACAGACCAGAGGCTCCCAACCAAGTTAGGGATTTGTAAAACATTAAACAAAAAAAAGGATCTGGAAGAATTTGTATAACTCTCATCTTGTAAATTTTGTGTTTAAATTAGCTTGTAAACTTCACGGTTCAGTAGGAAGATGATATTTTCAAAATAGGCATATCACTGAAATGGTAAAAGAAGACAGTGACAATTTCAACTTCACATCCATCCATATGTTAACAGAAAGATAACAGCAGTAAAGAGACAAGGGAGGTATTTATCTATTTAATGATAACTTAAGGGAGGTTGATGTCTATTTTAAAACTAGAGGGGATGTTTGTGTCATTTAAAGAAAACCTAGAGGAGGTGAGTGTAATTTTCTCAATTATTTAATACAATGAGACAAAACATGTAGCATCAATCTATAAATATTTGTCCAACCTCTTACCTTAAACCATCAATCTACAATGCAACTTGTCCATTTTTTGTACTGATTACAATTTATAATTGAAATGCAGTGCACACTAGAGTAGTAAACATTGCATGCCACATAAATTCTGGTGTCATTAAATTAATTACTATATATGTCAATGTAACTTGATGATTAGTTTATTGTACACACTCCAAAACTATGGACAAGATAGTCTCATCTCTACAGAGATTATTTTTGGAAGTATCAATCTCAGCACAATTCCCTAAACAAGAATATTATTCAAACTAAATAAACTGAATTTTCATCACCTACCTTGGATCTGATTAGCCCATCGGTTTGAAATTCCCAATCCATGATATAGTCATAGTTTGCCACTGCTGCTGCCATTCTAACCACTAGTGTCACCTTTGGCCTCACTTCTGTAACCTGCCACAATAGCATAAACTCTAAATAGTTAATCAAAGTATAAAAATGAAAATATGTACATATTACAATAAGAATTAAACTCTTCTAAAATAAGAAATTCACCTATAGAGAAAAATGAAGAGTTATAACTATACCTAATGAATTTGAATGATTGAGAATTGAATAAATTCATATTTTGTTACTGAACATTTATATGATTACAATCATAGTTGCTGATTTTTCAACTATTTACCATAACTCTTACAATAAAACAGAGGAGTTAACATTCCTAGTTTGATGAATCTGTAATAATACAGTGATTATGTCATGAGTACTGAAATTCTTACCTTCATGTCAGTGATTGGACACTCGGCATGTCGCCAAGCAATGTCACCAGCATAACTCTCAAAAATGCAAATCATGTTTGGTTGAACATATGGTGTTCCATCAGCAGAAGTAAACACTCCATCCATGTAGTAAGCATTCCTTGGACAATCATTCAAAGGGTCTAAAGGCATTGCTTGCAAACCAAATCCATACTCACCAGCATCCATGTATGTCTTAAAATACCATCCATCAGTAGGATCCATATAAGGCACAAAAAGTTCGGAAGTGAACCCTTTGTAAATAATATTTCTCATCTCTAATGTATCTGGATCTCTCACTTTGGCTTGTGAAATAATGGTCCCAGCTCTAGGGTCAGGTTTGAGATGAAATTCCCAATTAGCCCATTTCACCAAATGTCCATCAACTGTAAAGCTTGGACCTTTTGGTTGTTCCAAGGAAATTGGATTTATCAAGTTCAACTCTCCGTTGAGTTTCTGAACCGAGTAACGGTAATCAGTGTCAATACCATTTGCAACTGGAATGTTTAGTCCATTATCTGTAATGGACACAACTTCTTTCTTATCCATATCAACCAACACAGTTAAACCTTCTATCGGTTTCATGTAGAAATTGACAGTGCCTTTGCTTGAATAACACTGAACCTTAATCAATCTTCTATTCTCTTCGACCGGTGTTCCGTACCACCCTGAAGCAACTGGAAGGCATGCAAGGTCTGCTAAATTCACACCGCGTTTTCTGATCGTGCTGTTGAACTCGCCACTCTTCAATGGAACATCGAGTACAGCAACCATTTCCTCAATAGTCATTGTAGGGTATCCAGAAGAAGCTGGCTTTGTTTCATGGTTGGTTATTTGACTTGTGCTAAGGTCAACTATGAGTGTGTGAGTTACACCTTTTACTAGTGCAACCACAGAAGCTTTCCTAGGAAGTAATGGTTGACCCTTTTTCCATTTAAGGACAAGTTCTTTGTCTGGTTCTTCTAGGACAATGGAATTGAGAGTGAAACTGTTTGAGGACTTAAAGAGATGGTGTGTGGAGAGGATCGCTCGAACTTTGTTGAATTCTTGGATAGTTAGAGGGTCTAAAGGGTGGCGAGGTTCATCGGATTCGTGGTTTGGTTGTTGACGCCGAGTGGAGAATGTTGGTTTGGTTATTGGATTTGAAGATTGAAAACGGTTCTTTGAGGTGCACCATCCAGAGTAAATGTTGCAGTCTAGAACTTCTTTGTTGATGAGTGATGATGGAAGGTGAAAGCAGGTAACAAGTATAACTAGTGCTATACCAAATGAAAAAACCAGGAACCTCAACAAATTTCTAGCATCCATGTGAGTTTGTGTAGAAATTACTTAAGAGAGGGTGTATACTATATAGTGCTGAATAATACACAAGATGCAAGTTTCACTCACGTGAATATAAATTGTCAGAGACTTATAACAATGGGACAAAAGACTGTGGTTAAGGGTGCACCAACCACTTCAAGTATCAGCAAGTACAATATGGGACTTGGTCATGTGAATCCTGCATAGATAAATGAAAGTTGCATAGTTTAATTGGTTTGTGTTAGTGGTTTTACTAAAATTAGTAAATAAATAAACATGTTTTTAACAAAATAATATGTATATTTATTATTAGTATTTTATGACAGTTTGGCATAATTTCAATCACAAAAAGTTATTTATTTTCTATTTAGCTACATGACTATAATTTATTTACAACATAAAAAGCTTTGTGTAACACCACAAATTTCGATCCAAAATGTTACTTAAAATATTTATATCTTTAGAAAAAAAAAATGCGATTAGATCTTGATTCAATTTGACGATAAAAATAAATAAATTAAAATGTGTATGCTTCTAAGACTAGGTGATCCAGATTTAATCACCCATCACTAAGGGACCACACATAAATTGTCTCATACCAATGAGTAAACTTCACCCACAACTAAGGCAAAGAGATGCATATGTAGTACGATGATGATAACAACGAAAATACAACCCGCCACTTAGACAACCACAAAATTAAAATGATATTTATTCTTCACATCCTCACACACATGACCAAAGACAATTATTATAAATTTTTTATTATTTCATACTTACTTTCAACCCAAAACCATATATTAGAAAGAACAAAACTTAGGTACAATTCTTTAGGTGCTTTTCGTATGGTTCTTAACTAAAAATACAAATTTAAGAATCATACGAAAAACACCTAAGGAATTGTACCTAAGTTTTTTTCTATTAGAAAATCGTGTGTGTATATATAACACGACATTTAGTATATAGTCATATATAGAAAATCATTATGCTCGCAACATTAATCAAACGAAACACATTTAATTTAAGAAAAGTGCAGCAAGAATATATGTTGCATTAAAATTAGTCTCTCTTGATTAATCAAAGAGGTTTTCAAGCACAACATTATACTATCATAAAAATTAAGCCTTTTTATTTTTATTTTCCTATAAACACCAAACATGCATAAATAACACCTAAAACAAGTCTAGTTTTGACTTGTATAGAAAAGCTCTTACCTTAAATGTTTTTCTTCCTAGCACAAAAACTCTACGGTTTTAGGAAAAGAGTTCAAAAGCTTTAGGTCACACGAAAAACTAAGTAAATATTTGATGAATGATAGTGATGAGAATTTTTGGAAGCCTTATAGAGTGTGAGTGAGAGTGAGAGTGAGAGTGAGAGAGAGTGATTTTATACTTTTTAGGGAGGGAGTTATATATATGTGGAAGTGATAAAATAAATAGGAACCGAAACAGGTTTTGAGTAAATCCGAGATTTATTTTCTTATTATCATAACTTTCAGAGAAAAATAAGAGTCTGTTACCAATAAAAAAGGTAGGCTTGTTACCAAGGAACCATTATAGATGGATGATCCGTAATTAGTGAAATATTAGGCGTAAATGTATATGAAAGAGATACACACACTATTTACTATTATTATTTTAAAACAATATTTTATCACCCTTAACAAAAAATTTCTTATTTCTTATTATAATCAATGTCATTTTTTTGAGAGGATATTATAATCAATGTCCTTAGTTAATATCAAAATACCTTTATTTATTAAACATCTAGTTAGCAGTCTAAAACTATTGCCAAAGATAGTCTAAAAAGATTAAAATGAATAATTTAAAATACTTTATTAAGCCAAGGACATAAAATCAAATATGAATTATCTCATTCTAGTCACACAAAAATGATCAATCTAGTTAAACAAATAAACTAAAGATTGTAGATAAATTAAAAATAGAGGGTGTTACATTTTGAATTCCCACTTTATCGCCAAAGATATTATTATGTTTAGAGACAATCAATTTCATTTTGTCTCATGTCTTTCCTAGTTTCAACGATTCGAAGAAGTTGGAATATATTTTTTTTTGCGAAGCTGAAATCATAGTAATGGGTAATATATACTACACATTAATGTGATCACACAACTATATAACACTTATATAAGGGAACCAATGAATCCTATGGATCTTTGGGACAGATGAATTGGATCCTCTGCAGTGACTTGCGATAAAGTGAAAACACAACCATTTAAAAAAATTACAAAGATAATAATTAAATGTAAAAAAAGAGAAATAAAGTGTTTATTGATACAAATGGTCACACTAGATAAACGGGAGATTTTCACAGGAGGAAATCTATTCCCAAAAGATTGGTGTATTCTTTGATTTGGAAAATATAATAGTAGTATGATTAATAATTATAGCAGAATAATTGAATATCATAATATAATGTAAATACAATAATATAATGAATTAAATAGAGAGTGAAAAATGGGAGACAATCAACCTTGTAAAAAATTGTGTTTTTCTGGTACAAAAAAATTGAGTTTTATTTCACTCAAAATATATAAATGATAACATGGTACCAAAAAAAACTTGATTAAATTTGTAGTATCTAGTAGTACTGCTTTGGTGAATACTCTTTGTGCATAGAGTACGCATACTCAAGATTTGGAGGACTGTTTTACCCTCAAGACGACGACTTTGGAAAGTGTGGAAAGAACAGCTATACCTTTGAGACACCGCAAAACGTCTTAAAAAGATCGACCTAATCCGCGACTCAATCTAATCTTTTATTTGGCAAAATATTTTTGCGTGTTCCTCTTCATTTTTTTTTCAGCTATTACTTCAAGTGTTCAAGGATTACTCCAGCAAGTAAGATAACACAGGAGTCTTAAAACTTTCTTCATATATAGAAAATTGTAAATTTACAACTATCATATAAACCCGTGAATAAGCTCAACATATAATTCCATCAAATTGTGGAGACAAAGAAGCAGACTCCTCTGCACACAGACATACACACATGCAACTAAATGAAATTTTCAATAAATGATTAAAATTTTTAAAAAAATTATTTGCGCAGTGCATACGAAAATTAACATACTAACATTTGCAGTTGAAAAATTTGTTTAGTGCATACACATAAGCATAAGTCAAACAAATTTTTTTGAGAGCATCCTACTAGTTAAACATTTACTTACTTTTGTTTCCTTTGTTCTTCATCAGCTTCAGTGCTTCACCATGAAACATGAACCACAACCTAAAATTCAAAGATACAAATTTTAATATTCCATAGGTAAATAATATATATCTGTATTATTGAAAAGAAGAGTTCAAGATTGAGAGTGAAGGTGGTGGAGTGTGAAGAAGACTTTGATGATACGTTTCTTCTTGTGTTTAAGGATGTGTGGTGAGATAAGAAGCTAGCATTTGAGACATTGATTACAACGTTAGCACTAGCACTATACGACATTGGATTAGTGACGTGTTGACGCACCAAAACCAATATAATGCAGAGACTAAGGACAATACAATATTCAATGCATCATCATCTGAAAATTTCTTTGTTTTGGTTTGGTGAGTTGGGGTCCACTCATCTCATTGTTTTATGGCAATGCAATTGCTATTATTTATAAAAAAAACTCTGAATTATGTTGGAATTAAGCTGTTGTTTTGTTTATGTTAATGTTGCCTAATTAAACACGGGTCTGTCTGAGTCTGTCGTGAGTGCTAGTCTGCTCGGATTTTCACTGCTTACTAGAGTTATATTTCTAAATTGATTTAATCATGTTATTATACAATAAAAACAATACATTTAAATCAGTAAAGTCGAAACGATAAAAGAATTGAGCACTAACCTCCAACCATTGCAATATCAAATACATGACTCAATAACATTTCTGTTTTGCCTTTTTATACTTTTTTTTTTTGGTGCAAGCCTTTTTAAACCTTTACTCACTTCAAAACCTGATGGTGTAATTTTCTTAATAGAGAATGTTGGGTAACTAATGAGCTGTATTTTATTGTGTCCGATTTACCATTCATTGTGGCATATTGTGTCAATGAAGTAGTCAATGAATTAGAGTTATTCTGATTTATTTTGATATAGTGTATTTGATTGTGTAGTCAATTAGATTTAAATGACTTCCTAAAATAGAGCCATGACCTCTCTTTTGTACAGAGGCAGAGCCGGGGGGGTGCCATGGCCTCACCAAAGTTTAACAAAACTCATTTTTAATAGGTATATACACACATTTTCAACTAAATGTTATGTTATATATATATTAACGTTTGTATTACAAATAATGTCTTTACACTATAGCAAAGCGGTTAAGTGCCTCATCTTCTAGCGTTAGGTCATGAGTTTGATTCATTCTTTGTTCATTTTTAGCTTTGACTCGTATTTTTTGTATTTTTTAAACGAAAAATGCAATGAATGAAAACATTGTAAAATGCAAGTATCGAACCATGGTTAAGGGAGCAACATAAAAACAAACGAACCACTTGACTACAACTTTAATTGCAATTATTTTTGTCACAATATATATTTATATCTTAAAAATATGGCCCATCCATAATTTTTTTTTTGCTCCGCCACTGCTTTTGTATGGCTATATAATCATTGTAAATATACAGAGAAATTCAATTTGAATAGAAACAGTTTACCTAAGTAACACCACTTGTGGTTGTGACACTCAAAGGCGAGAACTACCGCAATTGGGCGTGTTCCATGAGGACAACATTACGAGCAAAAAGCAAGTTGGGTTTCATTGATGGATCAATCAAGAAACCTGCAAGAACTAACCCATATTTCTACAATTAGGAAAAGGTTGATTCAACGGTCATGGCGTGGATCACTAATGCTGTAGATCCAGTTTTACATGGCAGCATCTCGCATGCATCCACCGCGAGAGATATCTGGGAAGATATGGAGGAACGTTTTGCTCAAACAAATGCTCCTAGAATCCATCAGTTGTGGCGCTTGCTATGTCTGATGGAGCATGAACCGAATATGACAGTGACTGAATATTACACCAAATTCAAGAGTCTCCTTGATGAACTAGAAGAGTTGCAACCACTTCCATAATGCACATGTGGTGCATCTAAAGAAATTATGCAGAGAGAAGGAGATCAACAAGTGCATCTCTTCCTCGGAGGCCTTAGCAATGAGCGATTTGAACATGTTAAGGCGGCTGTGCTGAATACAGAACCTTTGCCTTCTCTCCGACGTGTTTTCAACCATGTTTTCAGAGAAGTCCGAATCATGGGTGAAAAGGAAAGGATGGCTACAACCAAAGTAGAATTTGGAGGATCTGTTTTTCATGCCTCTAATCAAAATAGACAAATGAAAAGAGGTGGGCCAAAGCCAAAGTGCGATCATTGTAGCAAGACTAGTCACACTAAAGCTAGATGTTTTGAGATTGTAGGGTACCCAGAAAACTGGGACACACAAAGGACACAACGCCACTCCAAAGGTGATGGAGGACAGTCTAGTGCTCGTCATACACATGCAACTGAAGAAGCAGTGCAGGGGCGTGCATTCCATGGTTATCGTGTGATGAATCAACATTTATTTGAATCTGGTAAAAACACGTCTTACAAAGATCTAGAATGGGTCTTGGACAGTGGTGCATCTCACCACATGACTCATCTCTTATCCTTGATGAGAGGGGTGACAAAGATTGAGAAACCTTTCTATATCACTATTCCTATAGGGAGTACAATGCTAGTAGAAAGGATGGGGGACTATTGATCTTAGCAAAGACATTACTTTACAAAATGTTTTACTTGTTCCTAAGTTTGATTGCAATTTAATTTCAATATGTCAATTGACTCATGATTTAAATTGCTTTGTGACTTATCATCCTAGTCATTGTATGATACAGGACCTTGCCACGAAGAAGAAGATTGGCTTAGGTGATGTACATGGTGGGGTTTATGTGCTGAAGCAACAAGTCGAAGGATCTGCTTTAACAGCTCATCATGAAGACAAAACTGCTCTTTGCCACAATGAATGGAACACCCTTCGCCTCAAGTTATGCAACGCATATCTCACCTAGTGAATTTTAATTTTTGTTCAAATAAAGTTCGTTGTTGTGACATATATCATAGATCAAAACAATGTAGACTTCCCTTTCCTATTAGTTATAATAAAGCCGAGAATCCTTTTGATCTTATACATTGTGGTTTGTGGGGAAGATATTGTACTAGCTCTTGATAAGTGGCAAGAAATGAATAAATTCATGTCTTTTACAAGGCTTTTTAGTTACTTGTTTTGCAAGTTATCTTAGGAAAAGCATGGAATTTATGAATAAATGCCAATTATTCTTTGTATACCTTATTCTTCCCCATTTGTGTAGGAAAAAGCAAGCCAGGACTTGAAAATAGCAAGAAATCAATAAGAGAAGAATGAAGAATCTCGCCTAGCGAGCGCTTGACGAGTAGAGGCAGGGATTTTCAGAAGTTTTCAAAGTATACACTCGCCTGGCGAGTGGTTGGCGAGTTCAGGCAGGGATTTTCAGGAGCAGGGGAAGCTTGATTTCGCTCAGCGAAATATTTGTCGCTCAGCGAGATCCCAAGGCGGTTTAATGCTATGGAAGACGTGGCAGAAAGCCACTGGCCAGAATGTTAAACTCGCCGAGCGAAATTTATCTCGCCGAGCGAGATGTCACTTATCAGTTTTGGTATTTAAGCTTTGTTTCAGCTTTTAGGTTAACAACTTCTGATATTATTAAGCATTTATTAAGAACATATTTTAGAGTTTTATTACCAGAGAATAGGGCAAAAAGAGGTGCACTTCAAAGGACAAAAGGGATCAAGATTAGATCACCAAAGGGTTTTTGAGAAATCAAAGCTTAGCATGATCTTCATCTTTTCTCCAACTTTTGTATTGTTGACATGAAAATGATCAACTAAATCTTCTTTGTTGGGATTAGAGGTAATGAATCAAGCTAGATGTAATCTTTTGATCATGTAAATATATGATTCTAGTGTTTTATATCATATTGAAATTTATTCTTGTTATTCAATCTTATGTATGATTTAGTGTTATTGAAAAATACATTTAAATCTAGGGTTAGGATAATTTTCTATTAAAACAAGTGTTCTAGACATAGAATTATGTTTTGATAATCACTTAAAGCATCAAGACTTAATGCTATTGGATCGTTTAATAGATTGAGAAATCATCGATTAAACGATACGATCGATCTCACAACTTTATTTGGACACGAATGACGTTGTCGAGTGATGTGTGATAATATCGTTAAAAAGGGATTAAAACTAGAATCCGTTTATATATGATCATTAGAATAATGTCGATGCTTGATTTATGAACTTTGATTCCGACACTTTATGCCCTATTACTCGTTGTATTTATTTATATTTTAAAGTCGAATAGTTTTTAGTAAACAAAAGATGAAACCCTAACTTAAAATGATAATCGATGTTGAATGGTTTAAGGTATCGCGCAAATCCCTGTGGAAACGATCCTAATATACTCACGTGTAGATAGGAAAATATAATGTGAGGAAAAACCTTTCAACAACTCTCATAGTGGTTGTCATTATTTTCTTACGATTGTTGATGATTTCTCGCGTGCAACATGGGTATATTTGTTAAAAGAGAAAACAAAAGTTCCGAGAATTTTAACAAATTTTATCCACATAATAAGTACTCAATTTAATGGAACAGTCAAGAAGTTGCGAAGTGACAATGGGATAGAATTACTAGCCATGCATTTCAAGGAATCCTTCAACAAGAGGGAATTCTACATGAAACTCCATGTGTAGGAACACCTAAACAAAATGCAAGGGTAGAGAGAAAACATAGACATATACTCAATGTGGCGCGAGCCTTGAGATTCGAATCTAACTTACCCATCTCATTTTGGGGGGAATGTGTCTTGGCAGCAACCTACCTCATCAATAGAACTCCTACCATGATTAATGGTGGATTGACCCCGTATGAGAAGTTACTAGGAAAACCCTCATCATATGAACACATTAAGACTTTTGGATGCTTATGTTATGTTAAGAATTCAAACACGCAGCAAGATAAATTTGATTCTAGAGTAGAAAAGTGTGTGTTTGTGGGATATCCTAAAGGTCAAAAAGGTTGGACAGTTTACAACCTAAAGACACAAGAGATTTATTTATCAAGAGATGTGGTGTTCTATGAAGACATTTTTCCTTATACGTCACAAGAAAAGGGCAACAGTAGAGAAAATTCTTCATCAACATTTGTTCTTGAATCATGTTCTATTATAGAAGAAGCTACGTCGAGCAATGATGGGCAGCAAGATCCAACCATCATCTCCAATGAACAAATCGAAGAGTAAGTCATTGAAACAAATTCTGATGTGGTCAATGACGGACAAGAATCTCATAATGAGGGGGAGAGTTAACCCACGACAAACATAGATTTGGGGATAAGGAACATACACCCACCCAAATGGCTTGGTGATTATTATTGCTACTCAGCTGAGAAAACCCACACATGTACATCGCCAAAGACGTTGATTTCTTCGGGTATAATTTATCCTATATCAAACTATGTAATTTATGATGATTTTTCACAAAAACATCAAGCTTATCTTGCAGCTGTTGAAAGCATTGAAGAGCCCCAATCATACAAGCAAGCCATTCATAGACAAGAATGGAGAGATGCCATGATGCAAGAACTTAAAGCCATGGAAGAAAATAAAAAATGAGAAATGGCAAGGCTCCCTAAAGGAAAGAAAGCGGTGGGTTGCAGATGGGTATACAAAGTTAAATACAAATCGACCGGTGAAGTTGAGAAATACAAGGCTCGACTCGTGGCGAAAGGATACACACAAGTTGAAGGGGATGACTTCAATGAAACCTTTGCGCCCGTTGCAATACACCTGTGAGGTGTTTGCTTAATGTTGCAATGGCCAAAGGATGGCAACTTCACCAAATAGATATGAGTAATGCTTTTCTACATGGAGAATTAGATGAGGAAGTGTATAGAGGTCCCACCAGGTTACAAAGTTTCCAATAAAGAGATGGTGTGTCACCTAAGGAAGTCATTATATGGTCTTAGGCAAGCCTCACGTAATTGATATTCAAAATTGTCCCAAGCATTGGTAAAGTATGGCTTCCAAGAATGTGAGGCTGATCATAGTTTATTTACATACTTTCATGGTTCAATTTTCATAGCTGTATTGATTTATGTTGATGATTTAGTTGTGATTGGGAATGATGCAGATTCATGTGTAAAATTCAAGCAATACTTGAACAAGTGTTTTCACATGAAGGACTTGGGAGAGTTGAAATATTTTCTTGGTCTAGAGTTAGCCCGTGGCTCCTCCAGATTATTTGTATGTCAAAGAAAGTATGCTTTGGACATTCTAAATGAATGTGGAATGCTACCTTGCAAGCCTTCTGTTGGAGTAAGCCCTAATAGTCAATCTATTTTGATTGGATTTGGCTTTGTATCATGACTTTGATATATACTTATGAATATATATATATATATATATATATATATATATATATATATATATATATATATATATTTATATATATAAGGCATTTATTTATTCTTTTGTTTTGTTTCAAAATATAAATTCCCTAGAATAACTAGTCAGTTTATCGGAGCATTAAGTGTGACTTAGTCGTGAGACCCATTAAACGAAAGAACATTATTCTTAAAGTATC
The DNA here is from genome assembly GCA_018208015.1 of Medicago ruthenica. Lineage (NCBI taxonomy): Eukaryota > Viridiplantae > Streptophyta > Magnoliopsida > Fabales > Fabaceae > Medicago > Medicago ruthenica. The sequence continues at coordinate 67,000,029 of CM031373.1, read as the reverse complement.
CGTAGTCAAGCTTTTTTGTGAAATGAGATAGCATTAAATCATAGAGACTATTATATGGGTAGACTGATGATCACATATCACGGATCATAGATAAAGAGTTATCAAGTCTTCACATAGGTATAAACATTAGGAGTAATATTTATACTGGATTGACCCACTGTAACACCCATAATAAGATTGTCTAGGATCTCATACAAGCGTTAATTTCGTACTGGATACATTAAATTACAATACAAAATTTAAGTCAGAAAACATACATATGCATAACAAAAGTCATTACATCGGATACATAGTACATAACATGTCTGATGTTATATATAAGTACCAACTAGCGAGTACAAAATACATCTAAATGGTCTGGAACATGATACAACATAACTTAGATATTCGAGTACATAACATAATGTTATAACATAAGTCAGAAACATATAACTAGCACGATCAAATGGTAGCCTTCTCCTTACCCTTGCTGCGTGCTACCTGAGTACCTGAAAACAAAAGGATTGGGATGAGACATAATGTCTCAGTGAGCTCCGCCTATACTAGGTTGCTGGCAACCTCGAGGAGTCCTACGATTTCCATATTCTAATCTCAACCCAATCTGGGTTTATACAGTTCTTGTTTGCTTCACTGAGTAATCGGGGAAAACTAGATTACTATCTGGTTTCTAACATAAGTCTTATCATATTAATAATCTTCTTGTTGTTATTCTTAAGTTAGGGAGTAGCGTGTAACACACAATTATTATCTGGGTTCATTTTACGGAATGCATCAGAGTGGAGTAACCCCGTAATACATTCTCCTGATAACCGGTGAAACTCCTATCTGAGGCTAATCACCGGACTCCTCTTGTCGTCGTGCGGATCACCCTTGTGGAATGCCCCGTTCCACTGGCGTGAACCTCCCGTATCCCACTGGCGTGAATAACGAGGAGACACAACTTATCTGATAAGTTTTAATATTAATTTTGATCTACTACATGAACTTCTCATGTCCCACTGGCGTGAACAACAGATAACACGTATGAACTGAAATATAAATTAATTCTAATCTAATGCGTGAACCTTCCGTGTCCCACTGGCGTGAACAACAAAAAGCACGACTTAGAGTATTCTGATAACTGTTAAATTATGAGGTCTAAGACGTAGTGATCCCGTCTTTAACACCTAAAAGTCTCGGGTCAGTGGCCTACCCAAATAATATAATTACTGACTAATAAACAATAACTCTTTGAATTTTAATGCGTTGCCTTAACCTTGTTCACCCGTGATGTTATCCGTTAGAGCCCTTGCGAATACGTCAAAATGGTATTTCTTAGGAAAATAGGGTTTCATATAAAACGGTTGCAAAACGCCTCGCCTACGTGCAACAACTCGTTGTACGCAGGTCAGCAGCTCAGGAGAAAGCTACCAAGGCTCGCCCCATCGAGCTAGCCCTCGCCATGGCGAGAGGGTCCAATGGAAAAACATTGTGCTCGCTGTAGCGAGCATGACAGTACAAAAAAGTACCGAACACGTGATTTTTCTCCATTTTGACTTATCCAAGCTTACCCAGGCTTTCTAACAGCTATAAGAATGATTTTCAACTGCAATTTGACGGGTTAACTCTTGGATAAACAAGGTATTAGCATTCATTAAAGATTGGGATACTAAAAATCAATCTTTCGCTAAATAATGGATTTTCACCCAACTAACACACGATCGGTTCTAAAACTAAAGGAACTCGCCTGTAGAGATAATCAGATTCCTGCCAAGCTTCTACCCAAACCCTAGCTTCAATTCCTTCCTTCCTTCCTTGGTTCCCTTAGCTTCACTTGACTCAAAGATCACAAAATTAAGCTTGCAGGTGGGCTAGGCAATTGGAATGATGATTAGATGAAGATTGGAATGGAGAAAGGATGAAAAACGTGAGAGAGTAGAGATAAGTGGAGGGGAAAATTTCTTGATGAGAGAGAGTAGGATAAGAAAATGAGAGGATATGGTTTGTTGGGCTTTATATAGCCTCGGACTTCAATTTACCAAAATGCCCTTTTCCTTAAAACGTCTCTGACACATCGCCCCGACACTAATAAATAACTAAGTCTTAAGCGGGATGTTACACCCACCATGAGAATACTACATAGTAAAATTTATGAATAGTGTCATAAGATATTCTCATAGTGATAGTGGTGTATTCCACCCTTTGACCTGAAACCACTATGTACCCTAGATGTAGGAGTCGAGTGCTTTATCACCATTCAAACGTTGTCTATAATAGGATGACTATAAAGTTGGTTGATGGGTACTCCATGAATCATGCTAAGGGATATGAGTGACCTAAATGGAATTTTCCCCTCCTACATAACAGGAGAAATGTCTATGAGCTCAATATTGAACTAGACAAGAGTGACACGGTCTATGTCTTGTGTTCAATATAGACATAAGGGCAAAAGGGTAATTATACACATGATCAATATCAAATAAAGGTTTCGTCAGATCACATGACATTCTCGTCACTTGGGTAGCAGTGATGTGTTGCTAGATACCACTTACTGTTTATAATATCAAATATGTGATTTAATATTATTGTCAACGTTGCGAGAACCTATAAGGGTCACACACAAATGACATATAGATGAGAGAAATAAATAAGTAAGACTTATTTATAAAATAATAAGTAGGACTTATTAGTAATTAAATAATTAAGTATGACTTATTATTTAATTCATGAAAAAAATAGAGAAACGCGGTCTACCGTAAGGTAGAGTGTGTTTAAGTGAAATATGGTGCACCGTAAGGTACGGTGTATTTAAGTGCTTGGCTTGTAGACCACACAAGTGGTTCTATAAATAGAGCCCTTATGCTGAAGCATCTGATTTGTAGAAAACGTTAAACCTTATTCACAAAGTTAGAAACCTAGCCGCCGCTCTCTAAACCTTGTTCTCTCTGAATCTCCGTTGGAGTTGGCTAGCACCGGTCATCAGAGAAGTTCTGTTCGTGTGGACTAAGCAGAGGCATCACTACGTTGTTTTGCTCGTGATCAGAAACAATTTTGCTACAAAGGTTCTACGTTAATTAAATTCAATCACATGTTTTTCCGATAATTGATAAGCTTTAATAGAAAATAATTATATGAATATTTGATTCATTTTGTGCTGATCTATTTTATCTTCAATCTCGTGTGATATTTTAATTATATAATATAATAAAGAAAGATTTTGTTAAAACTTGTACGGTGTTTTCAATAAGATGTGATTTGATCCATATATTAGGAAGATCAATATTTTGATTTATTTAAGATCAATGCAATTGAATATCAAAGCTTAAAAATGCAAAATAGTAAACACATGATTTTGTCTTGATTCTTTTGTATATTGGTATGAATATTTGATTCATAATTAATTTTATGCATTCGGTCTGATTCGTAAATGCATATCAGATATTGATTTTGACTTTTTTAAATTGAGATTTCATTCTAATTTAAATAGCTCATTGTGTTCACTAATTAATTAATTATTTTGGGTATTTATAGTTATGGTCTTAGCGCGTTTGGCGATTTATTTTATTTTGTTTAAATTAAATACGACCTGCGTGTCGTGGTTTAATTTAAAATACGACATGCTTGTCGTGATATTTATTTATTTTAAATAACTGTAACATGCTCGTGATGACGAAAAGCAAAACCAAACAAGGAGGTCGGTGGAGAGACTTGAGAAGTCAACTCAAATATCGAAGACTTGTAATTATTTTATTTAATTTAGTCTTACGCGCGTTGGGTGGTCATAACTATATACCTAGTCTAATTTATTATTTTATGTATGTGATGCATGAAATGTATGTTTAGTTAGCTCATGTATGAGATGTATGTTTAACATGTTTTAGATGTATGTTGTAAATGTTTTATATACTTGCTATCTTTGAGCATGAATGTCATGCATCTTAAGAGACATGTGTATGAGTCTATGAGATACACATGTCGATGAAATCAAACTAAGTTATTTTAATAAGATTAAAAATATATTTACTTCAAATAGAATATTAAGTTAACTGTTTTCAAAATGATAACACCCTTCAAGACTAGTCTCGAACAATGTGGGTTTGCCTTCGCGAAGTGCACTTTCTATACTAGTAAGTTGCGGTGAGGTAATTCCATTTACCCAACTGTTATTCTTTGGGTCTAACTTAACTAAATTATTTTAATAAGATTAAAATATATTTAGAAGCAATGTTTGGGAACATCTATATGATAGATTAAAGTAAGAAGTTACTCAACCAAATGGTTTGGGAACATCTATATGAGAATACTACATAGTAAAAGTTATGAATAGTGTCATAAGATATTCTCATTGTGATAGCGGTGTATTCCACCCTTTGACCTGAAATCACTATGTACCCTAGATGTAGGAGTCGAGTGCTTTATCACCATTTAAACGTTATCTATAATAGGATGACTATAAAGTTGGTTGATGGGTACTCCATGAATCATGCTAAGGGACATGAGTGACCTAGATGGAATTTACCCCTCCTACATAACAAGAGAAATGTCTATGGCCCAATATTGAACTAGACAAGGGTGACACGGTCTATGTCTTGTGTTCAATATAGACATAAGGGCAACAAAAAGGTAACTATACATATGATCATTATCACATAAAGGTTTCGCCATATCACATGACATTCTCGTCACTTGGGTAGCAGTGATGAGTTGCTAGATACCGCTCACTGTTTATAATATTAAATATGTGATTTAATATTATTGCCAACGTTACGAGAACCTATAGGGGTCACACACAAATGACAGTAAATGAGAGAAATAAATAAGATATACTTATTTATAAAATAATAAGTAGAACTTATTAGTAATTAAATAATTAAGTATGACTTATTATTTAATTTATGAAAAAAATAGAGAAACGCGGTCTACCGTAAGGTACGGTGTGTTTAAGTGAAATATGATGCACTGTAAGGTACGGTCTATTTAATTGATTGGCTTGTTGACCACATAAGTGGTTCTATAAATATAGCCCTTGTGCTGAAGCATTTGAGTTGTAGAAAACGCTAAACCTAATCCCCACAAAGTTATAAACCTAGCCGCATTGGCTAGCACCGGTCATCAGAGAAGTTCTGTTCAGGTGGATTGAGTAGAGACATCCGCGAAGAGGATTAAAATTTTGAAAAACCCATCGTGAAATCCCTTCACCTTCATCCATCCCTCTTGAACCAAACCATAAGTTAGCATTTGATTCAAGTCCTTTATATGAAAATCCTTCACAGTACCATAGGTTGGTGGGACGACTTATTTACCTTACAATCACTAGACCAGAATTAACGTATGTTGTCCATATTCTAAAGCAGTTTATGCAGGAACCTCACCAGGGCATTGGGACGCGGCCATGCTTGTTTTGAGTTACTTGAAGTCTTTACCGGGGCAGGGAATTATCATTCCAAGAGATAATGACCTCAGACTAGTTGCATATTGTGATTCAGATTACGCGTCATGTCCAGTAACCCGAAGATCAATATCAGGCTATGTAATGAAGTTGGGAGCAGTTCCAATATCATGGAAAACCAAGAAGCAAACTACTGTATCAAGGTTCTCAAGTGAAGCAGAGTACAGAGCAATGGCTCACGCCACAAGTGAAGTCATATGGTTACGAAGATTACTTGCGCACTTACAAGTAAGATGTGATTCTCCTACAGTTCTACACTGCGACAATCGTGTTGCTATACATTTAGCTTCGAATCTGGTTTTCCACGAAAGAACAAAACACATTGAAGTAGATTGTCACTTTATTAGAGAATTTCTTGTGAAGGGAGTTATCTCTACTGTTCACATACCAACAAAATCACAACAAGCAGACATCTTCACAAAATCTTTGGGAACAAAACAATTTCGAGAACTATCAATCAAGTTGGGATCTCATCATCCTCAATCTCCAACTTGAGGGGGAGTAATGAGCTGTATTTTATTGTGTCAGATTTACCACTCATTGTGGCAGATTGTGTCAATGAAGTAGTCAATGAATTAGAGTTATTTTGATTTACTGTATTTGATTGTGTAGTCAATTAGATTTAAATGACTTCCTAAAATAGAGCCATGACCTCTCTTTTGTATGGCTATATAATCATTGTAAATATACAAAGAAATTCAATTTGAATAGAAACATTTTACCTAAGTTTCTGTCAATTCAATAGCAACAGAGTAACAAAATATTATCATGTAGGTAAAATAAGAGATGAGAAAAGAGGGAACAACACACGTAATATTTACGTGAAAACACCTCAACAAATATGAAAAAAAAAACAGAAGGCAAAAGTAGAGAACTTTTGCTAAGTGAGAGAAATTACAAGATCTATAAATACAATGAGAGACAAATTACCTTATCTCTAGAAATAGGAAAATACTAACACTAGAGAAGCTTCAAGAGAAACTATATTTCCTTCTATATTTTTTCTCTCACTCTCAACAAGCTATTTATAGGAGAGGTAAACCATAGTTCCTTACATGCAACAAACCACTTGTCTTCCACACAAAACACCAAGTGTGAAACATATCACTTGCATCTTGGAACTTGTCAATGCATGCAACTATCCACTTTACCACTTTGCATTACATGAGAAATGCAACTTGTCTTACATGCACCATGGACATGTGTCTTGTTACAAAAATAGTTTTACCAATCACAATATTGGGCTTGGATCATCATTTGGACCAATTCCATTTTCAATGGTAGCTAATTGCTTTTGGAGACTTTTAAGATCGCTTCAATCACTTTTGAAGCCGGTTCAATCAATTTAAAAGTGTTCGGTGGCAGTTAATTGCTGCTGGGAATGCCGAACGGCAGCTAACTACGGATGACGTAGTAAATGAACAATTTCACAAATAAAAAGAGTAATTTCCCAATCATAAGCTTGGATTACAACTTAAACCCATATTGTAGTAGCTCCACTACCCCAAAATTCATAACTGTATAACAATTAGCGGGGCTGATTTTTAGCATTTCTGTTACAAGTAAAATGCTATGATAAGTCATAACAGGTTTAGTGGGAGTAAAAAGTGGACCAACTTCAGACTCACGTTACAAGTAAAATACCAATATAATAGGTTTATTGAGAGTAAAAAATGTACCAACTTCAACTTATTTTTCCCTATAAAATAGCAAGTCAGCCACATCAATTAAATGCCTAAAATCTTGTCAAAAACCAAATGCCTAAATTCTTGTCAAAAACTAAATACCTAAAATAAAGGCTTGAAGCTCAGATCAGTTGGTAGGGATATTGCATATTATATGCAGGGGCGAGATTCGAACCCCGGACACCCCAGTTTTCCACATTTAAAATATGTGAACTCTAGCCACTAAACTACTTAACCAAAAAAAAGGTCAATGCTATATATTTTTTCAAGGAAGGTCAATGTTATATATATTGGCTTAAATTCTCCAAGAGACATGAGTCAGAAACAGGTTCAATACATGACTTTCTTTTTTTTCCTTTATATTTATCTTAGAGTATTGTCGGATGTAGTTGATGTGTTAGTTTTGGAGAGTGTGTATCAAGGTTGTGGATTATTTGACAGAAAGTTTTTAAATTCTATAATTGTCATTAGGCAACATTTTTTTTTTTTTTGGCTTCAAGTCATTAGGCAACATTATGGTTTGCCATTAAAAAAAATTATAGTTTTTGTCAAATTTTAAAGTTTTTCATGTTAAAATCTTGTGATTTAATTGTGTTACTGAATTTACATGCTGTTTTTTTTTTCTCAACAGTTAGTATCACAACTTTGATTGAATCCAGAGATAAGAATTTCTTAATATGCTATGCGATTTTTACACAAAGCCATATTTCTCAATAAAACGCAATTTTAATTTATTGAAAAATAGAGTAAAATTATATTGTTTTCATATATGATTTGACGCTTAATTAAATTAAATTTGACACTTAATTTATTGGAAATTACTTAGATTTATGTCCACCAGACTTTTGTTTTTCTTTTTTTCATAAATGATTTTCGCACTTAACTAAGAAAAAATGATTTGACAACATTTTAATAAATATGTTTTTCTGTTTCTTCAAAAAAAAATTATGTTTTTCCCCTTTTGTCAAATAAATATTTGTTCAACTACAACAATATAAGAATTTCATTATACCTCTAAAAAAAGGATTTCATTATACTCTTCTAAAAACTTTTTATAAGTCCCCTTCAAATTAAATTGATTTTTGTTCTTTAAAGTTTGGTGTCGTCAAAAAATTAATTGTCTCTAATTTTCTTTAAATAGTGTTCTTGAAAAGAATTACGACTTTTTTAACGTGGTTGTGTCTAATATACACAAAAAAAATTAGTGTTGTATGATGCACAAATTTATTTTTCACCACATCACATTTTGTTTAATTTAATTGAGAATTTTTTTGATCCAATGATAAAAACAACTTTATATATACTACAAGACAAACATCCCTTGTGCACTATAGATTTGATCCCTTAAAAATATGTAGTTGATTTAGACATGTTGCTTTTCTGTCCCGAATCTGGATGTATCGAATTTTATGATATTAAGAAAATTAAATACCTACGTTTCTTTTTATTCCACTTACCTAACATAGTTGTCCATTATCCATCTTTACCAAAATAAGTTATCTAGACATGCTTTATAGAAAAAATATTTAGAAATATTGATATATAAAGTGTGAGTAATATTCCTTAAAGAAAAAAGTGCGAGTAATATATTTCACATCAGATAGAAAAATGAATGTTAAACATTTTATAAGTAAGATGATCCATAAACCTAATCCCTTAAGGTTTTGGACTTAAAGTAATTTTAAGTTAAAATGTGGTGTGTTTCTCTTACTTATATGATCGTTTAAAGTCCAATGTGATGATCTCTCGAATCTCCCCTTAACCAAACAAGATATATGCTCAGTTTTCAAATTATAATAAAGTTATAAAAAAAAATTACGTTAACTGAGATATACTGTTAGTATGGAATAGAGAGGGTAAGCAATTTCCTGTTTGGTCTTGTCTTATTGTAATGAAACCATTAAATTTAAATTTACTAACACAAAAGCATAATTGGTCACCAAGAGAAAAAAAACACTATGGTCATTGCACGTTTTTTTTCTTCCTTCTCCCACCTTTTACTCTCCCCCATCCAAATCCACAATCTAAAAATAGACCAAATTGAACCTCCATTCTCTTTGTTCTATGCCTCTCAAAAAAAAAAATGTCTTCACACAAATCCTGTCAATTTTCAACAACTTTTACTTTTCACCAACCTTCCTTAGAACAAATTAATTCCACAACAAACTTCATGCATACATGTGCATTGTGATGTTCTAAAATCCTAAACTCCTAATAAACAACAACAACAAAAATAAATCTAGTTGTTTAATTTGATTTGATTCTCTCACAATGCCAAGCAAACTAAGGAAGGCAATTGGTGCAGTAAAAGACCAAACCAGCATTAGCCTAGCAAAAGTAACAAATGCAGCAAATCTTGAGGTAACAATTCTTAAAGCAACAACACATGATAAAAATCCAATTGAAGAACGTTATGTGAATGAAATTGTCAACATAGTATCTTCCAACAAAGCCTATGCTGCAGCATGTGCACAATGCATAGGCAAAAGAATTGGCAAAACTAGAAATTGGGTTGTTGCACTTAAATCTCTTATGATTGTCCTTAGAATATTCCAAGATGGTGATCCATATTTTCCTAGAGAAGTTTTCCATTCAATGAAAAGGGGTGCAAAAATTCTCAACCTTTCAAGTTTTAAAGATGATTCCAATTCTAGCCCTTGGGATTACACTGCATTCATAAGAACATTTGCATTGTACCTTGATGAACGATTAGATTGTTTCCTAACAGGAAAACTTCAACGACGATTCAGGTATAATAACCGGTTTCATGAGAAGAATCAAAGGAATGAACCTGGTATTAGGGACATGAAACCTACATTGGTCCTCAACAGAATTACTTATTGGCAAAGGTTGTTGGATAGAGCTATTGGTACGAGACCGACTGGAGCGGCTAAGAACAATCGTTTGGTTCAGATTTCTCTTTATGCTGTTGTGCAAGAAAGTTTTGATCTTTACAAAGATATCTCTGATGGGCTTGGGGTTGTTTTGGATAATTTCTTCAATTTACCACTTTCAGCTTGTGTTACTGCATTCAATGCATGTGTTAAATCATATAAACAATTTGATGAGTTATCTGCATTTTATTCTTTTTGTTCAAATATTGGAATTGGAAGGTCCTATGAGTATCCAAGTGTGCAAAAAGTTTCCGAAGAGCTTATGGAGACATTACAAGCTTTCTTGAAGGATCAAGCTTCATTCCATAATAATGGTTCAAAACATTTTATTCTTTCTGCACAAAAAAAATCTAATGCAAGTTTAAGTTCATCTCAAGATGAATTAGGCACTGAAAGATGTGGAACACTTGGTAAGTTTTTTGAGAATGGTTCTGAGTTTGGATCTCAATGTACATCATTGGAAGATTTAATGAGTGCTACTGATGTTGCCGGGAGTTCCCGCGGTTCGATTGAACATGATAGGTATTCTGAGGAATCTGATGAAGATGAGAAACATTCGTTACAATATGATGATGGGTTTGGTAGCGCTAATGGTTCTGGTTCTGTTAGATCATCGACAATCGATAAAAATTCTAGGTCAAGTTTTGATATAATAAGTGTTGATGATATGCATGCGCAACAAAATCATCAAACAAATGAAAGTTCCAAAGATTGTTGGGAAATAGTGTTAGCAAAGACAGTAACTAATGAAACATCATCACCTAAATTGGAGAATGGATTTGACTCTTTTGTCAATGTATTTGATCAAGCTTTAGTACCTCAACAAAAATATAATCCATTCCTAGAAGACATTGGAGCTTTAGCTCCTCATACCAATGCCAATGATAATTTTGATGATGCTTTTGGTGTATCACCAACTTTTAAGGCAACAACATCACCTACCTTTAATGCTCATGATCCTCTTGCATCAACTTTCTCTGATCAAAATTCTCATTCCTTACCAAATTTGGATCTAATTTTTGGTGACAGAAATCCAAATGACACAACAGTGGCACCGACTTTTCAGGCTCAACATTCTTTTAATCATGGTTCAGCACCAACCTTTCAGGCTCAACATTCTTTTAAGAATCGTTCAACACCAACTTTTCAAGTGCACAATTCAAATGATAATGCAATAGTAGAATCACCAATCTATACCGTTGAAAATCCTAATACTAGTATTGTTCCCCTGGATTCACATAATAGTTTTTACAATGTGGTTCCAACTTTTCAGGCTCAAGATTCTTTCAAGAATGGTTCAACACTAACTTTTCAGGCTCAACGTTCTTTTAAGAATGGTTCGACGCCAACTTTTCAGGCTCAACATTCTTTTAAGATTGGTTCAACACCAACATTTCAAGTGCACAATTCAAATGATAATGACATAGTAGAATCACCAACCGATATCGTTGAGAATCCTAATACTAGTACTGTTCCCTTTGATTCACACAATAGTTTTTACAATTCAACAGCTGCACCAACTTTTCAGGCTCAACATTCTTTTAGGAATGGTTCAAAACCAACTTTTCAGGCTCAACATTCTTTTAAGCATGACTCAACGCCAACTTTTCAGGCTCAACATTATTTTAAGAATCGTTCAACACCAAATTTTCAAGTGCAAAATTCAAATGATAATGCAATAACAGAATCGCCAACCTATAATGTTGAGAATCCTACTGCCAGGACTGTTCCTTTTGATTCACATAGTAGTTTTTACAATTCAACAGTGGCACCAACCTTTCAAGCTCAACATTCTTTTAAGAATGATTCAACACCAATTTTTCAGGCTCAACATTCCTTTAAGCATGACTCAACACCAACTTTTAAAGCTCACCATTCCTTTAAGAATAGTTCAACGCCAACTTTTCAAGTGCACAATTCAAATGATAATGGCATAGCAGAATCACCAATCTATACTGTTGAGAATCCTAATACTAGTATTGTTCCCTTTGATTCACATAATAGTTTTTACAATTCAACAGTAGCACCAACATTTAGTGCAAATGGAGGCAATGAAACAACACCGGCAACACAAATAGAAGATGATCCCTTTGGACCATGGCCTAGTGTGACGACCAATGATCAAACGTCTAATGTGTCATCAATGCAAGATGAAACTTTTTTGCAATTTCAGCAACTGTGGTTGGAACAACAAAACAAGATTATAGCAAAGCATATGACTTGAAAAAATGTTGTAAATGTTTAAGCATTTAAATTTTGTATAGAAGATGTTTAAGCATTGAAATAAACCTTTTTTTTTCTCTCCACATTTTTCATTTTCCCAATTTCTTGTGTTATTATTGTCACTTTTCTAGTTATTTTGTTAACTCTTCCGAGACACGCTCTAATCTGTATAATAATCCAATGGACAAAACTTAGGTACAATTCTTTATGTGCTTTTCGTATGGTTCTTAACTAAAAATACAAATTTTTTGGATATAACAAACTTTGAGAAAATTAAGGATTTAAGGAAATCATGATAAATTTAGTTAAGAACCATACGAAAAACACCTAAGGAATTGTACCTAAGTTTTTTCCTAATCCAATCTCCATTACATAATTTCTTTCATGATAAGTTGTGAGGTAATAATATGTTCATGCAAAATGGGGAATGATATGCGAAGTTTGGTTCTCTTATCCTATGAGTGAGTAGTATAGTTTTCTTCAAGGATAAATATAAGTTTGAGTTGTAATTATGACTACCTTGTATAGTTGTTATGTGTAAAGCCTATAATAATAATGCACATGTTTTTTCTTTGACAAAAAGATAATGTAAAGTTAAGCAACAATTTTTTTTTTTTTTGAAAAATTCAAGTCAAGCAACCCTAGTCTAACTATAGTGATCAATAACAAATGATGATATAGTCTCGCAAAGTAAGTTAGTCTCTACAACACGATGAGCAATACTCCTAGAAAATAGATGCAAAAATATTTAGTGTCCGACAACTCTTTGAACATAATTCTTGATCCGAGCTGGACCGCAAGAGATGATAGGAATGTTTGCATTGCGGTTGACGATGTTGGTGAAGGTTCTCTAACAGGGTGATGTACATGCAAATAATCTAAACCGTATCTTGAGTTGAGGTTGAGTGATGCATAATGAATACACATTGTGATTTTGAAGAGACATTCTCTTATATATCCAATGTCCGTTGGAGGATATTAACCTACCGAGAAGTTACGAAATGAAGAAATTCGATTTCAGGTGGATTGATTCTATTTGATTGTGAGATGATGAAAATTTGAACTTTGAATTGTCAAGAACACCATACATACTTAAACTCTTGTTTTGTAATTTCTTTCCTGATGAAATTTTGATTATTTTTCGTTCTTATACGTGAAAACTTGAAACAGTTTTAAAAAATCAAAATGTTGAAAAGTCATAATTTTTTGTGACTCCATTGGTTACACCTATATTTTAAGATTTTTTTGAGGATATAAAAAAACAGCTAAATTGACAAATTTTTTAATTTAATTTTAAAAGTGACATTTTTTTTGTTTATTTCTCTTTCATTTTGGTTAAAAAAGTTAATTTCTCAAAAATTAAGAATAAAAAAAAAGAATTGTAAATTAGTTTTCCGTAATTCCGTTTGATAATGATTCTTCTGACTAACTAACTCTTGTCTTTTGATCCCGCTTCCCATTACGCCGCCGCCGCTGCCACCACTCATCGCCACCGTGGCGCGTAGTCCCCACAGCTTCACCTTCATCAGGTTCATTCTTTGGCGATTGATTTTCTCTCTCTGATCGAATTCTATTATCATTTCAAACAAGATTCGCGATGCGATCGCCGAACAAACAAAATTTTCTATCATTTATTTTGTTAGCACGAGTTCTTACATAACCTGTTTCTTTCGATTTTGCGGATTCATCACACTTACTTTCACGATTCTTCAACTTCAGTTTCGATTTTGTTTTGTCAGTGTTAATCTCTGCAACTCTAATTTTCAGACTACATGTGTATTATTCTATTTAATGTCAGTGTAAAAAGTTTTACTCTGTCAGCAAATCACAATCAATCAAATGAATGCATTAAAAAATAGAGAAAATAGAAGATGCATCGACATTGTAAAATAGTTTTACACTGACATCCAATGAACATCTTGATCTTGTATTCCTCCAAATTACAATGATCTTTTAAAATTAGTTGTATCATTGTATGACATGACATTGATGGTTTCTTATTGGATGATAGTGTAAAACTATTTTCCCCTGTCATTGTCCACTAAGCTCTTAAAAATATAGTTATGATTAAAGTTAAACATTTTTTTTATGATTTGACGGTTATAATTGATTGACCGTGTAAAACAACTTTACACTAACAATGTTTACGAATTAAATCTTTTATGAATGCATAATTACGTAGATTTTGTTGGGCAATTTTTTTATGCAAAGTCAGTAATACTATGTTGATGGGTATATTTTGTTTCCTTAGGTTCTTTATCCGCTGAGCTTTCAGATTTTGATTGGTGAGGATGGTGCTGGTGTTGGCCCTAGGGGATTTGCATGTGCCACATAGAGCACCTGATCTTCCTGCAAAGTTCAAATCCATGCTTGTCCCTGGCAAGATCCAGCATATTATTTGCACTGGAAATTTATGCATTAAAGTATGTGTGATTTTCTGTCTTATAGGAACAAGTTATACTGATCCAAGTTGATTGTTTCTGTGTTACTTATTTTGGAAGTATATTACTTATGTTCTCTCCTTTATCGTTTACTTTCTAGAACTTTCTTACAAACATAGGGAAAATTTCCTTTGTTCGTTCTTTGTTTAGTTGGGTTCTCTTTCAGTTATGCTTAATGCAATCAAACTTTAAGAGGGTTTCAAATATTTTCTTAAATAGTATGAGGGGATTGGGTGTCAAAGTGAAGATTCTATATAGTATTATTAAGATTGCATTTCTTTTTCGAGTTGTATCATGTGGAATTAGGTGATTTACATTTTTGGTATTTGGATTGGGTAAATATTTAAATTTAATGCTTGGATTTCTAACCTAAATTTTATGTGAATTATGCTCAGGAAGTTCATGACTACTTGAAGACTCTTTGTCCAGACTTACATATAACTCGTGGCGAGTATGATGAAAAGACGAAATATCCAGAGACTAAAGCACTAACCATCGGTCAATTTAAGCTTGGACTTTGCCATGGTCATCAGGTTTGATTCTTGTTTACCTCTGAAGTTATTTTACCACTTCATGTATAATACATATTTGCAGGCATGAACAATGTTGAGAGTCTCACATTAGATATAATACAGTCTGAAAAGGTGTTTATAAATGGAAGAGATTTCTCACATTACAAATTGATTTTGTGGGGGTTGAGTTGGGTCAAACTCTAATTCTAAACGCAAGACAGTAATTTAGGATTTTACTGCCTATTAGTGGGTAATGTACTTTTCATTTTCTTGATCGAAGTTATAGACATAAGGAAACAGGAAAAACAAACTACAGGGAAGAATATGAAGTCATTCCTATTGTTTATCTTGAAACACCATGAATAGCTGAGTCTAGGTTGAATGATTTTTCTCATTGTAACCCTATACGTTGCCCATGTATGTGTTCAATTAGTGCCTCCTTTCATCTCCATTGATGGTGTTTTTGACATTTTATCTGATGGATATATAAATTTAAATTTGTTTCCACTTAGCCGTCTTTCACCAGTGATAAGGTTTTTAAGTAACTGCTTTGCTTTTCCTCTTAATTGAAGACCCAAATTTCTGCATCATTATGTATTGCTATGCTACGTGATGATAGTGTTCTTATTACTTTTGAAGGTTGTTCCATGGGGAGACCTAGATTCACTAGCAATGCTGCAGAGGCAGCTTGATGTAGACATCCTTGTGACAGGTCACACCCATCAGTTTACAGCATACAAACATGAGGGTGGTGTGGTTATAAATCCAGGTTCTGCAACTGGTGCCTATAGCAGCATCACATATGACGTGAACCCAAGTTTCGTCCTCATGGACATTGATGGTCTGCGTGTTGTGGTTTATGTGTATGAACTAATTGATGGAGAGGTTAAGGTTGATAAGATAGATTTCAAGAAAACATCCTCAAACTCTTCTGCTCACTGAACTTGGTCTTTAGTCTAGAATTCTTGTTTTTTTGTATTTTTCCTTCAAACTTTGTAAAGAGGTTCTGGTTTTAATTGCTATACATTCATTTGAACAGTTGTATTCTGGGCATATTATAGGTTTACAGGATTTATTTCATTTGACCAATTTGTCAACTGTGGAAAACATATATAGCTGATTAGATGTGACTTAATGTGATCGGTGACTAGGTTCAGGATGATATAATTTATTTCACCACTTGTTTTCTCCATATTTTTTTGATGTTATTGATAAGAAAGACAGTTCATTTTCTTCATCAAATTTTTCACCATTAACTCGAAACAGTTTTCAAATGTTTTCTCAGCTTTCAAAGCTTTGGATTCTGAAGCCATTCCTACAGTAATTTAGGATTTTACTGCCTATTAGTGGGTAAATGTTTTCTCAGCTTTCAAAGCTTTGGATTCTTAAGCCTTGTAAGTCTTCTAAAGCAACTATGGAGCAATTGACTTGCCATTCTTAGCTTCATTTTCTTCACCAACTTCCAACTTGTTTTATTTGGGCGAACCTAGAAGTTCATCCAACTTGAAAGTGCTGAGATTTTGGTCTCTTCTATATCAGGTCCTTTTGGTCTGCATATTCTTCGGTAAAAATATCAAAAACATTCAGGATATGATATTGATTTTCACATGCACTTCCCAGAATTATACACCATCAGATTTTGAATACTTCATATCGGTGAACTAGCATGTTGATTTTAACTTGTTACTACGTTGGTTGTGACTCTAATTTCTTAGCAATATTGCCACCCAAAACTTTTTTGTATTAGCAGGAGAAGAATGTAGATACATATACACTATCAAATTTTAAATTTATGAAATTCAAATTCAAAATTAGATGTAGAAGGACTCACAGGTTATACAGAGAAAACAAGTAAAATAGAAGAAGCTGTTACTTATTAATAATAAAGTAGAAGACTCAAAATAGAACTGTATATTTTGAATAAATTTGAAGCAAAGATAAATTAAATATTGGAATTTATAGTTTTACAATCATCAATAATTGTATTACCATACTTATTAACGTTATAGCAAGGCCTGTAGGCTGTTACTGTAGTACTACCATACAAGTTCAAGATAAAATAACCCTCATGTCAAAATCTGAAACTGAGGGAAGGTAAATGCCAAATTCTACTCCTTAACTCAACCTTCGATTCTTTGTAGTGAACTTTCAATTATGTCTGTTATTTTAATGTTAACTTTTTCTTCCCAGTCAGGGTTTTAAAAGACCTAGGACTTAAATATATTAAGATTCTTGTTGTAGCTGACATTGATATAAGGAATGGCAATAAAAAAGTACACAACTTTGAAAAAAAAACATTTCCAACAAATAATACCATGTAGTGGTGTCCACGTGGACAACTTTTACACATATTCATCTCTCAAGACATTGATCCATTCTGAAGCTGAAAATCATATTTTCACTGGTATTGGTGAGTACTATTGCTTTGACTCCAACTGCCGAGTCTGTACAAGTTCTATTTTTTGCATCTGAGTATAACTTTTAGAATAACTTGTCCTTAATGTTTTTTATTTTATTTTCAGGTGCTTCAATCTAAAGCAGCACATCCTTTCATTTATATAGTTGAATCTTAAATTATTTTAATGAAAGATTGTTCACAAAACTCAAAATGGAAGTATCATGTTTTCTTGAGTTTTAGGGGAGAAGACACGCGCCTAGGCTTCACCGATCACCTATATGCAGCCTTGGTGCGCAAGAGTATAATAACTTTCAGAGATGATGAAGAACTTGCAAGAGGTGAAGTCATCTCACAAAAACTACTCCTTGCAATTGAGGAATCTCTCTCGGCAATTGTCATAATCTCCAAAAATTATGCTACCTCAGCTTGGTGTTTGGATGAGTTAGTCAAGGTTCTCGAATCCAAACGTTTGTCAGGACAATAAGTGTTCCCAATCTTCTATGGCGTCGATCCCTCCGATGTAAGGAATCAAAGGGGAAGTTTTGCCGAGGCTTTTAAGAAACATGAAGAGAAATTTAGTGAAAGCAAAGAGAAAGTGCAAAAGTGGAGAGATGCATTGAGAGAGGTTGCCAACTTGTCGGGGTGGGACTCGAAAGACCAGTAAGTGAATGGCTTTACTTTTCACGTGGGTTTTAAACATCATATATTGATAGAGCCTACTTGTCCTAATAGTATTGTAAGCTAAGCACCGACATGGACACTAGACACGACATTGACACGGATGTGTTGAAACCGGTGAAAAATTGAAAAAATGAATTAATTGAACGTAATCAAATGTGTCGGTGTCGTGTTAGTGTCGAACAACTGACCCGTCTTCAATTAGAAGTGTCGGTGCTACAAAGATTGTAACTAGCGTGTGTCTGTCCACTTTTCTAAGCCAATCATTTATAATTTGTCAAAAAAAAATGATAGAAGTTACAAAGTTCTATGCGGTTATATAGAAAAATACAGTTATTTATGTTGGAGATAAAGTAACAAAATTGTAAGTTTAATAGTTTAAATGAATCCCTGTGAGCATAGCTCAATTGGCAGGGACATTGCAATATGCAAGGGTTGGGGTTCGAACCCCAAATTCCCCATTTATTCACCTTAAAGGGTGAATTTCTAGCCACTAGGTTACTTGATTAAAAAAAAAAGTTTAAATGAAGGGTAAAATTAGAAGAAAAAATGACAACACCAAAATTAGATATCCCCTTTGTATATGTGTAATAGTATAGATAGGTGCAGATGTAAGCTGACCTTGTATATATTAGTCTTTTCATTTTATATGATTTTAGTTTATGACTTGATCATATGTTATGGTTTTTGTTCTATGCAGACATGAAACTAAACTCATTAAAGAAGTCATTGCACAAGTATGGAAAAAACTGGAAACTCAAGTTCCCATCCTATAACGATGGACTGGTTGCAATTGATGTAAGATTGGAAGAACTATATTCAACTCTGAAGCTAGGATTGGAGGATGTTCGTTTCATAGGAATATGGGGTATGGGTGGGATATGTAAAACAACTCTTACTACAGCTCTCTTCAAAAAAATCAAAAGCGAGTTTGATGTAAGTTGCTTCATTGCCAATGTCAGAGAGGTCTCCGGGGAAAGGAACCAAGGTTTGCAACAGTTACAAAATAATCTTTCTCATCTGAACATAAAAGGAATGGTAATTGAAACATTAAGCCAAGGAAAGGACAGTTTGAGAAACCTTTTATCCAACAAAAAGGTTCTTCTAGTCCTTGATGATGTAAGTTCTAAAAGTGAAATTATTGTCACAACTAGGGATAAGCACCTCTTGATAGCACATGATGTATTGTTTGAAATGTATGAGAGTAAAATTTTAAATAAAAGTGAATCCTTTCAACTTTTTTGTGAAAAAGCATTCAAGAAGATGCACCTAAAGAGGGTTATGTAAAGTTGTCAGAAAGTGTGGTCGAATATGCTCAAGGCCTTCCTTTGGCTCTTGAAGTTTTGGGTTCTTTTGTTTGTGGAAGAAGTATATCTGATTGGGAAGATACTTTAATCAAGATTAAACAAGTTCCACATGATGATATCCTAAACAAACTTAGAATAAGCTATGACATGTTAGAAGATGAACACAAAACCATATTTCTAGATATTGCCTGCTTTTTTAAAGAATGGTACAAAAATAAAGTCGTACAAATATTGGAAAATTGCGGCTTTCACCCAACAGTTGGAATAAATGTTCTGATAGAGAAATTATTAGTAAGCTTTGATGGAAGAGTTATCCGGATGCATGATATGCTTGAAGAAATGGGTAAAACAATAGTTTTTCAAGAATCCCCTAATGATCCTGGTAGACGAAGTAGACTGTGGTCTGTGGAAGATATTGATCATGTGCTGAGAAAAAACAAGGTAATTGCCAAATTTAATGTTACACCACTTAATGTGTTCCTTGTATATTCTCTTGCCTATCTGAAAATTCTTGTTTATTAGGGAACTGAAACTGTACAAGTTATGGTTTTGAAATCATCGCCATCTACGCTGTATGAAGCACGTTGGGACCCTGAGGCGTTCTCGAAGATGGGTAATCTTAGGTTACTCATTATATTATGTGATTTGCATCTTTCCCTTGGTCTGAAATGTCTTTCTAGTTCTCTAAAAGTGCTTGTATGGTGGGGATGTCCACTCAATTCTCTAGTTCAACTAGATGAGCTTGTACATTTATAATTGATCAACAGTAAAGTTAAGCAGTTGTGGAATGGAAATGAGGTAAGAGTTTTTAGTTAAGAGCCTTTATATAACTTATAGTATTGACCAAGGATTTTCAAATGATAATATGTTTCTTGGTTTTTTTTGTTCAGCATTTTGGAAAGTTGAAAGTAATTGATTTGAGTAACTCCAGAGATTTACATCAAACTCCAAATATCTCAGGAATTCCAAATCTTGAAGAGTTGTATCTTAATGATTGAAAACTTGTCGAAGTTCACCAATCCATCAGACAACACAAAAAACTCAGGATATTAAGCTTGATGGGATGTGTAGATCTGAAAACTTTCCCAAAGAAATTGGAAATGTTTTCCTTGAAGATGCTATTTCTTTCTGACTGCTCAAACATTGAAAGACTTCCTGATTTTGGGAAGAATATGACATGCATTACAGAGCTTAACTTATTGAATTGCAAAAATCTTCTATGCCTTCCAAACAGCATAAGTAACCTGAAGTCTCTCAGAATTCTCAACATATCAGGATGTTAAAAAATCTGTACTTTGCCAGATGGTATAAATCAAAACAAGGCTTTGGAGGACATTGACTTGAGCAGAACTACTATTAGATAATTGGATCCATCTCTACTTCAGTTAGAAAATCTCAAACGATTATCGTTGAGAAGTTGTTGCGGGCCAGCGTCGAATTCGAGCTGGGACTTTCATCTGCCTTTTGGCAAGAAGTTCAGCTTTTTCCCAACTCAAACAGCTAACTTAACTTTACCCCCTTTTCTATTAGGTCTTTTCTCATTAACTGAATTGGATTTAAGCTATTGCAATCTCACTGATAATTCAATTCCTCATGATATTGATTGCTTATCATCATTGGAGATACTAATTCTAAGTGGGAACAATTTCGTACACCTACCCACTGACTACCTTGCTAATCTTTCAAAGCTTCGTTATTTTGAATGGGAAGATTGCACACAGCTTCAATCTTTACCATTTCTTCCACCTCATGTACGCTTGTACGTAACAGATTCAGATGCAAAGGAAGCTAATGCAGTAGATCCACAAAAGATAAGGAAGCTGTTAGAATCAAGTGACAAAGAATTCCAGTTGTCTGTGCCTCGAGTATGTGCATCTACAAGCTATAATTTTTTGCTTACATTAGACACAAAAAATCCACTTATCATTTTATAATGTATGCATGTTCATCTATTGTAGTTAATAAAAAAAATTACATTGTTTCAGATGTTTGATTTCATGTATCCTATGTACTTCAAAATCCCATCGAGATTTGATAATCAGAATTTTTTCCCCTTAGCTCGTCATATGTGTCAAATTTTGATTAAATTGCATCAGTAACAGTGGATATCCCTGATGATTGTCTTTCAAGTGACCAGTGGAGTGTGGCTGTATTTGTGGCCTTAGAAGCTGAAGTTCCACAGGATTCAAAGGAAGCTGCTATAGGTTTTCAGTTCAGATATATGCACTTGTGTTGGAACTTCGATACTCTAGGAACTGAAGATGGCTCCTCCTTATCACTCTCTGCAGGTTCAACATCATATAATAATCTTTATCTCATCACAATGGTAGTGAGGGGTGATTTTATATACATACGGAGACACCAAAGAGGGCTCTGGAAGTCAATGCACAAACCTTTCAGTAAGCATAGAAAGCCAGAGTTCAATGAAAACAGTTCGTTGCGTTTCGAAGTGAAAGTGAAAGGATGCAAGATAAGGAAATGTTGGTGGCGTATGTTGAGCAAGGAAGACTATATGGAAGACTTGCAAATGCTGAATAGAAGTGGACTTGTTGTAGCACCTTCCGATTCCGGGCATTCAGCTGGTATGGACAAATCATCTCTGGATGAATCTAATGGGAAGGATACTACTGCTTTCGATGTGTCGAACATAGAAAGGTCTAATGAGAACTTCTCTTTGGTAAGTCACCTTCTAATAATAGCATGAAATGACCACATAATTTTAATGATATTCTCCGTACATCTTAAGTTTATCCAGATCTAATTTTAAAACTCATTTTACACTTCCTTTTTCACCCTGTGTTATTAATCACATCTCACAATGTTTTCACAATAATTGATGACACCTTTTTATTTTCTAGTTAATTACCCTTGAAAGTATTATGCTCATGAGAGCACATCAAAGAATAACTATATTTTACTGGTGGTCAAGATGACTAGGTCATATCAAGAATCAATGAAAAAAATTAAGCTTCATACTGTAGAGTGAGAATATTATAATAAAATGAAGTTGTGAAAAAAATTAAGGTGACAACTATTATCGGAAAGATGATAGTGTCACCTATAATAATTTAAGCATGTGATCATAAGAACGTAAAACGTTTTTTGAAGGACAGACAATACTATGAATAATCCAATCGCTAGAGACTGAAAAGGGTCCAAAAAACTAATGTAGAACAAATTTGTAAAAATGATTTAAATTTACTTAAGCTGTCATTACCCACACTTCACAAATGAATATTATATTGCCATGTGATCCATATATATGGCAAATGCATATAGTGAAAAAAACCTTAGCTGCTGATGTTATGGTCAAACTAACAACTAGCATGATATAATTTATTTTGATTGTAATGTCCTAATTGTACTATATTCAACATTAAAAACATAGACAGCAAGGATTCAAATGTCTATTTATTTCGATTTGTTTGTCTAAACCGAGAGTACCTAAATTAGACGATGACCTGAAAAGTGGGTCTTGTAAATTATACAGCCTAAAACACTAAAATAGGGTAGCCCTTAACTTATGAGGAAATCTTATTGTAATGCTTATTTATTCTCATTCACTTTCTGTGGCCTAGTATTATCCAAAAGAAAAAACATTAAATCTCTGGAAATTTTCTTAAAAAAGTTAAATTGTTCTTAATATTTTTGGTTCGCCATTATTGGACTTTAATCACATAACAATCTTAACTTGTCTATCGCTATTCTTATATTTCAGGGGAAAACATATTCCACAATATCAGGAAAGGACTAGGTTTAAGTGTGCTAGCTTTGATATCAGCGATGGTTGGGGTTACAGTATTCCGTTCGCCTATGCATGGTTTGCGCTTCAAAAAGCCCACCACAACAATTGAGACGATAACTAATACACTATTAAAATCACATTGGATCTCGTCCAATGATATTGTATTCAAGGTCAATACACTGCAGTTGCAACACATTCCTCGTAACAGAAATGTGAGGCAGCGGTTGTCATGTCCAACATACCAACCACCAAGGAGGTTGAGTTTCTCTCAGCCACTTTTGTTTAACTTAACTAAACGAGAGACATTCTGCCGTTTACCAATTTTATTCTTATTTGTATTTTATACAACATTCATTTTTTTCTATCATTCTAATGGGGATTTGTAATGAATTTCATTTTATAATTTTTTTCTTTCTTAAAGCACAATAGTTTTGACAGGAACTTCGCAACAGTTAAAACTGCCAAAATTTTAGGAATGGTACAACGTAAAGGAAAGAAATTCAGAATCAAAACATATACATTGATGCTGATGTGAATGATAAGATATGAATGCCATAAGATGAGATATCAAAGACTAGTGCTAACCCTATGAAGCGCATACTTGTAACTGAGTATGTAATTCACTTACCGTGCGTCTTTTACTGTTGCGAACGTTCCTTGGGAGTTGGGACTGCAGTTCTAATAGAGCCTTAAACTAGTTAGATTGAGATTTCTGTGTTATGTGGTTGTAATAATGTTTGCTTATTTATTTTATCAGACTAAAAATTAAAATGATACATTACACATTATAATTTTAGCAATTAGAAGCAATATTAATAGTATTTTAAAGTAGAAATATGGTCGCCATATTTATTTATGTGAAAATAAATATATCTTTTAAAATTGATAGGAGGTACACTATTAGAAGATATGTTCTGAACTTGACAAATCAAAATCAGAGTTGATCATTGTGTTTATGTTTTTTATTCCTTTCCACTTTTACCTTGCATGCACTATTGTTGCTTATAGATTTTAATCTGGGTTTTGTTGGAAGTGTTTCTCATTAAGCTCAAATGATAAATAGCTTGGTTATCTTCAGCATGTGATCAGTACTAGGTTTATGTACTCAGACCATAATGCAACCACGTGATTGCAAATGCCAATATCTAGTCCGTGGCTCAACTCACGAATCTCTATGAATTTTAAAATATGGCCAGTATTATTCTAATGTCAATTATCTTTTTCTTGTCAAGTTTTTATAAGACCTAGGATTTTTATACAAATATTAATTATTGCAATAAGGAGTGACTAAAAAATTACTCCCAATGTGGACAACTCTTACATATATTCATCTCTCGAGACATTGAACTACTCAGAAGCAGAAAATCTTTTCACTGATATTGGTGATCACTCTTGCTTTCTCTGCAAAGGTTGGATTTCTGCAACTTCAATCTTTTGCATCTGATCAGTATAACTCTTTGAATAACCAGGCCTTATTATTTTTTACTTTCAGGTGTTTCAATTTTAAACTAGCACATTATTATTCAGTTTCAATGGAGGATTGGTCACAAAACTCAAAATGGAAGTATCATGTTTTCTTGAGTTTTAGGGGAGAAGACACGCGCTTAGGCTTCACCGATCACCTATATGCATCCTTGGTGCGTAAGAGTATAATAACTTTCAGAGATGATGAAGAACTTGCAAGAGGTGAAGTCATCTCACAAAAACTCCTCCATGCAATTGAAGAATCTCTCTCAGCAATTATCATAATCTCCAAAAACTATGCTACCTCGGCTTGGTGTTTGGACGAGTTAGTCAAGATTCTCGAATCCAAACGTTTGTTAGGACAACAGGTGTTCCCAATCTTCTATGGCGTCGATCCCTCCGATGTAAGGAATCAAAGGGGAAGTTTTGCTGAAGCTTTTAGGAAACATGAAGAAAAATTCACTGAGAGTAAAGGGAAGGTACAAAAGTGGAGGGATGCATTGAGAGAGGTTGCCAACTTGTCAGGCTGGGACTCTAAGGATCAGTAAGTGCATGCCTTTAATTTCCATTTCAGTTGTAAACATCATATATAGTCATAGAACCTACTTGTGCTAACACTACTGTAATGCAAGCTGACCTTGTAAAAATTAGGGGTGATTTACTTTCTAGAAACATTTTTAGTTTTCATTTTTCTTAGAATATAGGTTAAGTCTAACTCAATCCTTACAACACTGGCTTATAAGGCGAGGTCTAGTACCACTTACATAAACACATATTCACATATTCATATCATATCTCATATAGGGTGAGACCCCTAACACACCCTCTCACGCCCATGACCGGAGATTTTGAGTGTGATCCAAGTGGTCTGGTAGCATTTCAGGTGACCCAATAGATCTTACTGATACCAAATTGAAAACAATGTAGAAATTGAGAATTATATTATTTCAATGAAAAGTCGTCGTCTTATTGGATAAGGCACACAAAGTCAACTTTTCAAATCAAGGAGTGATATACTAAAATAAAATAAAACTGATATCAATGATAATTGCTAGGATATGCTAATAAGGAGATAGAAGGCTCATGTAGTAAACAATTATAATAGAGACAAGATAGTAGGCAAGCTAGAAAAAAGATGCACTTTAGAAACAACGAAGAACAGTGTTTTGGCATTTTATTTTATTTTTAAAAATGTTTTATCTATTTACAAAAATAAAAAATAGTGAGGACAATATTTGATTTATATTCTCTTATGTTTATTAGTTGAAGTCAAAATGAAAAAGAAAACATGAAAAGTAAACGGGCTATAGTCTTTTCAATTTATATAATTAAATTTATGACTTGATTCTATGTTATGGTTTTTGTTCTATGCAGACATGAAACAAAACTCATTGATGAAGTTGTTGCACAAGTATGGAAAAAACTTGAACTCAAATTTCCATCATATAATGATGGACTGGTTGCAATTGATACAAAGTTAGAAGAATTACATTCAACTCTGAAGCTAGGATGGGCAGATGTTCATTTCATAGGGATATGGGGTATGGGTGGGATAGGAAAAACAACTCTTGCTACTGTTCTCTTCAAGAAAATCAGAAACCAATTTGATGTAAGTTGCTTTATTGACAATGTCAGAGAGATATCCGAGGAAAGAAACCAAGGTCTACTACAGTTGCAAAATAAAATTCTTTCTCATCTGAACATAAAAGGAATGGTAATTGAAACATTAAGCCAAGGAAAGGACAGCTTAAGAAACCTTTTATCAAATAAAAAGGTTCTTCTTGTCCTGGATGATGTGAGTTCTAAAAGCCAACTTGAAAATTTGGCTGGAAGCCAGGAATGGTTTGGTCTTGGGAGTAGAGTTATAGTTACAACTAGGGATAAGCACCTGTTGATATCGCATGTTGTATTGTTTGAAATGTATGAGAGTAAAATCTTAAGTAAAAGTGAATCTCTTCAACTTTTTTGTGAAAAAGCTTTTAAAAAGGACAAGCCGGAAGAGGATTATTTTGAGCTGTCTAGAAGCGTGGTCGAATATGCTGGAGGCCTTCCTTTGGCTCTTGAAGTGTTGGGTTCTTTTCTGTGTGGGAGAAGTTTATCTGATTGGGAAGATGCTTTGATCAGAATTAAACAAGTTCCACATGATGATATTCTAAACAAACTTCGAATAAGTTATGACATGTTAGAAGATGAACAGAAGACTATATTTCTAGACATTGCCTGTTTTTTTAAGGGATGGTATAAACATAAAGTGATACAGATATTGGAAAATTGTGGTTTTCATCCAACAGTTGGAATAAATGTTCTCATAGAAAAATCATTATTAACTTTTGATGGAAGAGTTATTGGGATGCATGATATGCTGGAAGAAATGGGCAAAACCATAGTTTTTGTAGAATCTCCTAATGATCCCGGAAAACGGAGTAGATTGTGGTCTCCAGAGGATATTGATGAGGTGCTGAGAAAAAATAAGGTAATTCCTAATTCTAATATTACATCACTTTTGTTGTATTGCATTCACTGTATCTCATGATACCTATTTGAAATTTATTGTTTAACAGGGAACAGAACTTGTTCAAGGTATTGTTTTGAAGTCATCACCATCTATGTCATTTGAAGCGCATTGGAACCCCGAGGCCTTCTCAAAGTTGTGTAATCTTAGGCTACTCATTATATTATGTGATTTGCATCTTTCACTTGGTCTTAAATGTCTTTCCAGCTCACTAAGAGTAGTTGTATGGTGGGGATATCCAATGAATACCCTACCACTTAGAGTTCAACTGGATAAGCTTGTTCACTTACAAATGGTCAATAGTAAAGTCAAACAACTGTGGAATGGAACTCAGGTAAGAAGCTTCAAATAAGAGTTTCATAACTTATTATCATTAGACCAGGATTTTCTAATACTTATCTATTTATCATTTGTCTTGTTCAGTATTTTGGAAAGCTGAAAGTAATTGATTTGAGTAATTCCAAAAATCTACGTCAAACTCCAAATATCTCTGGAGTTCCATACCTGGAAGAGCTGTATCTTAATGACTGTACAGAACTTGTTGAAGTTCACCAATCTATTAAAGATCACAAAAATCTTGAGATATTGAGCTTGATAGGGTGTGTAAATCTTAAAACCTTTCCAAGGACATTGGAAATGTATTCCTTGAAAATGCTCGTTCTATCTGACTGCTCAAACATTTCAAGACTTCCGGAATTTGGGAAAACTATGACAAGCATGTCAGTCCTTAATTTAATGCATTGCAAAAATATTGTATGCCTTCCAAACAGCATTAGCAACCTGAAGTCTCTCAAAATTCTCAACATATCGGGATGTTCAAAAATTTGTAGCTTGCCAGATGGTATAAAACAAAACACGGCTTTGGAGGATCTGAATTTGAGTAGAACTGCTATTGGAGAATTTGATCCCTCATTATTTCAATTAGAGAATCTCAAAAGGTTATCTCTAAGTGGATGTGGTTGGCCAGGTTCCAACTCTGGACGAGATTTGATTCTGCCATATGGGAATAAGTTCAGGTTTTTCCCAGCTCACACAGGTTTAATATTGCCTTCTATTTTCTCAGGTCTTTCCTCATTAACTGTTTTGGATTTGAGCTATTGCAATCTCACTGATGATTCAATTCCCCGTTATATTTATGGCTTATCATCATTGGAGAGACTAATTCTATCCGGGAATAATTTTATACACCTACCCACTCGCGAATTTGCTAATCTTTCAAAGCTTCACTATGTTGAATTGGAAGACTGTCCACAACTTCAATCTGTGTCATTGCTTCCACCACATGTATGCTTGTACTCAACAGGTTCATATGCAAAGGAAATTAATTTATTAGATCCACAAAAGATATGGGAGCTGTTTGAATCAAGCAACCAAGAACTCTTTCTCTCACCTGTAACTCGGGTATGTGTTTCAAAACATTGAAATCAGGTGTCCGCTTTTCCTTTCTCCTTTTCCGTCCCTTCAAAGAAGACAGAACACATCAGCCAAAGTAAAACATAACACAATTAAGAGAAACAATTTTAGTTTTAAAGTTGAAGTGATTTTATATTTTGTTTAAATTTTGTATCTTTGCTGGAGAGATAGATAAGGAAGCGCATAGAGAAAGGTTGTCCATCTATATTACACGCACAAAGTCACTTTCTATTTGTAATGTATGCATGAACTTCTGCTGTTTTTGTAACAGATGGTTGATTACCCTTATCCTGTATACATGGAAATCCCTTCAAGATTGGATAATCAGAATTTGTATCCCTTGACTTCTTCACATGTGTCAGAAGCGGACTCAATTGCATCAGTAACAGTGGAGATCCCTAACGATTGTTGTTCAAGTGATGGATGGGCAGTTGCTGTATTTGTGGCCTTGGAGGAAATTGATGCAGGCTTTCTGGCCAGAGAAAACCAGCTTGACAATACCAAACCAGATTTGGGAGAAAATCACTTTTTTGGTTCAGAAATACTATCAACATTAATATTATTATTGGTTTTAATTTGTGTACTGTGTTTTCCGATAAACACTCGTACCAGACACATGCGCCTGCGTTGGAACTTGGATACTTCGGAACATGAAGATGGCAAATCCTTATCTCTCTTCTCAAGTTCAGGGGCAAACAATGAACTGTACCTGTTCACAATGGTAGTGAGTGGTGATTTTATTTACATTCGAAGACACCTAAGAGGGGATCAGAAGTCCATGCGTGAATCCTTTAGCAAGCATCGGAAGCCAGAGTTCAGGGAAAACAGTTCGTTGCATTTCAAAGTGGAAGTTGAGGGTTGCAAGATAAAGAAGTGTGGTTGGCGTGTGTTGCACAAGGAAGATTATCTTGAAGACTTAGAGGTGAGCAATAGTGAAAATTCTGCGGCACCTTCAAATTCCAAGCATTTTAGTGGTATGCACAAATCAAAATTGGATAAATTGAAAGAAGAGATTGCTGCTTTTGATATGCAGAATATAGAAAAATCAAATGAAAACTTGTCTTTGGTAAGTCAGTTTCTAATTCTCAACGTATAAAGTTTTCATGGTATTCTTTATACTACATAGTTTTATTATAATCCTATATTTAGGCTTCTTTTTGTTTTTGTGTCACATCACCTTTATGACATTTCAATAGATAATGATGTCTTTTTCTTCTTTAGTAAATTTGAAAGTGTGATACTCATAATAGTATGTTATATATAGCATTTTACTTTAAAACAGTCGAGTTAACGCTGCCTATCTATAAAGAATCAATAAAAGAATTAAGCTTAATATTGTAAAGAAGACAATATAACCTATTTTGAGTCTAATAGCCTATCTTTAGACTAAAGAATTAAAATGCCTATTTGTTTTGGGTCTGAATTCTAGGTACCTAAATTGGATGATGTTCTCTAAAGCGAGTCTTGAAATGTTTTTGATTTATGTAGTCCTTAAAGTTTCAATTCATCACTATTGGATTCTATGACATTTCAATCTTAACATGTTTACCGCTATCTTATGTCGCAGGGAAAAATGTTTCACAATATTAGACAAGGACTAGGTTTAAGCATGCTAATTTTGATGTCAATGATGATAGCGGCTACAATATTCCCTTCGCCTGTGCAAGGTTTTGGCTTTGAAAAGCAGACCACAACAAATGAACTCCACACCAAACCATTAAAATCACACCGGGTTTCCCACAAAACTCTATTGAAGGTCAATACACCACAATTACAGCGTAGTCATAGCATAAATGTGAGCCAACGGATGTCATTTCCATTATACTACCAGCTTCCAAGGAGGACAAGTTTCTCTCAGACTCACTTTTGTTCTTACATAACTAGATGAAGATCTCTTTGCATTGTCCCCCATGTTGCAAGACTATGTGAGATGGGAAAATGGATTGAGTTTGAGTATTTTCATGTGTGGCGTAACCAAAAAGCAAGCCCTAACTTGTATTTTCTGATATTATTTTCGAACATATCTTTATATTTTGTTACACATTTTTGTCTACTATTACAGCCAACAACAGAAATCCTAACCTTTTAGTAAATCAATTAAAGGGACAAGGGAATTAAAAGAAGACATTGTTGATGCACAAATGGAACATATAGTAATTTTGTTGCTGTTTTTTTGAGATGAAAATGAGTTAAGTCTTAAAGTGAAAACTTGTTCTAACAAAAGTATCTTTGTGAAATAGAAGGGTTGGTTGGTATTATATTTGTAGAGCCCACATCGACTAGTCCAAGGGGTAAAGTAAGCTTTTGATGTTATAAAAAGAAAGGACTTTGTTGTTTATATATCAAGGAGCCATGTGATTATCAATGTCATATTTCCTCCAAATTCCGATTTATTTATCTTGATGCGAAAGCAACGGTATAAATCGGAATGAAAAATGGAGGACATACGACTAATGATAATGTAGCTCAAAAATTGAGAATTATACTGTCAAAAAAAAATATTTTTGTTAATATATTTTTGTTGGATCAAACCTCATGACCGATCTAAGGATAGGTGCTGCCAATCATTAGATCGCCTACACTCTTCAAGCCTTGACGCTCAGGGGGTCGTGTGCGGAAGTCGGTGCTCTATCTAAGGGCATAAGACCTTTGGGGAAGACCGAGCTAAGGGTATGAGACCCTTGTGGGTGGGCCAAGTTAGAGAGACAACATAGAATGTTGAACACACAGAGGGACCGTTCGCACCTACGTATGCAAGACAAGAACATTGTCATCCACCATGGAGCTACATTAAAATTCCCTGACGACCTAGCTCCACCACCATAATTGTAAGTCATTTGTAATTGCACCAACTTTACACAACGACAACACAATAAACGACACCAACAAAGGTACCTTCGACACCGTTCTAGAACAACTTTTAGATCCATCACTTCTTGGCACCTATGATTGAGCCGTATTTATTGGAGGTGAAAATCAAACCTAAGACTACCCTTATCACTCCACTCCTTAATTCTCTGACTCCAGCCACCAAGTAAATGCTTTAACTTCTGGTGGGTCTTGTAAATATATAGTCTAAAACACTAAAATAGACAATGTTCATGCTTCATGCTTGTAGCCCTTACATTATGAAGAAAAATTATTGTTGGTCCCTAATGTTTATTTATATTCATTTATTTTCTGTGACCTTTGATTATCTCTAAAAAAAATAAAAAAAAAAGGTTAAATTACTCTTAATGTTTTCGGTTCGCCATTATTGGATTCAATTACATATGAATGTTAACTTGTCTATCACTATTCTTATATTGCAAGGGAAAACGTTTCAATATCAGACAAGGACTACGTTCAAGTGTGCTAGCTTTGATGTGAGAATTCCATTCGCCTATGCATTGTTTGTGCTTCAAAATGTCGGCCGCAACAGTTAAAATCACATTGGATTTCCTACAATGATATTTTACTTAAGGTCAATATATAAATCCAAACGTACCCTTAGAGATTAAGTTACAAACATTGATACTTTTAATATAGGATTTATTGTTTATTAGAAAAGAAAACGGAGCAAATGAAATATAAAACTTCTTAATTAAGGTGACATGATTTGGAACCCTGTTAATTCTGGGACTTCGTCTTCTTAGTTTTTTTTATCTACTATTCCTTAATTCTTCATTCACATAGTACCATCTAGGATGTTCACATCTACTTATCCAAATAAAATTCGCAATTCGATTTAGAGATATCAAAATTTGCACATAATCGAATTTTATTGGATCGGATAATCTTAAATTTTTTTCATGTTTGTCATCGTTTACTGATAATCCTATTTTCCGTGACATTGCTGCTTATCATAATTGGAGAATGGAGAGACTATAGCAAAATTATGTCTCTTAAAATAGTTTATACATGTGATGAGAAGACCTTAATAGCTCTAGTATGGAAATGTAGTAGATCATAGGATGGATTGTCCAATAGTTAATTAGACACCAAAAGGGTTTTAAAAAACACTATAAACCAAATTGCTAAAAAGGATTTAGATTTAATCGATTAGTCATTAGACATGATTTATTATTTAATATCATGTCATATTTTCATTTGATCCATACAACAAATATATCATCGTGAAAAAAGCTTTTGCTGATGTTTTTTGGCTGAGCAAACAACGGCGATGAAAAAATATATTGTAATATCCCGCGTAGGCATAACTTTTATCAGTATCAGAGGAGTTATGAGTGAGTAGGGGCAAGTTGTAATTATGAGAGGAAGGAGCTTTATATAGGAGGAGGATGGATATTTCTTCATTTTTCCATATTTCCTTCTCTCACTAAGGATCAGAATTTTCCCTCCCTCTCTCTCTAGATTTTCGGTCAGCATCAGCAGCTGTCATCTGCCAGTTTTCTTCCCTAATTCTTGAGTTGAAAGCAAGCAAGCTTTTGGGGAAAGTTTGAAGCAAGAGGAAGCTTAAGGAAAGAGTAAGACTAAGCTAGGGTTTTGGTACAAGGAAGCTGTCAAGAATCAGCAAGTAATAAGTGAGTTCCTTAGAGTAGCAATATCCTTTATGGGTTATATTGTGTGAGAATTGTAATTCAATTCTTAGGATTTTAGTGAAAAGGATAGTTTTCCCCTTTTTGGTACATAATCTTGATCCCTGGTTAATCCTTGAACCCAGTGCGATTTTATAGTTTAAAAGGAGTCTCTAGCATGTTTTGAAGATTTCTGGGCAGTTGGGTACCAAGGTTTTTAATGATTGAAATATGTTTTTCAAAAATCCTGTGTTCTGCTACAGTCGCAGAGCGACCAGAGGTTTGCTCTGCGAAGTAGCAGAGTTTTGCTACTGTCTATTTACGCCTAGCCAACGCCTAGACTTCGCTCTGCAACGTAATCAGAAGCTGAGTTCACAGAGCAAATTTTTTGGACGCTCTGCGAAGCTTCAGACTCTGGTATATCAGACGCTGAGTGTTCAGACTCTGAATGTTCAGAGTCTGAAGGTTCAGACGCAGGAGATCGCAGAGCGAAATCTGGGGTCGCAAAGCGAAATTGCTCAGAACCATTTTTTATTAACAAATAACTGTACCATGCCCAAGATCTTCGAAATGCTTTGTAATAAAGATATACAAGGATTAATCTAGGATACAGATATGTATCATACAAAGTGTTGGGTTATTTATCCACAGGAAATCAGGTTAGTTAAAGGATAGTTTCAGGATACCCTTAACCAGGCAGGACATAGTGTACCGTAGGCAAAGGTACTAGGACATTCCCGTTCAGGTACATTTATATGTACATCAGGACGTACCATAGGTAGTGGTACGAAGCTAATATCAGGAATTACTCAGGTTATATGTATGTATATATGTTGATAAGTCGTGGCGCAGGTACGCTTCAGATTTATTCTGAATATGCCAGCCCGTTAGGGAGCCTACATGACAACTCACATATGTATATATGTTCAGGAAATTATCAGGATAATGTATTATATCAGGAATAATACTTAAATATTTAATCAGGATAAACTTTGTGTCTTCTGGGTTCTCGCAGTTAGAGAGCGCATGGGGTTCCAGTATTGCTGGAATGGGAGGAAGTTTCCGCGAGAATAACCACACATAAGTTTATAGTGTGTCTTCTGTGTTCTCGCTAGTTAGAGAACAGGGGGTTCCAGTACATCTGGAATGGGAGGAACTTTCCGTGAGGATAACCACACACACAGGCAAGAGGAGTCCGGTGATTAGCCTCAGATAGGAATTTTCACCGGTTATCAGGGGAATGTGCTCCGAGGTTACTCCACTCGGGGGCATTCCGTAAAATCAACTCAGATAATAATGTTTGTTCAACGCTAACATCTAACATAATATTATCAGGAAAACATTTTATATGTTATCAGGCAGGAAGTAATATCAGGCAGATGTTAGTTATCAGGCGGTGATCTTAGGTTTCCCCTCGATCACCAAGTTATCAGTTAGTAGTCTAGTTTTGATGACTACATAGTTTATCAGGAATAGACAAGAATAATCCTATATGGGTAGAGTTCAGGCTTGGCGATCATAGTTTTCCCCGAGATTGCCAACAGTTGTGCATGGCGACCCTAGGTTCCCCGTGGTTGCCAACAGTAGGTTTGGTGGAGCTCACTG
The DNA here is from genome assembly GCA_018208015.1 of Medicago ruthenica. Classification (NCBI taxonomy): domain Eukaryota; kingdom Viridiplantae; phylum Streptophyta; class Magnoliopsida; order Fabales; family Fabaceae; genus Medicago; species Medicago ruthenica. The sequence goes on along the minus strand of CM031373.1, from coordinate 66,965,207 downwards.
AGACATTATGTCTCATCCCATTCCTTCTGGTGCAGGTTCGCAGGTAGCACGACGCAAGGGTAAGGAGAAAGCTTTGGACTGATCGTGGTGGTTTATTTTTGTGCTAGTCACAGTGTATACATTTTGTATGATGATGTATTTTATCAGGGATGTGTTGTATAACAGTTGGATGTATTGATACTTATGTTATGTATCATATGTGATGAACTTTTGTATTGTAAATTCATGCATCCAGTACGAAATTCTAATACTCGTATAAGATCCTAGGCAATCTTTATATGGGTGTTACATATATAACCTAAAAGAATCCAAATGCCTATTTGTTTTGATTTGTGCGTTTGAATTCATGGTAACTAAATTGGAAGATGTTCTCTAATGCGAGTCCTGAATTATACAAAGCCTGAAACACTAAAACAAACAATGTTCGTGATTTATGTAGTTCTTCAAGTTTGAATAAATCATATTTATTGGTCTCAATATTTATACACTTCTATTTTATAAAATCAATTTTTAAACAAAAATGTCAATTATTAATAATATTTTCAATTCATCACTGTTGAATTTCAATGACATATCAATCTTAACATGTTTACCACTGCCAAATGTGATATTCCATCAGTTGTGTGTATGTTTTTGACGCTCCCAGCATTGAGTGCAAGAATTTGTATAACATTACACATTTATATGGTTCATAACAAAGAGATCAAGAATTTGTTGCCTTGCCTCTCAGTGATATTGTTTCAAAGCTTAAGTATAACTTTGCAATTTTTTTCCTGTTGCTGTTTAATTTTTGGATAAAATGATTCAAGTAAGCAAAAACTTATTTTGTGCAGATTAGTAATGCATGAACATCACGAGGAGGGTATAAAAGCATTAAATGTGGATCCTGGAATTTCAAAATGCTTGTTCATGAAAAAATTATATTGGGGACTATATTGATTAATTGTCATAAACTTTACCGACTAAATCGACTATGTGGATCCTGGAATTTCAATGCATTAGATTTGGAACTTTCAAAATGCTTTGTTCCTGGCACACCAATGACAAATAAATGTGAGAATAAAAGTTTCATTGCACATGGCATTGAAGGTTTGCTTCCTCAGAAAAGAGACCAAGTTTCACTAAAAAATATTGTTCTTGTTCTGTTTTGAGAAAAGGAAATGAAGAATGATCGGAAACAACAGAATGTGAGATTTAAAATGCATTTGTGGTTTGGGAGAAGTGTGACGGACAGAAGGGTTTTCTAGAGCCCACATCGACTAATTCACAAGTTAAATAAAGCCTTTTGAAGTTATAAAAAGAAGACTTATTTTTCCTTTTAAATCAATGAGCACAAAAGAGGTCATATTCCCTCGATTTCCACCATTAGGTCTCTTTATTTTGTTTCTTTCGTGAGTTTTGATTATTTGATACTATATATCACTTTTTTATTGAATTGTTTTTGGTTACTTTCTATTGAATGTTCTTTTGATTTCATTTATGACTTTCTCCATTTGTTTTGTTTGGAGAGATAAAAATATGAGTTAAAATCATCTCCATTTGCTAAAAATAAATTGATATTGTTATTTGGTGAGAGATAGATACAAAAAAGTATGTAGTGGATCTTACCACTAAGTGGGTCCCACTACTATTAATTATTTTCAAACTTCTTTGTGTCTTTATCTCTCCAAATGAAAGAAATGGAGAGACTAATAAATGAAGAAGATTTTGACTCTAAAAATATATAAAAAGTAAAAAATAATTAATGATGGTGGAACCTACTTAATGATATGATCTACAACTTTTTTTTTGTGTATATCTTTCTAAATTGGATTCTCCATTTATTTTTATAAAGGGAGTTTTTTTTTTTACAAGTATAAAGGGAGATTATTTACCATTATCTATATAAAAAATCCTTTTAACCTTTTAACCTGAAGAAAATTCCTCGAATTTTACATTCGATCCCTTTTTGCAATTATATTTGAATAATGAAGAAAAACGTTAAAGAAAATAGAAGTTTTAGGACAAATCTATGAGAAGGACCACCAAGGTTGAGCTAAATTAGAAACTTATGTATTACATTGCAATTGCACATAAACTTATTATTACTATTATAATAATAATAATAATAATAATAATAATAATAATAATTATTGTTATTATTATTAATATTATTGTTGAAAACATTTGTTGATGTATGTGTGTGCGCGCGCATGCGTGACTGCGTATAAATGAGTTTGATTTGTGTTTTGATCATATAAGGATTATCCCTATATGACATTGATATTATTGTAACTAGACTTCGACCCGTGCGATGCACGAGTTGTTTTAGAAAGTCATAATTAAAACACACTGCACATCTAAAAGTCATCTTATTCCTTTCACGACACGTGGCAGCCTTCCCCGGCCAGCTGGATCTCACTCCCCACGTGCCTGCCACGTGGGCGTGGTCATGTTCTCGCTGTAACAACTCGGGAAGAGGGAGGGCCCCTTTAATGCATCCAAAGCGGGCTGCCCACGTCAAAACCCGAGCTAACGGTCCTATTTTAAACACGTCTACTAGGTCTTCCCCACGTTCCCATTGTGGGCCGAGATCCTCGGGAGGAGGACCAAGTCACCGCTCCAGGTGGCTTGAGAGTCCCGCAAAGGTCGCCCCTACTCCCCTAGGTCAGGGAGGTATAAAAGGAGGCCGGAACGTCTCACGCAGGGATGACGTTCATTTTTACGAAGAAAAACCCTAGCCAAGCTCTTGAGTCTAAACATCACTCAGGGGGTTGGTACCATTGCTCACCTAGCAGGAACAGTTGGCGCCCACCGTGGGGCCCGGTAAAACGTTCCCAGGCCTCAGTTTTTCCTAACCAAACATTCAGATAAGCCAAATCATTCAATTCGTAATGGCCGGATCCCGAAACAACAACGTCGATCCGGACTCCGTTACCGCCATGCAGCTCCAGCTTGAGGAGCTGCGCCAACAGAATGAGGCGCTTCAGGCTTCCGTCCAAACTCTTCAGCAACAGCAACATCAGGAGCAACAAGACGACAAAGAAGGTTCAGAATTGGAGGACCCCCAGCCCCTATCCGCCGAGATTTGGAACGCTCCAGTCCTGGAGAATTTCAAACCCCCACATCTCGCTTCATTCGATGGGAAGTCAGATCCCACCGAACATCTGACGGCGTTCAACACTCAGATGGCGATTATAGGAGCGGTGGACTCCTTGAAATGTAAGTTGCTCGCAGAAACCCTCAAGGAGGCAGCCCTCAGGTGGTACATGGGTGTGCCTCGTTTTTCCATAACCAGCTATCCCGATTTCGCCAGTTTCCGGCTCCTGGGAGGTCTGGGGTTGACAGGGGTGGTTCTCATCAGTCCGGCTCCTTTTTCCTTTGAGCAACAATGTGGCGTCTGCGGCAGCCACGACTCGGGTTGGGACGGCATCGATGGCGTTCGCCGCCCCTGTCAATGTTGTGTCACCAGTGTCCCCAGCCTTGCGCTTCTCCCGCATCATCAGGTCGGCGGGATCGCTCCTCCCACGAGTGTCGCCTTCGTCAGCCCTTTTTCTTTTCGCCCGCTCTAGGGCCAATTTCTTCTCCACAACAGACTTCGGCACCATTGAATCTGCATAAAAAATCATAAAACTCACATTAGCGAAACACAAACTTGACTGCAAAACGGCATCGCCTGCTGTGGGTATGAGTGATACCTATGTATTCCCCAAGAGCCACAAGGTCGTGTTCTTTGTTGATAAGTTCCTTCACGCTCAGAACTTCCATGTGTTCCAGGAAGTCGACTACGTCCTTTTCAGCATCGCTCAGCTTGTCGTAGTTATACCCCGATACCGACAGGGGCTCGCCGGACCAGTACAAAGGAAACCCCTCATCGCCGCCTTGATCCATGAAGACGGGAATAGAGGCGTCCAGCCCCCTCACTTTGAAGAATTTCCTCTTCCAATTTTTGTAGTTGTTTGCAAAGAGGGCAAACAGGCCCCGTCACTGCTGGGAGTTAATGGACACCCACGTGCCTTTTCCCACTCCCTTGGTGCAATAGAAAGAGAGAAATGCGCCCACAGTTGGCGCCAAACCCAAACCCTGGCACAAAACTTCAAAGCCCCTTACATAAGCCCAGCCGTTAGGATGGAGTTGAGACGGTGCCACATTTATTGCTTTCTGGAGCGCAGCTTCGAAGGGCGTGAAGGGAATCCTTACCCCTAAGTCCGTACTAGCGCAGGCGTACATATAGAACGCCTCGTTTGGCACCCCTCGAGGGCGTCGCATAAAGACCTTTTCCCCTTGGACGCAGGGTTCCGTGACAATATCCGCTTCATCACCCATAGAGGATACCGCCTGATTCTCCCGGAACTCCGCCACTCTCTTCGCGGTGCTAAACAAGGAGGACTGGGCGGCCACATTCTCGTCCACCCATCCGGCGCTCGTTTCAGATTCCGCCATTTTCCCCTCTCGCTCACCAGGTCCTAAAGAAAAGAGAACAACTACATCACTATCATGGCTACTGCTACTGGAAACACTTAACTCTGAGAAGAGGGGGGCAGTACCGTCGTCGCTGTCAGAGCTAACCTCAGAAGCGACGAGGGGGTGTTCAAAATAGTGTTGATCCACGAGTGCCCCATCTATTGTCCCATCCGCCCTCCTGGTAGTCCGAATGGCAGCGTTCCACACTTTGCGTCGCTCTTCCAAGATGGGAGAGCCCACCGAATTGCCCTCACGGTCGCACTCCCTTATCACTACCTTTTTCTTTCCTTTTAAAAGCATTTAAAAAGCGTAAACGTAAATGAGAAGGGCAAGGGAGTTACCTGTTTTAAAGTAAGAGGTAGGTTGCAAAATTCGCCGGCGCGCTAGCAGAAGCAGTTGAAATGAACGGAAGTGATAGGTTCTGACGAGACAAACAACCCCTATTTATAAGCAAGGGGTCCTCGAGCTGCGTGCATGGTCTGAAAAGGCACGAGATTAAACGGTTCAAAAGGCCCGTCTTTTCAGTTCTGCTTGGCTGAGATTACATTGAAATGGGAAAAGCAGACGGATCCTCAGCCGTTCGGATTATAGTTCGAACAGTCGCTACTTATCCACCATTGGATTCAAATTAAATGATTTCGGCGCTGATAAGGTACATGCATCCGCAGGACGTTATGATAGGGACAACCACCGAAGCGATCAGCAGGCCGCCAGTTCTCACTACAGGCTATATTTCACATCGTCGTATGGTAGACAATCACTCAGCCCCGCAGGGGGAATCTTGTGGTCGCCCACGAAGCTAAGGCCGAGCACCTCGTTAATCACTTTGCCTCTTTGAGCCTCGTGCTTGGGGGGCTGTGTACTGTCATGTTATTCCTTTCACGACACGTGGCAGCCTTCCCCGGCCAGCTGGATCTCACTCCCCACGTGCCCGCCACGTGGGCGAGGTCATGTTCTCGCTGTAACAACTCGGGAAGAGGGAGGGCCCCTTTAATGCATCCAAAGCGGGTTGCCCACGTCAAAACCCGAGCTAACAGTCCTATTTTAAACTCGTCTACCAGGTCTTCCCCACGTTCCCATTGTGGGCCGGGATCCTCGGGAGGAGGACCAAGTCACCGCTTCAGGTGGCTTGAGAGTCCCGCAAAGGTCGCCCCTACTCCCCTAGGTTAGGGAGGTATAAAAGGAGGCCGGAACGTCTCACGCAGGGATGACGTTCATTTTTACGAAGAAAAACCCTAGCCAAGATCTTGAGTCTGAACTCGCACAGGGGGTTGGTACCATTGTTCACCTAGTAGGAACAGTAACATAGACTACACCTTAACTTCAAAACACCAAGTAAAAATGGCTCCCTCATAACATCCCTACATAAACATCATGTCTTTGATGGTATCTCTTATATCAGTAAATTATGTCTTTGCAGTCCAATATAAAGTTTAACATCATATTACCCTAGTCATGGATGTTACCCAATGTGAGCATCTTTCAAAAGTGCACCGTCTACAAAAAGAATGCAGGAAAAATTAATTAAAACAAAGAACAAATTAGCAAAACAAAAAGCAAATACATGGTTCAAAAATAAAATAGAATAGAAAATTGTAAAAGAAGAATTAACATAAATTGTTGCTTCGTTGAACTTATGGTTTTTGTTCCTGTTCATACTTTCTGCTCCAAGAATTAACATTTAAGGGGATTAATTTTATTTAGTTATCAGTTATAATACGATTAAATTCTTCAAAAAAAAGTAGAATACGATTAACGAAAAGGATACATAATATAGAATTCATTGACTACCTTCATTCCAATTTTGGTGTGTTGAGTCTCTTAAATAATGGACATTACTACTTTGCTGTAAAAAAACACACACAACAATGAGTTGTGAGCATCAAATTTGTAGATAGAAAAATTAACAAATGAATAAAAATCAAGTTGACGTAGATTGTTCTGTCCGACAAAATATTGTATTTGACCGTCACAATAAGCCGAGGATAATTAAAAGAAATCCAACATTATAAATGGTTCTCCAAAAAATCAAAAAAAGATGCAGAGAAAAATCAGAGGGAAAGTGGCATCAACGATGATATGAGAGAACCAAACCATAAGGAAAGTCACATCAACAACCATAAGAAACATCATTTTCAAAAAATAAAATGAGAATGAGAAGTGGAAATAGTTCAAGAACATACCAAATAACACATAAGCCATAAATATCTAATCTGCATGGCTTGTCTGTTGCCACGCCTATTAAAGACAAAAGCAAAACAACTAAATAATTGTTACTTTGTAGAGCTTTGTAAAGCTTAACAGGACCACCATATCAAAGTAAAAAATAATTCACGCTACACTATAAAAGTTCAAAGTAACAAATAAAATAGGAAAAGAAATCGAGAATCTAATGTAGAAGAAGATGAAGGTACAAACCTTGTGCAACAGAGACACTCATATTTAGTAAAAAAACCAAACATGAACAGAACAATGATGAATTTTAGAGATAATCTGTCTATAACAACCGCATAAACAACATGCCTTCAACAATCTATTTATCTGCATTTTGTAGAAACTTAGCAAAAATAAATGAATGCTTTAAACTGATTCATATAAACGTCAATTGCAAGAACATATTAATATATAATATCAAAACAAAACAGAATAAGCACCATTACCTTATCCTCATATTCTCAAAACCTGCAAAAGAAAGTTCATTTCGGAAAAATCACCTTTTTTTCTTTTTTGAATCATTGTATGCATGCAGTTACTAATTTATGTGTTGAAGTTGTTAATTGCTGAATTATATTTGGGGAAAGAAAGAAAGTGGGGGGCGGTAGTGGGGTAGTGGCAAATATGAGTTCTTGTTTTCCTTCTCTTTAATTGCATATCTCATTTGGCGGTTAATTGCTGAATCAGATTTGGGGAAAGAAAGAAAGTGGGGGCAGTAGTGGGAAATAGGATTTCTTGTTTTCCTTCTCTTTAATTGCATATATGTTTTGGAATCAAACATGTAGACATTATAAACATTAATGTCCTATTCGCAAATCATTGGATCTAGACCATCTTCAACACAGTTTGTTATGAAACGATCGGAAAAAAAAAAAAACAAAAGAAAAGGTGCAAAAATTACACCAATTTAAGTTATTAACTTTATTTTGTGACCAAATAATATTACCAGTTTGTGTTTCCGAATTCCTTCTTTCTCAACCTTCATATTCGATTACATTCATTTTAAAAGAACAACTAAAATAAGCAAATTGAAAATAGTAAACATGTTTCAAAAGTCAAAGTGAGAAAACAAAGCAATGTTATAATCTAGTGTAGTGATTTTTGCAAATAAAAAGGCAGAATAAATAACTTCAAGTAATTAATATAATATAAGAGAAACAAAAAGGTAGACAAAATTACACTAAAATTGTATCGATAAAAGTATATGAAAAGGAACTGCTATCAAAAAAGGAATTGCAATGACGTTAGTGGCTTTTAAAAAAAATGACATTTTCATGTGCTACCTGATTCAATTCCTTGCAGACATTTTTTTTCATAAAAATTAATTAGGTCTGTCAAAAAGGGCGGGGTTATGGTTATTAGGTTCAATTGCATGATGGTGAGAGAGATGAAAATGAGTGAGAAATGATTTAGGAATTGTGAGATTGAAAGAAAGAGGGCCCAAAATTTGTGTTGAATACATAATATTGAAGCAATTGCATGTCATAAAAAACATAAGTACCTTGGTGGTAAGGGTTAGTCATTAGGGTTAGATCAGACTACCTAACATTTAATACTATAAAGATGACATTTAATTAGTGGTATCTTGGCTAGCTTCTTCAAGAAATTCAAATGTATAGGTTTACTCAATACAATTGTCTGATCTATGAAATGATGGAGAGAGGATAGAGGAAAAGAAAAAATATACAATTGTCTCATCTATGAAATGATGGAGAGAGGATAGAGGAAAAGAAAAAATATGAAAGGAAGGGGAAGATACAAGCAAGAAAAAATATGAAAGGAAGGGGAAGATGCAGGCTAATAATTGAAAATTTGAAAATAAATTAGGGATTTTTTTCGTCAATTTGGGATGTGACAAAAAATACTTGGGGTGTGGTTGGAAAAATTCTTCTTGTTATCACCATTTATGTGATATATTAATTTTGTATTGTGCTTGAAGGTAGATATGATGAGTACTGTATTGACTGTATTACTTTTTATTGTTGAGGTCGTCGTCGGAGCCTATGCACCATCACTTCAGAATCCTTTTGTGACTACAACGTACGGTCCCCCTCCTCCGCCTACGCCTACCTATTCTATTCCTCCAACGGGTAGCTCTCTAGATCCTTCAACGACCTCCTTTACTATAAAAGGTGTGGTTCTCATAGTAATTGGGATGGTCGTCAGAACAATTCTTTTATTATCTGTCGTTGGCGCAAGTGTTTGGCTTTTAGTCATAACAAAAGTCATTACCACCAAAATTTCCTAATTAACCTTATTAAAACTCACTAAATCACTAAATTAATGGGTTAAATCGCCATTTCATACAATTTAATCAGATTTTACATCTTCCAATCAGACTAATTAATATGTTTTGAATCATTTAATTACTTTCACTTCTCCAAAGTTTGACACATTCCCAATTCACCCTATCAAAGGACACTTTGTTGGAAACCAAAGGTCAATCATTCAATAAAACATTTTTTTTACAATAAATAAAACACTAACCATTGGCTATAATTACATGTTATTTTCTACTTTATATAATTTTCACAAATCGTAAATTTATAATTTGAGTATATATTATATTATTAAAGGATATTTTACTTATTAACCATAATTAATTTAACCCAATAAAAACAAAAAACAAAATTATATAAGTAAATATATATGGTACTTATTGAAACATTGGTTGATATGAATATGCGTGCGCGCGTGCTTACGTTACCTGCAAGTCAAAAAAAAGTAAAACGAGAGATGAGAGTTTGTTCGGCAAAGAGGAGGAAGGGTAGTGGTTCAGTTTTGTTTTTTCCATTAAGCCCTGGTTTTTTCGGTGTTTCACTTTAAAAAGATGCAGAGGGGTTATCAAAAGAGTTGACTCGTTCTTTTTTTTTTTTTGAAAGATTTGACTCGTTCTTCTTATCTTTGTGAAGAAAGTGATATTGTAATTCAAAGGCCAAAGGGTAGCTTCTGCCTTAATTTATTGCTTTTTTCCTTCAATGGCTAAATATTAGCGGCAGTCCATTTACATTTCTTCGTAGGGGCCGTGGGTAGCCCGTTAGCCCACGTAACAAAAAAAAATCATAAATATTATGTATATTTTTTAAATTATTCTTTACTTAGTTGATTATTAAATTAAAAATTAAAAGTGAAAAATCAATGAATTAACACACAAATATAAAAGTAATAAAAAGTTATATTTATCCATTTCGTTACTTACAACTTAGATCGAATATATAAATATTTGTAACCATAACATACGTAATTTATTTAAAATTTCTTTCCTCGCCGTTTTAGTTTGCGACGTTTGTACGAAAATGTTTACAATTTTTTTTTGTGCTAGAAATTATTTAAACATATTAAAAATATTATTTATATGAAATTTTATAGGGATATTTTATAGTACTTTTTATTAAAAAATAGTAATTTTTAACACGGGCCGGCCTGTTTAGCCCGCAGCCCGTGTAGGGCCGGGCTCGGATAGTATTTTTCAAGCCCGTATGACAACTGGGCTTTTTGGCCTGGCCCGATAAAGTCCGAAACCCGGTTAGGACCGGCCCTAAACGGACAGGATAGCCCGTTTTGACACCTCTAGTCACGCATGCGCACGCGCGCACACATACATCAACAAATGTTTTCAATAATAATAATAATAATAATAATAATAATAATAATAATAATAATAAAAGAGACAATGAATCACTAAAAAGTTTCATTGTAAGATACATGCAATTCATAGATGAGACAATTCTTTGTTGCTAATAAATTAATTAAAGTTTTTTTTGTAAAACGAAAAAATAATCTTACACATTTATATCCATTCTAAAAAGTCATAAACTGTTATTTTTCAAATTCGTCTTATGTGATTTCATTGTTTTAACGTTCTTTTCGTCAAATTAATAACTAAAAAAAAGTGTCATTAAATTATAAAATTTATACACGAGACAATTGTTTATCACTAATAAATTAATTAAACAATTTTCTTTGTAAATTAGAAGAAAAGAATAACAAATCTTGCACAATTTTATCCATTTTAATAAGTCACGAGTTGTTTTTTGTCAACTTTTTCTTATGCAATTGCATTGTTTTTACGTCCCTTTCGGCAAATGAATTATTGAAGAGTGTCGTTGGAAGATCCAATTCATACATGGGACAATTGTTTTTTTTACTAATGAACTAATTAAATTAAATTATATCTTTCTAATAAAAATGAGAATAATTATAATTACAAAAATTAGTGTTTTTTTAATATCTTCTACATAAAAAAGAGAACTATTATAATACATCAATTCCCCTAAAAAAATTATAATACATCAATTAAAAAAATACACTATATAATTTTGACGTTTTTTTTCTCTAAATGAGTCACTAAAGAGTGACTCTGAGGCGTACAATATTTCATACATGAAACAACTGTTTGTCACTAATCAATTAGTTAAATTTACTTTTTTTTATATATATTCTAAATAAAAATGAAAATAAATATAAGATACTAATTATAATCTATTATAAAAATCATACACGACACAAGGTCTATCATGAAAGAATTACTTAAAATAATTTTTTTACCTCTCATTGAACTTAACAAAATGATCCAACCGATCACGCTTCATTAAAAAAAATCCCAATCAAATAGATCATTAATAATTAACGCTAAATAACAATATACCATTATTTATATGAACAATAATAATTTAGTGAAGTACATTTATCAGTATTTTTTCAAAAATAGAATAGTTAACCGTAATGATTTGGGGGATTTCAGATTTTATAAATATAAGTTATTCAGGACCTAAAAGTTACAATTAAATAATTTAAAAGACCTAGGTATTACGAAAAATACTTAAAGAACTAACTTGTTATAATTAAATAACTTAAAAGACGTAAGTGGTAAAAAAAAAACTTAAATGACCAAACGTGTTATAATTAAATAACTTAAAAGGACATCTGGTGCAATTTAGCCTTGATTTTATTAAATCCACGGGCTTAAATGGTGTAGAACCATTGAGCATGCCCAATTTTTATTATATTTTAAAAGATTTCCCACTTAACCAAACAAATTGTTCTCCTTTTCTTTTCATCAAATATGCTATAGTATAGTATGATAAGAGTCAAAGAGTGTCATGAATAGAGTTAAGTGATAAGTGTCAGGAAAAACAACAAAATTTTATTGAGTTTTAGGGAGAGATTAGCACCTGAGAGAAGAGGTGATTATGCAGAAGAGTTTATTGACACTTACTCTTTCATCATGCACACATTGTTTTATTAACTACTGTTAGTTACCACTTGTTAGTTAATAAACTAAGGTGCCCACAAAACTAAATTTGAATTAGCTCATTCAACAACAAAGATGGTCTCCGATTTAATTCTCACCTCCAAATGTTTCAAAAACTGAAATTAAATTGCTAAGAATTTTATATTTGGCATTACGTGTTGGTGATTAATTGGTTTATTCAACACGATTAATAGACCAAGGGTTAGGAATTCAACTTTTTCTCTTTTGGATTTAGTTGATTTATGAAACCTAAACAATAGACTCCTGATATTGAATCAGACCCTTTAGAGTAAACAACTCAATTTAAAGTGAATACTGTTAACCCTCAACAATGACAATAAAATTTAATCGCAATACATATCTTCAAAATGAAATTTAGGTTACAAACAAATTTAATTTTCCTAATAAAGCTAATAACCTCAATCTAGGTGACACCCAAGATAATTAATTTGATACAATGCACACCCAAATAATGGACTGATCATAAAACTGTCAACAAAAAAAAAAAAATTATTACAAAGCAATGAATAAATCACTGAGTTCAGTTCAGTTCAGCTCAGCCACTTCTCGGCGCCGGAACATCACGGTAACTCTTCAGCCCCGCCACAGTAAACGGAACATCATAAACTTTCTTCATATCAGGATAAAACATCCCAAAATTCCTCTCCGAAGTAGGTCCCACTTTCCCATTCTCATTAAAAAGCGCAAACAAATAAACGGTCAGATTCGCATTCGGCCTTAAAGGGGTCCCACCGTTATTCAGAATCTTCTTAACAAGATTACCGTTATACGCAGCAGCGTTCTGTGGGGACGCACCCACCTCATTACTATCACCTTTCGAAGGCCAACCCGTTTCACTCACAACCACTCTAACGTCGTCGTATTGAAGCGCGTTAAGCGCTGCAAAAACCGCGTCGATTTGCGCGTCGAAGATGTTGTAGTATTTTAACCCGTTACCCGGATCCACATTACCCGGGTTTTCACGAAATAGAGCGTAGTTTAAAGAGATGACGTCAGCGTTTGACTCGTAAGCGAAGAAGGGGTAAACGTTGACCATCAAATACGACGACGTTTCACGGAGGAAGTTTAGCATTGGTTTAATAACGGGTTCTATGAGTTCGGGTTTGAATGACCCAGTTGAAGATGGGTAAGAGGATCCGAGAGCGGATAAAGCGATGGGTGAAGAGATTTTGATGGAATTGTCGAGGTTGTATTTGATTAAAGCTTTGTGAATGTTTTTCATGGCGGGGATTAGGTATTTGGTGGTGTTGTGTGTGTCGACGAATACTTCGTTACCGACGGCGATGGCTTCGATTAGGGTTTTGGGGTGGTAAACGACGACGTTTTTTTGGAGCCATGTGAGGGCGTAGGAGAGTTTTTTGGCTGTGTGAAAGAGTTGTTCGTTTGGGAGGTTTACGGTTACTTTGATTCCGGATCCGGATAAGGATTTAAGAACGGCAGGGTCGGTGTCGTAGAGTTTGACCCGGTCGATTCCTTGTGATTTTAGAAGCTTAACTACTTTGAATGCTGAGGGTAGGTTGTTTGCTATGCGACCATAGTTCACTCCAATGGAACTACCATCTGTAACAAATAAATAAACATACATTAGCATTAAGAATCTAATTAATACATGTAACAATAATCTATGAAATATAGACACCGACATAATTAAATGGAATCATATGTGTAATTGTGATGTGTCAGTGTCCAACACTGACACGTATATGACACCAGACACACACTCGATCGGAAGTGTTAGTGCTACAGATGCAATAATGTAAACTGTAAAAGATGGTGAAATCACATGTATATGTGAATGTGACTTATCAGTGCTGCTGATGCAATAATGTAAACAGGAAAAGATGGTGAAGAAGTGGAATGGAAGCAATACCTGCAAGTAGGGGAAGGGAGAGGTAAGAGGAAATGAGGATGGAAAGAATGAGTAGACGATGCATGGTGGGATAGGGAATGAGTGTGTTATTAGATTAGAGAGTGGTTGTTCCTATTTATACAAGGAGGTGTTGTGTTGAGAATTGAGAAAGGAGAAAAACATGGAAAATCAAATAGATTTGGTGGATTGGTCCCACCGAATGATGAAGGACACGTTGGCCAAGGAAACAAGACCGTTCTATGTTTGTACTGATTGCCGGTGAAGAGATCTGAGGAAATATATCTATGCTTCAAGTTCAGTGTGGGTCTTGTCTTTTCTCTTGGATTTGCTCCACGTGTTCTGTTTATATGACAAACTGAAACGTTCATTTGATTTGTGCAAATGTGTGAATAGTTGATGAATTGGATCTGATTTATTGGTGCTTACCGTTTGTTTGTTTTACTCTCCAAAAGTTTTTTTTCTATATAATTCGAACGTTGGATTGTTTTTTAAAGTTTAAGCTGACAAATTATAGTTATTGCTGGAAGGAAATATTTATGAAATGATTTTTCAACTGACACTTACGAGTTTGAGATATTTAATCGTAGGAAAATGCTAGGCACTGGTTTGGAAACAGTTTGAGATATTTAAATCTTAGGAAAATGCTAGGCACTAGTTAGGAAATTTGTTTAGTAAGAATTCCGTGGAACTTGTGTAATCAAATATTAAAAAGTGTAGAAAATATTGACTTCTTTGCAAAATATACTTGTTTGTTTCCTTAACTAATATTCCAGAGCACTAGTTAGCATAACCCTTAATCATAAGATTAGTTTTATAGTGAATATATTTGGAGTTGGAGTTAGTCATCATAGTTCATAAGGATTCTATGGAGAGTTTAATAGACCGAATGTCCTAATTATGATGAATTAGCCAAAAAAAATTATTGAGTAACAAATAATACTTTTATAAACAAACTTTCGAAGCTAAAAACAATTTGAGAATGCTATGTGCCTTTAAAATATGTTAAGGAACTAAGTATAAATTTTATTGAGAATTGTGTCAATTTATTCTTCAAAAAATTCAAAATTAATTATTATCAATAAATACTTTATATTTATAGAATTCTTAATATATACCTTTAGGACACGTGTTATGCATGACCCAAACAATTTTAGTGCTAGTTCATTTGATAATTTTATAGAAACAATTGTAAGCGTCAAATGATCATTTTATAATTTTATTTTACTTGTTTTAAAAATAAAGTGGTCCCGTCTTAGATAGACTCGCATAATATTGAATTTATTCCGATCTAATAATAAGTTAGAGTTTAAAGAATTGATCTACTCAAAGTTTAGAACCAGAATAGGAATGGATAAAACTTGTATCAATCTCTTGTTGCTTACCCCCTAGATACAACAGGTGCACGATGCTGTACTTAGAAGTGTTTGCGTATCAACATTAATCAACTTTGACTATGCTTTTTAAAGAGATGGTTGTAAATTTATAAAAAATTGATGCACCTTAACATCAATCAATTTGAATTTGAATATACATTTAAGGAATTAGTTACTTTGACAAAATTTACAAGTTTCCTGTACATAAACGTACATATATACATATGAAAACTTCGACTATGCAAACTGTTAGAAAATAGTGAGAAAAGATGAAACTAGGGAGGCAAGTATAAGCAAAATTTGTTGCAAAGAAAGAGAATCTTTCGAACTCTTTGCATGAAATCATATCGAGATTGCTGAAGTAGCAACTGAACATCCTGATGCCTGAACTCCGTGTTTCTGTGCTGTTGGTTGATGTCAGGATTATCAAACTAGTATTGCAATAGCGAGAGCAGTCTCTTGATCGATAAAACTAAACTTTCTTCTTTTCTTCAGCCTGGAAATTGAAGACAATATAAATGGCCTTGAAGATATTAATGCCTTCAATGATATATATGCACAATAGAAGCAGTACAAAATTCGCATTGCAAATGTCCAAAGCAACATGTTAGCAATGCTGTAACTTTATTAGAAGCAACTACATATTCCAGAAGTGATTTTGTTTTGTTTTATGCTATTAAACAATCCCATTTTAAAATTAGTTAAGAGATTTTTGCTCCTACTTATTTATCAATTTTCCTCAAAACTATACATGATGTCAACATGGATCAGGGATTCCGAAAAATGGCAGATTATTATACAAGAATTAGCATAAGATTTTCCACAACAAACAGCATTCTAATCAATTTAACAGTTCTCACCAGATCCATTGTCAAACAAGTTTTTCTTTTGTCTCTCAGATCTGCTTGCTGTGATCTTTGGCACTGACGATATAATCTTTGAATAAACTCCTGTAGATGATTATAGATACTGCATATGACCATGCCAAATTAAAATTAGCAACAAATATTTATTAAGCCTTTTCAGAAATGGAAAATAATTGTAAATTAACTATAAGGCTATCGTTATGTTATTCATTTTACCAATTCCTAACTTGTTTATTGAATAGAGCCATCCTATTTTCAATCTTGCTAAATCCTTTGAAAATCCAAAGCCCCTCTTCTAACATCAATTTTTGTGAGCCGCACAAGGCTCTTTCTACTGACAGAGAATCAATCCCTTAACTATTCTAAAAATGTATAATCATAAGTATATTGCCCTAATACATTGTCAGCTCAATGGTAAAGCCATCATAATACTATTTTAAATTTAAAAAGTTTGGGTACCTGCGTGCCATATAGATTTGGATTTCTCAGTTCTCAATTAGATGAACCTCAAACCCCATTTTAACAAATCCCCTACATCTAAAAGCAATGATCGGCCTCACTTCAAATACTAATTTCCCTATCCTACCAAGAATGACAAGGGTTTCCTTGAAATTCAATTAAAGAAGTACACGTCACTCTAATATCAAATATCTCATGTCAAAGGGTTACCCTTAAATATAATTGATTTTGTGATAAAAATTAGCAGTGCAATTGCTCAATGAGTTTCTCAATAACACTGTCTTTTAAGCTATAATACAAAAATTCAATCATCGACGTGAAGTGATACATTCTCTATCAATGTAGGAATAGAATAAAAATATACCTTAGTCGATGCCTGTTGCATGCTGTGAAAAAGGCAACAAGCCCATATACTATGCTTTTGAGAGCTTTGAAAATCTGAAAAAGAAAGTATAAAAAATCTACCAACCAGGATAACTGTATTTGATGAAACCACGTACATCCAAAAAACCATTGATATGACATCTTACAACCTGTGAAAAAAGATCATTCCAAAGAGAGCGCCACATGGAAACTTCGTAACTGGCACTGCTGATTGTAGCTTCAGAAGATGAAGCCAACTGGATTATGCTACCAAGAAATTGCCATGTTTCTCCAAGTATATTACAAATACGTGTGCATATTACAGTCAGAAAACTGAATAATGCCAGGACTAGACGAACCGGAGCATAAAGAAATTCCCAGAGAATCCAAAATAGAGGATATAAGACACAAGTAGCTGCAGTTCATTGAAGATAAAAACATGCAGGTAATTAGTATATCTTGTATATCAGAGAAAATTATTTATGTTGGCAAAAGCAAGGATAAATTTAAAAATTAGAAGTTCAAAAGACATGATGACCTACCAATCCTCCAAGCAACGGTGAGGATAAACCACAGTGGCAAAAAGAGCAGCTCCACCACATCTCCAACTAGATTGCAAGAAGTCTCAACCCCAAACCAAATGACAGAAAAGATGCTTTCTAATAGATCAAACAAAATATTTAAGCTTGGGAGAAGAAATCCAAAAATCTCCACCAATGATTCTACAAGAGGTTGAATAAGAACTGAAAAAAATGATCGTGTGGTATGTGTAAAGGCAAGAAACCACCTAACAGCCTTTTGGAAGTTATGTAGAAACAACATTGTCCCTAAGTATTTGACCCTTGAAACCATCTCCCAAGTTTCAATCCAATCAAAAAGCGGCCCACATATACGAGATGCAGTTGCCTTGAGAACTGGAACATTTTTGTATAAATCGTAGAATCCAATGAGGACAGTGACAAATGACATCAAAACATATAACAGTCTTGCAAGTGGGCACATCCAAGGACGATACACGTTGCATAACACTGGATATGACTGGAGGAAGATCACCCAAGATGGAAGACCAGCCTCTAACAAAGTAAGCAATCGCAGATCAGATACAATGACATCCCTGAATTTTAATGGGAGGTCGGGATCATTAAACCTAAATAACAGTAGAGCATCACTATACTGAGTGGTTTCAACCTTATCATCAGAAGAAGCAGAGCTAGACCTCTGAGAACAATTCAAAGAGTTATCAATTTCAGCTGCTGAATAGCTATCAATATCAACTTCGGCACTAAAGGAATTCATTAATTTTCTTCTCTTATTAGGTCCAGAAGGAGGAGGTGTGTGCAGCATATCAGTTGTCTCTTCGGCGTCATCAGAATATGCTCCAGTAGCGGTACCCAAACTATCTTCAAAAGTTACGGTACCGTTGCAGATGTTATCGTCGTCATCATCAATGGATAAATTCTCGGAGAAAGTTTCACTGGCATCATAAAATATTTCCCCTGTCAAAATTGCACATAAAAAGTTATGTTAATTGAAAGTCAGTCTGCAGCCTCTAGTTTTCCATCATGTAAGATACAATAAACTCTACCGGCAGGCTATGTTTGGAAAGAGGATAAAACCGTAAACCAATAAAAGTCTGACTGTTCAACCCCACCCCCACCCAAGAAAAAGTAAAAGAAAATTGGACGGTTGGAGAGGGATTAAGTGGGGATGAGATGCCTCCAGTCCCTTTAGCTTCTACTCTATGTAACACAAAATATGGCAATGTCTCTCCCTATCCAGGGGTCTTATCCACCCAAACTTTTAACTAATTAAATCATATAT
This sequence comes from Medicago ruthenica, assembly GCA_018208015.1. Classification (NCBI taxonomy): domain Eukaryota; kingdom Viridiplantae; phylum Streptophyta; class Magnoliopsida; order Fabales; family Fabaceae; genus Medicago; species Medicago ruthenica. The sequence continues at coordinate 66,946,523 of CM031373.1, read as the reverse complement.
AGCAATTTTATATGAGATGTGTTTGTATTGAGGTAAATGAGATGTATCTGCGCATTGAGGTAGATGCCTGTGTATTTCTGCTTTCACGGGAAACATGAAAGCTACAGACAACTAGATGCTTCTTCCCAAGGCTATCCTAAATTCATATGTAATATGTACATTCACATGAAAGCAATGATGAGAATCCTTGTTACCTGAGGCAGAATCCAGGTGCTCTTTCAAAAGTAGCTGTTCGGAAAGTGTTCCTGAGAACCATGAAGACATAAAGCTTGCAGCTTGAGCGATATTATCAAATTCCCATCTTTTCATTTGTTTAGCTTCTATAGCCAGTGATGTATCAGTCTGAAAAATAAATGAAATAAATCAATACATAATAGTACAGATAGTAAACTGAAAAAAATAGCACTCGTCAAAGAGATTGCAGTACCTGGAGCTCATTAAAGTAGTTAATACCACGAACATCGGTCCATTCGACTTCAAATACAATAAATCCATACAGAGTTCTATGTAGTTCACTGCTGAATTGCAAAGAGTTCCTTATGTTTTTTACTGGCAGTAACATTCTCTTTCTTGGGGACTTTACTGCTTCAATCAATGAGAACCATCTCAAAAGCTTCTTTGGTTTACTTGTGCTTTGTTGAGGAGAAACCTCCTTTTCTTCTTTCCTTTCTCTTCGGTTTTTGCTATACGCAAAAGGAGATAACCTCGACTGCACATAAACAAAAAAAGATATAACTTCTATTCTAGGACAAAACTTAAATGAAAATTACTTCTCAAATGATTCTGGTGTGTTTAGCAACCTTGGTAACCATCAATTGCCAAATGTGCGCTCCCCGTGAACCAAGGTCTCTCACCCATGGTCTGTTGTCAACAAAAATATACATCTTTTTACTATCATTTGCGAGGAAAATGCTAAGATCTGCAAAATAAGATTGCAAATCTCTGCAAAAAAAATCAAAAACATGAATTGGATCAGTATCAGAAATATAGAAACACATAAATAATACTGCTAACTTAGCATCATTAATCAATGCAAACACAGTAGATAACCACGAAAGCAACGTAAACTTTTTTGGTTACAATCAAAGAAAATTTTCTTGAAATCATGTGCTAAATCGTTAAATCACTATAACTGAAATCAATAAACATTATACCAGCTGCATTCTGAATTACAAGTCTTCCTTCAGATATGTTACAGGTAAACAAAATTGACTAGCAAGATGACATTCTTAAAACAGAAAATTGCCAATAAACCATAATCCACAAACTTAAAACTAATAATCAAAATAACAAAAATACGCCCAACACAGAACCAAGTTCATCAATGAAACAAAACCCATCTAAATTTCACATCTTATTTGGTGTTAACCCTCCAGTTCCCACGGGAATGGTCCTATTGTTTCACTCAGAAATCAAACTGAGGATCTCCCATGATAATGATTACATCTTAAAGTTATTTTGGAATAAATAATTAAAGAAATGCATGATCATCCAATAAAATCCAACCCTATAATGTTATAACCAAAAAACAGATAAGCAAACAAATTGTTAAATTCAAAGTCAAAGTCAAATTCAAATCCACCTTCAATTTCACAACAGCATTTCATCAACACATGATCAAACAAACATTGAACATAACCAATGATGAAAAAAAAAAACAGAACATACCGAATTTGCAAACTTGTGAGAGGAAAAACGCAGCGTTCATTGTCACATTTCCCCATCTAGAGAACCAACAACAACCTCAAAACCTTTTTTAGTATCAACAAAACCTGTTTCAAATTCCTCAAAAAAATTATCTAAAAAAACAGAGAAAATCACTCTATACAACAATGCATTGATTCATTCACGGAATTCTCAGAAAGAAAACCTGAGAAATTGAAATTCCATGAGAGTGAGAAGAGGATGATGAAACAATAACAATAACAATAATAACAACCACCACCGATTAACTTCTTCATAACAGATAATACTAATTAGCAGAAGCAGAACAATTAAGAATGCATAAATGCGTTGCACAGATAGGTTTCAACGCGTGTCACCGAATTTTTGTTGGCGATTGTGCCAATTTTTTCAATTTCAATTCCGTTTCAGAGAGAGAAATTGAGGAGAGAGAAAGTGGTTGAACTGATTTTTTTTTCTAATTATTTTCCTTTTGTTGTTTTTTTTCGATTTTTGGTATTTGTAACCGTATGTTGTTAAAAACCTTAAAAATAGAAACAGAACAAGAATAATGAGGCGGTGGAGTCAAGGGTAAAATGGTAATGTAATATCGCAATTGAACAATTAAAAAATAAAATAAAAAGTAGAATTTTATTTTCTTAAACCCCAAACGGAAAGGAAAGTACTTGCTCACAAAACTGAAATTGTGGGGAGCGAATCATTCAAGGCGTGTTTGTGATTAATTAATTAATTAGTTAAAGCTGATTTATGAAGGGGCACGCGTATTATTACAATGTGGGTCCCACACGAATTCTTTGATGTTAATTTATGAATAGTATTTTTTAGGGTAATTTGCTACTAGTATTTTTTTTTTTGAAGGAAAGGGAATTTGCTACTAGTATTTATTTATTGAGATATTAATACGAGGAATGTTAGCAAATATTCTAAGAACATTTGATAAGAAGTTTAAAATAACCATTTTATATTGAAAAGTGTGTATTCAACATATTGAAAGATTAAAAAACAATTTTTTTACATAAAATTTAACCATTATTTACTTTTATGAATCTTTAACAAATACCCTAAGGGCACTTGAAATCATACCCCAATTAATATTGATATTATTATTTAATAAATATTACTACCTCCGTTTCTAATTATAAGGCCTTTTTGAAGGAAAAAATTGTCCCTTTTTATAAGACTCATTTTTTATTTCCCACTACATTAATTATTTCTTTACTAACATACTCATATTATTTTACATATTTGTCTTTAATCAACAATAAATACTATGTTGAAAATATAAACCAACTATCTCTTTTAAAGGATATAATACTACAATCAATTTTCTTAACTCTCGTGATTTTGTCAAAATGATCATATAATTAGGGACGGATGTAGTAATTATATTAATTCTAATTGTTAGTATATGTTTTATGAAATTTAGTTGTTATATACGGAGCATGGACGAGACAAAATAAGAAGAAGAAAAATTGAGGTGAAGTCAAAATAAGAATTGTTATTTTGGAATTTAATTATTAATAGGAGAATATTTATCTTTTTTTACAAGAGAATATTCTTTTTTACGGGGAAGAGATAATATTATTGAACATAATTGGTTTTTAAAAAATATATAATAAATGTCTTAGTTGTTGATCTGGGTGAATTAAATTAAATTAAGCATGATATATATATTTATATAATTAACTATACTGTTATGAACTTATTTAGGTTGGTCTGGTGGCGTTTGTTTGAGATCATGTTTCTCTTAAGGTCACAATTTATTTATCTTCAGAACTAATTTCGATGATTTGTTTGGCTTCTTAAAAAAAATATTTTACTACCATGAATAGTCTGAATTATCACAATAATTATATAAAAATAATGTTTTTCCCTTCCTAAAAAATGTTTTCCAATGAAAAAAGTACTATTGGGTTTGAAAAAAAAATATAGTATTCCAAATCAATCTTTAGTAAACGAATTAATTCAAGATTCATTAACTAATAATATTTAAATCATAATTAAATCAACATTAATTAAATACGTTTCCGAATTACTATAAATTAATGTATTAATTAAAAATGGCAAATTAGATTATGTAAAATTTTAATTTGAATATAATTGTATCATATATTCTATTTAAAAAAATAGATTTTTTTTAAAGGAAAATAAAATAGATAACAAGGAGTTGAATAATAGAGTTAAAAAGAAGAGTTGAATAATAATAATAATAATTTATAATGGCCTTTTATTGACAGAAATGATATAATAAGCCTTTTTTTAATAGAATTTTTTTGAGAGGGTTAATAGTAGAATTGTATTGTACATATCCTATACCGTAGGCGATAATAATAGACATACGAATACGTGTTTCTAACGTGGGCAAAAGCATCTTGAGCAACGATATCATTACACTGAAAGTTCATTTGGAATCAACTGGCAAGTGGCTTCATCAATCATAGGAAAATAAAAAAGGCATGGGAGAAAAGTGAAAGAGAACAAAACCCATACATGATCCATGTTGTTGAAGAATCTTTAGATTATTAGTTTATATCTAAATATTTGTAGGTTTATTAAAATAAATCGTTCAATATAATTAAAATAAAATAATTGAATTTATAAATGATTAATTTTGTACCATTTTTATTAAAATAATTTTGTACCAATTTAAATCTTCGTTAAATTTAGTGACGAAATTTACACAAATCAAATATTGGAAAATGATCCCCTAAAAAAAAGATAAGTGAGAAAATGTGTATTCAAACTTCTACTCACTTATCAAATTTTGTTCTGGTCTTTAATAGTAATAATAGTACTAGTTTTTTGTTGTTGTTGTTACGTAATTATTAAGTGGTTGAATGATTAAAACATCGTAATAAGTGTTGAAATTTTGAGTCTAACTCATCCTTACAAAACCGACTTGTAAGGTGAGGAGTGTCTCCTCTTTATAAACTTTTATCAAGCGTCCTATCTAACCCATGTGAGACTAAATCCACCCCCCCTCAAAGACAAGCCAACACAAGGCAACTATGGGAAGATCACAATTAAGGTGGGATTACCAACACACCCCCTCACGCTCGGAGCGGGATTTCCAACACACCCCCTCACGCTCATACCCAATGGGCATGAAGCGTGGCAATGCGGAATCCCAACGGTAGATTTTGGATAGGCTCTCATACCATGTTGAAATTTTGGGCCTAACTCATCCTTACAAAACCGGTTTGTGAGGTGAGGATTGCCCCCACTTATAAACACATTGTCAGGCCATCTCTTATCCGATGTGAGACTCTTAACACACCCCCTCACGACCAGCACTATTGGGCTTGGTTTGTGGACATAAATGATGGGTGGCCCGATAGCGTAAACCAGATAGCAGATGGCCCAATGGATCTTGAAGAGGCTCTGATACCATCTTAAAAATCATGGTTGGGCCTAACGCAACCTCACAATTCCCGCCCCAAGCGTGAGGGGGTGTGTTGGTAATCCCACCTTAATTGTGATCTGCCCGTAGTTGTCTTGTGTTGGCTTGTCTTTAGGGTGGATTTAGTCTCACATCGGTTAGATAGGACGTTTGATAAGAGTTTATAAAGAGGAGACACTCCTCACCTTACAAGTCAGTTTTGTAAGGATGAGTTAGACCCCAAATTTCAACATGGTATCAGAGTCTATCCAAAATCTACCGTTGGGATTTTGCATTGCCACGCTTCATGCCCATTGGGTCTGCCATTCAAGTTTGACACAAACTCAAGCTTGATTTTTATAATGATAGATGATCTTAGTTTATGGTCCAGGATGCATGCAACCGACCAACATATCACTCCTCATTAGATGTAGGTTTATTTGAAAGTATAGAAAATCATTTTCCGACATTAATCACCCTTTTTAGTATATTCTTAGCCAAATTTACTCTCTTTAATTCCACCAAGGTTTTTGGCGGTCCATCTATTATCATGCTCCTTGATTTGTTTCTTGGCACCCCTCCATATAATGTGATTAAAGTTAATGTGTGGTAATTTTTGGTGGTTGGATTATTGGTTTTGCAGAAAGTTGTAGAAATTTAGACTCAATTTACTTGAGAAAACTATAATACGATGAGCCGTGCATCACAAGAAAGCAGAATTAACTTTGAAATTGACTATCCTGAAGAAAAATATAATTGTACATATAACAACTAAGTGCATGTTTAGATGGGCGCATTAATCGTATAACTAAGCCATCTCTCGTGGCTTCAAGTTTATCTGTGTTCCTCTCATTAAATATATGCTAAATTGACTATATTGAAATGTTGACACAGAAGTCACTACTTAGTAGTAAGTAGGAATTGTATTTGTTTTAGTTACCACTTGGAAAATCTACCAAACTCGTAAACCAGCACAAGAATAGAGTAGGGAAAGATTTTATTTTATTAAAATCTACAAAGCATGGTTCCAAATGCTTTTACAATCCTCTGCTGGACCAAGATTTATATGGTCCACAAAAAAATTGGGTGATGTTAAAGGAAGAATAGCACTTGTTAGTCATGTATTCTGGAATTTGCAGATCGAAAAGAAAAACTATTCTACTCTCTTGACTTTCTCTAGATCATCATGTAGGTGGGAAGAACCTGTTTAGATTGAATGGCAAAGTGTAAAATTCTTCATTTCTATTATCACCTCTAAATGTTCTAAACTTTACCCACCACGGCATTCCTCGATCTTTCTTCGACTTTTCAACCTCAAGAGTGTTGTCGAGGATCACTGCTACAATCAATCCTACTGTTGCAGGTGATGAGAATATGGTGTTTAAAAATGCATTGAACTGCAAAGATGGAAAAAATTAGCTCAGGAACGTTAATGCTTTCATGATGAATCAACTTATGTCATAAATAATGATACTTAAAATAAATGAAAATAATATCACATTATTGGACAGTGCTAGGGAAAACAAACCCATCCGGCGTTGGTATGAACAGGGCCATGATGTGAACTAGTCCAGAATTCATTGAAAAATTGGGGAACAGATATTCCAAGGAACAGTGTGAGCCCAGTGATGATAAGATTTCTCATAGAGTTCATGTTTGTAAACTGAAGAAATGATAATCCAACTGCACCTGATGAACAAGGAAACATATTAGTGTTGTAAATGTTGTGTATTTCAAAGTTTTTAATATTGTGTTCCATATTTTAAGTGAGAACTATGGAAAGATATATTTAGTAGAAAAATACTATTAATTTCTTTTATTTGAGATAAGAATTGGCTTGATCTAATTTGTTAGCCCTTATCCTACCGTTGACTTAATCTAACCAGACTAACTCAATTTTTCTCTTTATTTTAACTGTACTCTCTCCTGACTCATTTTTCGAGAAGAGAGAAAACCATCTTCCTTTGTTTTTTCCTTGTCTTTGAATTTTTCTTGTTATGTTACCTCAATTCTATATCAGGATTCAGGAATAGCTGTTATACCCTGAGGGATTTGTGCACATGAGGCGGATAAATCCTTAAAATTGTTGTAAAATATTGCTAAGCAACTCATCCAAATCACAAATTTATGTGAGGTAAACATCAATAAATGATACTTTCTAATTAAAAAAATAAACTGTACTCCTTCATATCATTTGAATATGGTTTCATCTCTGCAATAAACGATGATTGTTTAGCCTCGCTTGTTGATTAACTCTTCCATGGCTATAATGCCACAGTTCTTGATATGATTAACCGTTTCTAGGAAAACATAAACTATAGTTACCAATCATATTGGAGAGGGAAGTAGTCAAGGAATTATACTGAAGATCATCAAAACCATTTTCGAAAGAGTTAAGACAACTATGAAGGTCTCTGCACAGTTGAAGGTCTCTACACAGTTTTTGAGCATATATTGAGGATTATCTCACTTGAAGAAAAATCTTTGATATGGATGAGTTCTTAGCAATAATTTAAAACAATCAGTGCAAAGTGAACAAGAACAATGTACGACAATGATCACTCAAGACAACGAACACATACCAACAAGGCCAAATAGAACGCAGTACAAAGCAGCAAATATCGGGAAGGGTATAGATGCAAATACAGCTCCAAACTTTCCTGCAGATAACAGAAGAAAAATAAATCAAAAAACCTCAAATAAGTGAATCTTTTGGTGTAGGAAGATCATGTTCGAAGTATCAGTACAAACCTAAAGTAGCAAAGAATATCATAAAACCAGCAGAAATCTGAACAACTCTGCGGCTTCCAACTCGGGTCAGACCAAGGAGTCCCACATTTTCCCTGGAATATTAACCAACCACAGTGGTCAAGCTATCATAGAAAGACAAAAGCATCTAGCATAGACCAAGCAACTTGTAATCACACATCAATGATGAGTGACTTACACAGAAACGGTAGAACCCGTCCCCGTTCCATAAAGACCATCAAGCAAGATACCAATCCCCTATGAAAAATTAATAAGATAACTATCATTAGTATTAGAAAAAAGTAAAGCAGGAGTCCTTTGACTAAATTTAAACCTCCATGCAGGTCATTTCTCTTTTTTTTCCTGTCAAACAGGTGCTTCTAATACGAATGTTAATAGCACTTTAAGCCACAAGACTGATACCTTAACACTGTCTAAATTAATGATTACGCATAGCAGACGATTTCCTATTAGTAATTGAATTGTTTGCTAACAACCAAGTAATTTACCTGCCAACCAATGCCACGACTCAACACATAAGCAGGAGGTGGAGTGGCAATAGCCAGCCGAGATGCTGCCTTATATGCACCAGTTGACTGCAAACATAGTACATGGTCAAGTAAGTGCGGAAAGAAAATTCCTTATAGTAGAGACAAGAAACGTTCTTATAAGATACCTCCACCATTGAGACAAGAACTGCAGACATCATGGCAAAAGAATGACCGACAGAAAAAGTGGGGGGACCCCACTGTAGAGGGTATGGGAACATGAACCTATAAGTATGAAAAGAAACCTGAGAAATCATCGTGATTATTAAACAAATCAGAAGAAACATAATCATTATTTTGAGGTACCAAGGGGCAGTAGTTATCAGATTAGCTCGGTCTGTACGACAATTATGCTGCGTTAGAAAAGGTCTGTGTCGGTAAGCTCCACTAGCAGTCAAGATGACAGAATAGATCCAAATAATTGCGACACAAATCAAAACCGGGAAACGTTCAAAGATAGGTATGTCTCTAAATGGTCTCACGTGCCTTAGATACTGCAATTTACACCAAATTAGTTTGTCTTAACAACATCAATAATAATTTGATAAACACTCCTAGATCTGATTACACTAAGTCACTTACTAGCGACAATCCAATGACCAACAACAGCATCGGTATTCCAATTTCTACACAGTTCCCTAACTGAAATGAAAAACAATATGAAAAATGCATAAACCAACTGTGATATGGAAAATACCATTTACTAAATGGTTATAGATAAAACAGAGATTTGAGCCACACCTACCGTGGGAAATCCTCGTTGGACTAATCCTAATCCAACCAATCCAACTACAGGTGCCATGCCAAGAGGACTGAAAAATCTGCAGAGAGTATTATGTAAATGCCTGAATATCATTTTTAATATTTTCAATTTACAAACATGATAGATGCAGATAGAAATAGAATACCTCGAAAAAAGTCCCCAGACTTGGCTGTAACCGAGCACTATCTGAATACTTGAGGCTACAATTAAAGCTCCTTGTATAGCTCGCATTGTATGTATAAATCTCTGCAAACCAATCACACGGCAACATCTCTTTCAATACCCTACCAAATAAAAAACTTAATAAGTTTATTTCTAAGGAAACTCGTTACCATATGTGAAATCCCTGAACTATTTTGAAATTAAAACAAGTTTCAAAATTTGGGACTTACATAGAGTGATTTTGCATAAAACCATTGGATTTCACTCTTTTAAATTCATCTACCACATTATAAATTTATAATATGGATCTAAAGTTGGTAAATGATAGCTCGTGATTTGTACACAGTTTATCGATAATAGGCCTTTCTTCAACTAAACCCTTCAACTAAAATCCTCCTATTTCCCATTCAGAATTATTATTGAAGTTTGTCCATAATATTTAATCATGGTTTCTATTCTATCATATTTTACAATGGTGGTTGCCCTAAAAATGCCAAAACAGATAAATCACACATCCAGAATTTGAATAACCAATGTTTAAATTTAATATTCTCCTAAATGCACAACAATGATGAGAAGGAAGCGGGAAACTTACTTCGTGAGGATCATTAATTCGTTGCAATGAGGAGTCACTAATAATATAAGCAACTGGAATCACATATGCAAATGAACCTCCAACTACTGCAGGCAGTCTTGTTCCGAAAAGTGCTTGGAGAAGCGTGTTAATGCCGGCTACAAAAAGAAGGGTCTGTATTACCTTTGCCTTGTCACCCTGATTGAACAAGAAACCAAACAACTAGCAATTAAAATCATCACTAATGGACTGTTAAAAGCAACAAGTGCACATATAATATTTACATATCATGCTGATAAAGGTTGGCAAAAAATTAAACATATATAAGAACTTAAGGAAGCTGAAATTCAACTTACAGAATTTCCTCCCATAGCTGGAACGAGAAATGAAGGTATCATCACACTTGTGCCAAGCATCAAAATGTAATTTTGAAATGCTAATAGGATAGTTTCAGCTGCAAGACAAGGTAACCACAGTGAAAGTGAGGAAATGATAGAGATATGGTTATACAAGAATCTACACTTGCACGCTGTCTAAATTCCAAATGTTCTATATTTCATTCTTTAAACATGAATGGTACACTTGTTCAATGTTGAAGCAGTTGGACCTTGGAATTTTCACAACATCAAGAAAATAACACATGTAAGGGAATCCCCCAAAGTCATAAGCTACGAAGTACTAATACAGGCATGGACAGCACATTGGCACTGACATGTAGACACTGAGAATGATCTAAGAATAGAAGCAATTGAACATAACTATATGTGTCGGTGTTTGACACCGACACGCGTCGCACACCAAACACGACTTCAATTTGAAGTGTCAGTGCTACACAGGTCATAACTTTCACAATACATATCATCTAAATCATGCAAAAGATTAGCCAGACAAAATGGCTTCTCTTGCAGTACTAGAACATCTCAATTCCCCACATTATAATTTAAATTTAAATAAGGAAGAAAACGTTTACAAATCTCTAACACAAAAGTTAAAGGCTTAATTTACAATATATATATATATATATATATATATATATATATATATATATATATATATATATTTGTAATTTGTATACTAGAGAAGCCAAAAAATGTGAAGGTGCCTAGAATTTAGTGTAACAACTGTTAGAAACAAGGGTAGGACATGTAACATGGACCCAGATTCTCTTATTATAATGAAAATAAAAGAGCAGAGAGGGTCCTCTCCTCAGAGAGAAAGACACAAATTCTATTGTATAAAACTGTTACTGTTGGACCCCAACATTATTAAATGGTGGGTCATGTCACCATAAAAATTGTACCTTTACTTAATTTCTTGTACTGTAAATAATTAAGTAAAAAGACGTTACTGCCTATGGAGTATTTAATAAAAATCTTCAAATATAGTAACTGTGTAGTGTACCCTTTAGTTCCTACTAGTTTCTCTTAGTTCCAACAATTATCTTCAGTTTCACTACTTTCTTCTGCGTAAAAAACCCTCACAACAGACTGAGTTACTGTAACATTTACCAGCTAAACAAGTTGATTTGAAAGACATTCATTGCCAGAGGATTCAATAACCGCAGAAAAATAGTAAAATATTAACATTATATATTTTTTGAAACAGCAAAATTTATATTAACATTATATATTAATGAATGTGTTTAATTAAGATAAATAAAGGGTAAATTATAAATTAGTTAGTAATGTTTTTTTGTTGAGAAAATCATGCTTATATCATTTCAACTTCAATACATGCTTAAGTAAATTATAAATTAGCTAGTAAAGATAATGAAGCTAGCTAAAAATGTGGCTACATTTGATAACGCATGAGCTACTAGTAATTGTTTTTGAGTTGCCACATAATAAATTAGAAAATGTGCTACATGACATGTTAAAATGGTAAAAATCATATAAAGACAAATAGAAATGATAATGAAAGAAAGACAAATCTATTAAAAAAACATAATGTGATGATGGTACTATGTGTAGATTTTATTTTCAAATAAAAAAATTAAGAAGAAAAATTCAAAGACCAAAGTTTTCCTTTTAAAAAAACATGTTTTTTTAATTAAAAAAATTAATTTTATTTTAAAAATCTAACCGAAGATTTGAGAGACCCACACATTATCTCAACAATATATACTAAAAATTAGAGCTTTTAGTCTCCATTTTCGGAAACAAAGTAACAAACTAGTCTCACTCTTAAGCAGAACTTCAGGAGCTAACAAGTACAACTCAAATAGAAGAAAACAAATCATACTTTAAAAAAAAAAAATGTGTCATTTTGTTCAACCCATTTGAATGTAATGGTAAAATGAAAAGTGACAAAACATTGTACATAGTACTACAAAACTAGAAAACAAACCCTTTATGTTTTTAACAGATAGAGACATAACAAGATAGAAATGAACATAAGCAGCAATATAAAAAAAAAAAGTGAAATGAAGAGGATGAAATGAAAGTTAGAGAAAGACTCATAAGTCCTTTATGCATGTGTATGTATATTAGGAAAAAGATGAAAACATAGAAACCAAGATGAGAGAGAGTACCCCATGGAGGATTAGAGTCTATGCAGTATTCAAGGTCTTGAAGTTGTTCCATAGGTGGATGAGTAATGTCTGCCATTGTTGATGATAAAGCAGCTTCAAGTTGTTCTGACAAAGTGCTTAAGGAAGGAAGAAAACTGAGAGGAAAGAAGAAGAAAGAAGGAGGAAACAGAAGAAGAATTCAGAACAAAGTAAAGTGGTGCCGATATATATAAAGGGAACAATTAAAGCATGGAAAAAATAAATAAAGGTAGAAAGAAAAGAAAGAGAAGGAAAAGGATGTGCCAGTGTAACGCTCTCTTCTTATTCTTTCATCTATAAGCTTTGTTTTAATTTATTATTATTATTATTTTCAGTACTTTGTCACACTGTTGATTTACTGGATTACCCTTTCAACCATAGCATGCGGGGCCTCAAGGACTCAAGTGGGGTCATTGGTTTTGCAGTAAATTTAACAAAATTACATTGAATCATCTTTGCAAAAGCTAAAATTTGTACTATCTTTATCTTTTAATAAATCAACAAAGGTTTTGTTTGAGGTGTTTTGTATCATGCACATGTGTTTTTTTCACTACTCAATCAATTAAGATATATCATATTTTATTTAATTTAATAGTGTAATTTATTGATCTAATTGTTGAAGTGAAGTATTTATGCATGATGTCTGACATATCTCACTTGTGGATCAACAAAATTACAATGTTTATGTGATTTTCCTTAACTCAATGTGATGCAAACATGCATTAAATGTGTAAGTTATTGTTGGGGAACACACAAAAAACACCAAATTGGATTATCTCATTCTCTTTTTTTTCTTCCTTCTCATAACTCTCTATCTTTCTCTTAATTAAAAAAAGAAAAATATAATCAAGAGAGAGATACAAAGTTAGGAGAAAAAATGAGAAAAAAAGATAATGAGATGATCCATATCCTAAAAATTAGATCTAGGAGGAGTTATGTGATATATGTTGGTGTTATTGTTGGAGATCAATTAAATAATTGTTTAATGTACATGTGAATTTGACAAAATCACCTTAAAAAATTTATACAAAAATTCACTTTACTTTATACTAGCGGTGACAAAATCACAACCTATATGTGATTTTGTTCAACTTATTGCGATAACAAACATGTACGATGTAGTGAATGTGAAAGTTGTTGTTGGAGAATATGAGATACAAGGAATTATGTTATTTTTGTTGTTGTCGTTGATTTTTTTTTTGTTTTTGATGTTACTATGTTGGTGTCATTGGTGTTGCCACGGAGATGAGATGATTGTTTTATTTTGTTTTCTGATATCATGATTATTGTAATTCAGTCAAATGTTTTATTTATGATCGGAAATTCAGTCAAATGTTGAGGAATGTTTCTAAATATTTATTGATAGTATGATACCAAAACAATTAGTATTAAATGAAAAATTATTTTTTAAGTATTAACTATTATATTTTGAGAAATTTTTAAAGAATGTTTTAGGTATTTTAGTTTATAATAAAGTATTTATAAAAAAAATATTTTTGTTGTTATCGTTTTACTAAATTAAATGTCTAATTACTTACACTTCGACTGAACTCAGGATTACTAGAGTCTTTTTTTTTCTAAGAGCCGAATGGTTAACCATATATAACTACTAAAAAAACAAAAATCAGTGAGGGAAATTTAGTGAGGGAAAACATGAAATCTCTCTCTAATTCCGTCACTAAATTTTGCGACCAAAGAATTTGTGAGAGATTTTATTTTTTCCGTTACTAATTTTACTTTTTCTAGTAGTGTATGTGTGTGTGAAGCACACGTTTATTAAATAATTTTAATACTAATTTTTTAGTCAGATAACAAAGCTATACTTTATTTTGTGAAACAAAATTGTCCTTTTTAGAGTAAAAGTTCATTTTAGTTTTAGAAAAAATTGTGAAACTCGTTTGGTCCTTAAGAAAAATAAAAATAAATTTTAGCCTCTGAGAAAAAATAGACAACTTAGGTTTTGCCTCTAAATTATTGTCGTAGAATGGACAATTAGACCCTTAGCAATAATTAAAATAGACAAATTGGTTGCTGCAATAAAAAATCCTAAATAATTACTCTTTCAATAATTATTTATTTTGTGGTTCGTCCTTTTAGCATTCAATGACAATAAATATTATATAAAAAAAATTTTGGAACAGAAAACGTGAACTTTTATATATATAAAAAAAAGCAGAAACTAAAATTGAAAATATAAAATTTAAAGAATCAAAAATTGATGAATTGTTTAGAGGATATAGGACGGAAAGTTGGTATATTTAGAGGGAATAAAACCAAATTTAACCCTACTTTATATTCCTTAAAAAAACTTATTTTATATAAAACGTAAATACTCCTAAATAATATATTAACATCTTTTATGTAAGTAATTCATTCTTTCATTAAAGATAATCATATTTGAGACATGTCGAACATTAAATATGTATATCTCTCACAATCATGGTTTGAATATTGATTTGATAAGTTGTGAGAGTCTAATCATTTTTCTAAATTCAGTTCATCGATAACTGAACTAAAATATTATGATTATTAATTATTAAAGTCCTTTTCCCCGCATCTCTAATGGTTAAATACATTTTTGTCCTATCATTTGATCCTTGCAAAAAAATACTATCCAAAACAAATGATGTGATAGGGATAAATCAAAATTCACTCAAATGACAAAAATATCTTTAATCTTGAAATTTGATATCACAAAAGTTTATATGAGAAAATTATTATAATACATCAAATTAGTTCAAATGACATATAGTAAGAGTGCATTCTACTTATTTTTTTAACCAAACCTTGAAAAAGATGTAGCAGTGCCCATTGACTGAAGTTTGAATTACGTGTAGGTAGATTGGTCATAAGATGTTAATGATATTAAATGGATTTGCAGGATGTGGAATTGCTACATTGAGTGAACATAACTTTTTTAGGATGGCTCCTTCCTTTCAGTTTCTTTATGAGATGGTTCCTTGTTACTTTTTTGTTCGTGTGAGGGAAAGAATATGTTCTGAACAAGTGGGAAACTGTTGACAAGTGGGGTTGCACACTTTTTTGAACTTTGCTGGTTGAGGGTAAATTTGGTAGTGGAAATACTCAGACAAGAGACAGGTCAAATGATACGAGAGTCAGATTGGACAAGTATTTTGAGACTTCGTAATAATTTGATGTTTCAACTCTTGAATTACAAAGAATCATATCTTATACTACTACATACTTCATCGGTCTTAAATGTGATGATCTAATTTTTTTTTAATAAAAATGAGATGATCTAGTTGATTTTTTACATTTACCATTGTATAATTTTGACATTTAACATCTTTAGTTATATATTTAGTCAAAAAAATATGAGCATTGCTAAACAGTACGGAAAAGATTCAACAAAATTTGACGAAAGTATTTAATCACTTACCATGCAACGGTATTCGTATCAAACAATATTCTCCATACAAATTCAAAGCAGTTAAATTCTTGCTTTTCGTCTACACGAAATTCGTACCAAACAATATTCTTCAAAAAATCATACATCCGTTCTTAATTATAAAATCCTTATGAGAATATATTTTGTTCCATTTTATAAGACGTATTTGATATTTTCAACAACATTAATTATTTTTTTATCAAGATACTCCTGTTTATTTTATGGGTCATGCTAACTATTGTTCCCGTGACACTAATTAAAGAAACAAAAAAGATAAATTTTACATTGAAAACAATATTTTATACACTTTTAACTATTTGATTATACAAATTTCAAGATTTTTTTTACCATGCTTTATTTCTTAACTAGTGTATGGGGTTAACTAGTGCCCCCGGGCACTAGTTCGCATTTACCTTATTTTATATGTTTTTCTTCACTCAATAATAAATATTATCTTCAAAACATAAACTAGCAATCTCTCTAAAATGATAAAATTGTAAAAACAACATTAATTACATAAAACTTTAAGTGTATGTTTGGTTCCACTTCTATAGACATCGGAATTGATTCTGGATGTGTATAATTGATTTTGACATGTTTGGTTGTTGTCGAGTAGAATTGATTCTGTCTCCAGAATCGATTCTATTTGAAGCTAGAATTGGTAGTTTTTGATTATATAATTGATTTTCACACTCAAATGTATAATTTAACTCATTTTTACATGAATGTATCCAAACTGAAATCACGTTTAGTCAGAATTACTTTTAATCAAATTCAATTCTATATAATCAAAATTATCAAAAATCAATTATCTTCACCGCACAATCAAACACACGCTAATATTACCACCAACTTTTTCAATTCACGTGATTTAGCCAAAAAGGTCTTATAATTGGAGACAGAAGTAATATCATTAGTTATATATTAGTAAAAAAAATAGGCTAAATTGCTCTTTTAGTCCCTTTAATTATTTTTTTAGTATCGTTTTGGTCCCATAAGTAATAAAAAGTCTGTTTCAGTCCTTTAATTTCATCTCCGTTACACATTTTGGTCCCTTCCGCCAATGAATTAACCCCAAATATCTCAGGTTAATCAGTATTATGAGTGGTCCACCGTAAACTTCGTTAATTTTTAAATCTTAACCGTTTGATTTATTTTTCAAAAAATAAACCATTAGATCTTTGAGGTATATTGTATCTAATAGTGCACTATCATTATTTAATTTGTTTTCCTTTCTTCATCTTCTTCTTTCATCTTCTTCATCAACTTCTTAATTCACCTTCATAAACATACAACCCAAAAGAAGAAAAAAAACCCAGAAAAAAATTGTAAAAATAAACACTTTCTCTCATCATATAAACCTAGAAGAAAAAAAAACACAAAACAACAACACCACCACCATCATCACCAACAACTTTCATATCTCCTCACTACACCACTACCCTCGCCAAAACAACAACAAATTTCCTTTACCCATGATAACTTCGAGAATCATCAAGCACTCTAAGAGAATTTTTAGATCAAAAATTATAGGGAAATCTAAAATTGAAAAAAAAAACGGTTATGGGCAAAAATCTTTCAATTGAAACGTTGATTGCTTTCATGTGCTTCAAAAGGGTGATTCTTGCTGGGACTATTCAGT
This sequence comes from Medicago ruthenica, assembly GCA_018208015.1. NCBI lineage: Eukaryota > Viridiplantae > Streptophyta > Magnoliopsida > Fabales > Fabaceae > Medicago > Medicago ruthenica. The sequence goes on along the minus strand of CM031373.1, from coordinate 66,929,067 downwards.
TTGCTTCAAAAAAATTCAGGAAATTAAAATCACAATGAAATAGAAATAGAAACAGCGAAGATTGAAAATTGATGGAGGAGAGAATTGGAACATAGAAGCTTGTGGTATGGTTAGTGCAAGAGAAAATTGGAGAGTGAGGAAAGAGGAAGAAGATAAGGTTGATGTTTTTGGGTTAGACACTATGACTGTTAAAGATAATGATGGAAAAATTATGATGATTGTGATTTGGGGGTTTGGAGATTTTGATTAATTTGGTTGTTGGAATTTGAAAATCTGTGTTGTTTGGTAGATGAAAGTGATGTTTTTTGAGTGAAAAAATTGTCATTGATTGAGTTATGCTATTGATTAAGTTTATGGATTTGATGAAGATGATGATGAAAAAGAAGAATTTTTTTTTTCTGGGTTTGTTTGATGTTGAAGATGAAGATCAAAAGAAGAGAGCGGAAGAAGAAGGAAGAAGATGAATAAAAGTTTGAGCCAATACGAAAATTACACGTGTATTGAGTTAACAGTTTTTTATTAAATGTGACGGATGAGACCAAAAGGTGTAATAGAGATGAAATTAAAGGACCAAAACATACTTTTTATTACTTATGAGACCAAAACGATACTAAAAAATAATTAAGGGACTAAAAGAGCAATTTAGCCTAAAAAATATAAAAAAAATGATACAATATTTTGAAAATATTTATCGAAACAAATCTAACATTTTATATAGTTCAATTTTTCTTTATATAATAGTGTAAAAAAATTGGTGAAGATATATTATGTGAATAGTGCACATTATCAAACTAAACCAGCTATTTTGACATGAGAGAATAACAAATTTTGAAAACAATTTGGATTGTTAATTTTCTTAGACATGGATTTACTAAAATCACACAATAATATCACTTTTTAACGTGAATAAGAGAAAAATTCGGCGTTTAAAAACTCTGATGCCTGCATATGTTATGCAATGTCCTTATCAACCGAGCTGTGTATAATAAAGTGATTTCATTATTGTCATTTCGTCTATCTAAAAAAATCACTTTATTTTTCTTGTTGTCAAGTAGTTTAATGGTTGGGGCTCACATATTTTAAGTGTGGAGAAGTGAAAGTCAGAGTTTATACCTCAAACCCTAATATTGTGTTTGCAACTATCAACTGAATCGTGCAGACCCAAAAATCACTTTATTATTATGTTAATTTTTAAAAATCCACAAATATCTACATAGTGCTCCCCTCCATTTCTTATTGTAAGACTCGCTTTCGAATTTTTTTTCCCCTTAATATATAATTCTTTTCAAAATTTCACATGCATAAAATTATTTCTTTACGAGAGAAATGCTAAAATACTCTCTTCTCAATAATTGTAAGGGTGATTAAAAAAAGTAACACATTTTTTACAAATGTAATGCTACAACTATTTTTTAAAATACATTGAATTTCTTAAGTGTATCTTTTTTTTTTGAAAGATCTTAAGTGTATCTTATAATCTCCTAAGAAAAGTCCATGTTACAATAAAAAAAAACAAATTAAGTAATATGTTGTGACCGATATCAAGAAGCTCGTTTCTTTGTATTGAGATTTGACTTTCATCCACACCTTGTTTGAAGAGAACTTGTGGGATTGGCTCGCCAAAGAGGGTGCTATGTCTCTTGTGGGTTCAAAAGTGCTAAGACTTGGCCACCTGAGCTTTACTTTGTCTTTGCTTGCGGAAACCGTGGGAGTCCTTACTCTTGGATTTTAACCAGTTTCTGTTTTTTCATACTTTGCTTTTGTATTGTTACAATCAGAAGAGACAGCCGGAGCGAGTTATAGGGTGTTCCTACGATGATTACCGGTTGTTCTTCATCAACTTGAGGTGGTGTACTTGCAAAGACACTCCAACGTTCAAGTCAGCAAGAACTCGATGTTTTGAGATTTATCTCATAACGAGAAAGTGGACCTGATTTTGTAGTGGGTTGCCCTGTGTATATATTTTTAGTCGACCACATGAGTGCGAGTGTTTTGATAGTTTCACCTTTATGGTGCAAATGTCGGACGACGGCTTGATTCCTTGGAGGACTCAAATTGACTATGAGAGCCTTATTTGATGTTTTGTAGCTCTTCATTGATATAGATGATCTGCAAATGCATTTGGGTTCCTTATTGGACCTTCGTTTTATGAGTGGACTTTAAGTCTGGGGTTTTACCTTGGCCCAGTTCGGAACAAAAAACATATTCATATCTCTATGAAAATATATTATAATTTTAATTAGAGTAATGCTAGGGACACTCTCTTTTCAACACTCTTTCTAACATTCACTCTCTTATTGGATAAAATTAATATATATTCCACAACTTTTAGTGGAACCTATTTCCTATGTGTGATACCCACCTTGATTTGAGCCAATAATGACATGAGTGTTTGGAAGAGTGTTGAAAAGAGAGTGCTGCTGACACCACTCTTTTAATTATACTACTTCATCTAGTCCATTTTATATTTAACAATTTACTTTTTAGATTTATTGAATAACTGATGTATCTGGTCTATAATATAGATTAAAGCCATTGATCATCATCTTATGGTTTGCAACACATTGATCATCATCTTCTGTTATTGAAAATGATTTGCAACCATTTCATAACTATACAACATCAGATGATAATAATTATGATTCTTATTTATTCTGAATGTGGAAGCCTAAGTGATGATTAAAAATGAGACTATTTTTATACGTGTATATTCCTTGGCATGAATTCATCTTCATGTGGAAGTTTGGATTTTGATCCTTGATGACTCTCAGATGCTAATGATATTTTAAATGATTTTTGTTGGAGGCAACGAAATGCCAGAGTTTTTACATTAACTAGTAGTACTTAAATTCCCCGATAACCTTTAAACAATGCAAAGTAGAATGATTTGTTAATCAGTTGGATTAACTATATATATGTTCTTGCTGCAAATTGAATATTCAAAGCAACGACAGAACTAACATTCACAGAGCAAGATTAATGTTACACACTGACAGATATAACAACCGTGGCTGGCTGTACAAACAAGTGAACAACAATTTGCATAAGCTAATACATAAGTTCATATGTCAACTTCAAAATAATTAAAGATCCAAGTCAATAAACCACAATGACAAAAACTGTGGTTGGCTGTAAAAACTACAAAGCTCATGATTTCAGCCCCTCAAAAAAAATCAAGATGAAAAAAATTAAGATTAAAATTTCATACTTCCTAAGCTTTGATCATAATAACCTAGTACACATCATCCCATTAATCAACCCCTTGATCAATGCCACTTAGTTGACGCTAGGGATGGCAATGGATACCCTATGGGTAGGGTACTACAGTGCCCTTCCCCATACCCGTGTCTGTAAAAAATACCCGTACCCGAGCCCGTACCATCGTGGGTAACAATTTTAGTGTCCTTCCTCATACCATATGAGTACCTAAGTGCCCATACCCACACCCATTACCCGCACTTTAATTATGAAAAGACACTAAAAATTTCACAATTGAAATAAAACTATGGTCCAAAAGTTTTCAAATCAACTCATAAAATAGTACGAATCGTAGTATTTAGCTAAATAAAAACATCCAAAATATCCCTAAAAATTTTTACACCAATAGAAGAGAGTGGTAACTTAATTAAGTAGTTTTTAGGTTTAGGTTTAGGCTTAAATAGCTAAATAAATAAATTAGCTATAGTATTGTTGATTATTTAGCTATAGTATTGTTGATTATATGCATGAGTTTTTACTTTTACTAGTGTTCTTCGATCCTCAGAATATTTTACTAAAACATGAAAGGTTTGCATCCTTTGTTAATTAATCAGAGCTAGAATGAGACTTCTTTAATCTAATGATTTTCTTTTACTTGCAGAACTGGTGGTTTATATGTGTGCACTCTCTAAGCTTTGAAACTATGAGTGTATAAGGACATCATTTTCTTGTTCTTAGTTCATCAATGACCCAAGGAAATCATGAGATTGTTACCTTTTACAATTTAGGTTAGCTGGTTTCAAGGTGAATTAATTTTGAAGAAGCCAGTTTGGATTTGAAACCTAAATAGATTTTCAGTTAAAAAGCAATGAGGACACTAAACTTGATATAAACAAATTGAGTATACCAAATGAATTACAACATATTAGCATCAAACCCAAAAGGAATTACAACATCTCAGATCTCAATAGATATCATTCCATCTCAGTGACTAGTATTTAAATTTGAGTAGCATTGAAAAAAAAAAAAACAATACTCCAAAAAGGAATTAATAAGTTAATTGCTTAAATCCGAATCCTCTCTCATTGTGTCAATTCTCAACGAAACATTTATTTCTTTTCTATGTTTCGCACGAATTTGGATTATATAATTTGAAATAGCAAAAAAAAAAAACCATTCGGATTTTAGAATCTGAACAAGGTAAAAATTTGTGTCTTAGAGGGTGCGCGAGAGGGTAGAAGGGTGTGAAAAGAAATTCTTTTAGATTAATAGCAATTTTTTTTAATTTTTTTGTTAGATATTACTCTATTGAACTTATGTTATTGGACTTTTATAGTTTAATAATTTTATGTTTTACTATATACTCTATCCGTCCTGAAATATAAGCAAAAAAAAAAACACACTTATTAAGAAAATCAATCATTCTTCATTGATTACTCTAAATTTTATCAAATAAAATTACAATGTTCCTAATTTACCCTTACACACATTGAAAACAAAAACACTTCAATATCAGTGGCACATTAATCACGTTATTTGTATTCCATGCAACTATCCCACTACCACCGTGCATTAAAGACAAATACTTGTAGTCTGCACCTATTAACAAACATGCCTTTGGAATCTAGTATGTTTGGTGAGTGTACATGCCTTCTGAAACACACAACGTAATTATTCATAATTTGCCTTGCTTTTATTTTCAATCACATCTAGTATGAAGAATCTACAAAAAATTTCAGCCACCAATGAACCACTTCATTCAATTCTTCATTTTCATATCCAAAGTCCAATCCATCTTCTGGAAATTTATTCAAATCCAAAACAACCCTGTTCAAATCCAAAAACCTTATATCATAGGGTTCAATAACTTGCAAATCTAAACCATGTTTCTCCTCCCTTGCATTAGACTGACCTTCAATTCCATTTGATGACTTTGTTTTTTACATTTGACCCCGTTATCAATTTGAGAAATTACTTCTTCTTGATCTTGGTCACTCTCCACCTCTTTATCTAATGTGTCTTCCACAATAAGAAGTGACAAGTTCTCTGTGTCTTCTTCAATTCCCAAATCAAATGATGGTCCATCAAACAAAGGTTGATGTCCTGCCATTTTTGATTAATAGAGATAAAAGAAGAATATTGAAATTCAAATGGAGAAGGAAGCATGAATACTGTCAAGTGATTTCAATACACTAAATAGTTGTAAATCCTGTTGATTTCAATACCGTAAATGTTGATTCCAATACACTTAGTATTGTAAAGTGATTCCAATACCCTTTAGATTTCAATACTGTTTGGAATTCCAACAGGTACTTAATATAGTGGCATGCTTAGGTAATTGTACTTGCAATATTCATGCTCCATAAATGTAAAAGGGTAATTTTGGAACACTAAATTAAAATTGGTCAATATTGATTTTTTTTGCTTATATTTTGGGACAAAAAAATTGGTTTTTTTTGCTTATATTTCAGGACGGAGGGAGTATTTCATAATAACTTACGTTGTTCTTATGGAACCCTAGCTGTTTTCTGCCTCCACTATTCTTTCTCTCTTTTTCCCCAAGGTTTCTCTTCCAAACCGTTTAGGTTCCCCATTAGTACTCTTATGCGTGACAATAATCCTTTTTAAAGTTTATTGATATTTTCACATTCCATGTAATACCCTCAAATTTTATTTTTGATAAAAATATTCTTCTAATTAATGATGGACATAAGACTTTTATGTAGAAGCTTAAATTTTATACGGTGTGTAATATTAAATTCCAATTTTGGGAAAACTGTATTAAGTTCTCACTTAGAATACAAATACTAACATATTAGAATTATAAATCCAACTTATATGATATTATGTATATTTTGTTTTAAAAAAAAAATATAAATAAGTGTATCAATCCAAATAAATTTGTATGTATTTTATCTCAGAAAGCCATAGTTCAAGAGTAACAACAATTTATTAATGTATACTTGTATAAATAAATGTATGTATAATATCATACCTAGTTTTGTACTAGAATATAATTATATATAGGATACTAGTAAAGAAAAACTAATATTAACATATAGAAAGATCTAGAGGGCCTTGGAAAAAAAAAAAGGGAAAGAACAGGGGGAACGCAAGGGAGAGAGGGGAGAAGGAAGGAAGATGGAATATCTCTTCCCTTACACATCCCTCAAAACAATCTCCTATTTTTTCATCATTCTATACCTAAATCTCCTCTTTATCTTATGTTGAAAAGAAGACAAAACTTGAAACTAGGGTGCGAAAGGGAGAGAATTGGCCGAGAAACAAAAAATGGGAGGTGAAAGAGAGATTCGTGAGACTGTAGTGCGTGGCAGCGGCGAGATGACCGCTTACGGCTTCAAGGGTTTTTGTCACTCATCATGGTCATCCTCTTTTATGGTGGATTGCTTGCTAGTGATTGTGTGCTCAAATGGGTTCTTATGGTTCAAGTGGGGAGGCTTCAAAACAAAGACATCCATGGTAATTAATAGAAATTACTACGGTGGTTTTCTTTGAAGGCAATTGATAGAGCACCAATTGGTTCTTCATAACTGTGAGTAGCTTGTTTACTTGATTACAATCTTTTTATCAAATGTTTTTGTTATGGAAGAACATGCTTACTTTGCATTATCTTTGTGCCTCATTAATTAGTTTTCTACCTTTAGCACAACTAGTGTTTGTTTGAAATGGTGAAATATCTGAAATCGAATATAACTGTTGTTGTGTGGCTGAAATTGTAACACCCATACTAAATTATCTAGAATATTTAGCATGTGTATTAATCTGATACCGGATACATTAAAATTTTCAATAATAATATATATACAAAACTACTGAATGAGTACAAATAGCTCGTTTATACAAATATCCAAATATTATTTACAATTACACTCTCATATACATAGATAATCTGCCGACTTCCTGAGTTTGTCCATGACGAGCATCTGCACTCCATCCAGCGTCTTCCTGAAGAACTTCCTCTGAAAAAACTCTTGCTAACCTGTAAAACTTGCACCAGAAGGATTGGGATGAGACATAATGTCTCAGTGAGCTCCAGCCCAACCTACTGTTGGCAACCACGGGGGAAACCTAGGGTCGCCGTGCCTACTCTTAGCGATCTTGGGGATACCTACGATCGCCGGCTTTCTCTAAACATTTCGCGATCAGGGGAAAACTTAGGATCACTACTTGTCTTTATCTTATCTTATACTTTCATGCACATAATCTTATGCTTAGTGATCGAGGGGAAGTCTATGATCACTTGCTGATGTCTAATGACTACTTTGTCTTAACTCTTAGCACATAGTACATATACATATTCGTATTCGTATTCATAATCATCTTTCATAACATAAAGTTAGAAGTTAGCGTTGAACAAACATTACATTATCTTGTTCATTTTACGGAGTGCATCCGGGTGGAGTAACCCCGAAGTACATCTCCCATCATACCGATGAAAATTCCTATCATATCAGGCTAACACCGGACTCCTCTTATCATTGTGTGGACAACTCACTCGATGAAGTCCCATCCGGCGAAACCCGGAGTCTGCTGAACACAACTTAACTTTGCATGTAGACAACCCTCTCGGAGAAGTCTCATCCGGCGTATCCCGGAGCCTGCTGGACATGCTTAATCTTTTAACATACGTGTGGACAATCCTCTCGGAAGAGTCCCATCCGGCGAAACCCGAAGCCTGCTGGACACGTTTAACATATTCTTATAACTTACGTGTGGATAGCCCTTTCGGAGAAATCCCATCCGGCATAATCCGGAGTCTGATGAACACGTTAACATAATCTTGTAATAGATTCTTAACTTGCTCTTATTCTTAGGTATTCTTTCATGAGAGTATAACATATAATAGGATCTAACTTAAACTTGGAATCATTCTCATCGATTATCGTCTTATGTTCTTGTAAGTGTTTCTTCCTCTAATATACTTTGTGCATAAAATGCACCACTTAGGGAGAACATTCTCCCAATACTTAACACATTAACCTATTCCTCAAGCTATACATTTCCTAAAGAATAGGTCCTCTAATGCTTATTAGCGACTCTTAATCATTACATGTTGTTCCATGTGTCTGAAACAGTATTGGATAGCCAGAACGGTGCAAGATTTGATGAAAAACTTTATGTTCCTGCCCACTGCAAAATCGTGACACGATTTGGAAATCGTGTCACGATTTCCTACCCAGAAATCGTGTTGGTTCCTGCCTATAAAATCGTGACACGGTTGTAAAATCGTGACACGATTTTACCTGCAGTTGGACAGCAAAGGGCAAGTTTAAAACATGATTTCCACCATTTTGGCTTATCCAATCATGCCCAAACATCATAACAGCTTAAATGGTAATTTCAAAGGTATATAGACAGGTTACAACATGTAAAGATCAAGAATTTCTCACCACATAGAATTAGGGTAAAATTCATAACTTTGATCAATATACAAATATTCATCAAAACATAACATAGTGGGTTCCAAAACCCCTAGGGAGCTCACCTCAACCATTGCTTGCTTCCTTGCCAAGCTTTCCCTTTCAAAACATAGTTTGATTCCTTCCCTTGCTTCCTTCTCCAACCTTAGCTTTGGTCTCCCTTTCCTTCCTTGATTCATTTCTCTTGTTCTAGCTTTCCCTTAACAAGCTTACTTAGCAAGGTTTTCACAAGAATTTTGGGTGAAGTTTGATGGATTGTGGCAATAGAGTGAGGGGGCGTGTGAGCTAGAGGGGAAAAGAGGGGAGATAGCTGATTTTGAGTGAGTGAAGGAAGAAGGAAATGAACAAGAAAATATCTTGTTTTCATTTTTAAACAATCCTCTCCTCCCACATATTTACCATAATGCCATTGCTTAATATTTACAGAATTGCCATGCTTCTTAATCGACTTCTAACACTGATAACTGATACTTATAAGCGGGATATTACACTTGCCATATAAATAAACCCATTAACTGACAATTTACCAAATTGTCCTTTGCTTAAAACATTTCTGACACATCGTCTCAATATTAATAAATATTCGAGTCTTAGGCGGGATATTACAATCTACCCCCCTTAAAGAAATTTCGTCCTCGAAATTTAGAATCCACTATCATATATGAATTAATCTCTCATACTACTTCCTTCATTAGCCAAAACTCCAGTTCGTCTTACTTATCGGAATCCCTTAGATTTTCAACTCTATAAGTCGGATGTATTCGACAATCTTTTCGTTATCTGAAGCGCTTGATGTGCATTACACATTTCTTGCGTAGTAGAATATGAGGTTATTCGAAACCATCACATTCAACTTGCTGACTATATCCTTGTTCATACACTTCTTGCAAACCCAAACTAGAGTTATCCAATCCTAACACTTGTGCTGAATCTTATAATCTCGTCATAGTCCGCGTAATCTTACTTTGACGACATTGGGCGTTCTTATTATCCTCAACGATTCCATTGAATTCTTATATTCGACCTTTGCCTTATATAACGGCATCCTACATATATGGTTTACCATAATTATACCATTCTTTAATGAGAGTAAAACTACCGCACTACCTCCATTATACAAATACAAGGAGGAGGCATCATTATGGTACCTGCTCTTTTCCTTCTGGCATCCTGGTGTGTTACTTTCCATAATCTTAATCATTGCTTCCACTACGGAATTTCTCAAGGGCTCGCGAAATCTTACAAATTACCCGCGTTCTGCTCCAATTGATCTACGACGTTACTTATCTTAATAACTTAGAAATCATTTTTTTTCTTTACTAGAAGTTTGTTGATTTCCCATCGTTCTTGTCACAACTTATCCCCCCCTTCTTTTTTTTTGTCGTAGCATAAATATTTTCTATACTAATAAATCCAAAACTCATAGGGATTCAGTCCAAGTGGTGAGTGGTGTTAATTATCTCACATATCATCACATGGTACATTTCGTAGCATATAATTACATACATAACCGAGCACGTGTACAATATTAATGGGTACACTGCACGTCGTATCATCTTTGTCCGACTAATGGGACATCATTCTTGATCGTAATATACTTGAGGTACTTCCTCATCAATTGAGAATCTTTTCCTTCTCTTAACTCATTTTGTAACATCCGGGATTTGCCTTTTAACTGGGTTGCCAGGTTCGCCCCGCCAATGTTACTCGTGTTTATTTCTCAAGTGTACAACAACCTATAACATAAATTATGGTTACATTCTCTCAGCATCGTAAACTTATTTTCTCATTCCGGTCGTCGAGTTCAAGATCCTTGAATATTCTTAACTAAGACGCGTTCAGTATACACAACCCTGTTCTGATTGGCATCTTCTCACTTACGCATTACTAGTTGAGTACCTTAGTGACTTATACATGTCACATAACTGTAAAGGAAAGGTTACACTACTATCTGAGTAGCATAAACACCGTTCAATAAGTACACATACTATCATAACCCGGTATGTGCGACATGTTAACATAATGTGGTTACAATGTGGAATAAACTTACATGCCACTGTATTGTCGTTTCTGATTAAGGCCTCAAATTCATAAATTTCATCTTGCAAATGCAATTTGAATTGATGTTGTCTCATGCTTAATTCTCCTTAAACTAAACTTACCCTTCAAGTATTCTTCATGTTACCGAGTTAGAATAGCTAAACTACCGCTTAGCGATAACTTCCATGGATTCCAGACTTAATGTGTTAGAATCACATCCTTCTTATATCTTACCACATACTCTTAAACTATTTCGATATTCCTTTTCTCATGGGTTTCGAAGTTTGAAGTATTCCTCAACTTAACTTCCAAAATTTTCCATTAGAACTTGTGATATATTCGGGTCGTCTCTACTTACTGATATTCCGTATATTAAGGATCAAGCACTTAACATCTTCTCATTCTCTAAATCTCAGCTTAACATTGTTCATCAATTCATTCTTGGATTACCACTCCGCTGCGCCACTCTGATTCGTAACAACTCTAGTTAGAATTAGAGCAATACATCACTATTGTCACATAAAATTTTATCGACCAATCCTTCTACTTATCACTTTGTAATCACCGTAGCAAATTCATCTGACGTTATCATTTCTCTTGTAGATTAAACCACCTGCTTAACTTACGGATCGGTCATCTTCTGACTTTACCTTTCCTTTCGTACAAGGGCCATATACTTACTTTCATGAAAATATGCCAAAACCTATAAACGGTCTTTAGCAACTGTTACGAGCCTAATAATGCCCCCGTCAAACGGCTTAAACTCTGGTTCCAACTTTACCTTCCATATCCTGAGTTCTGTAACCATCTCTTGGTCAGCTCTTCATGTATAATCATTAAACGTTGCAGAAACCCGACTGAAAGTATATCTGAGGCAACTTAAATTCATGCACATTCTGTTGTGGCAACTTCTACAAACAACTTATGGCTTTTGAAGGTTCACATCTTTCATTTGAGTCTTGTTACTATTCGTTCTATCTTTATCCGAAATGATTTCATATCCATAATCTTTCCGAGACAACTTCGGTCTCCTTAGCTCTACCATGTCCCTTAAGATACCCCCTTCGAGTTCCTACGGGACAATCCGTCCTGAATAAGATTTAAACTCTTATTGGTCCTCTTGAACGCCCAAACATAGGTTACGTCTCTTCGTGCACCCGATTAATCGATCTTAAACTTCAGCACTTATCATTATCTATTGGATTCCTCCAGTAACTTGTTACTGGATTCACAATTCAAATCTCGATTCTTAACATCTGAGTAATTTTGCATATATTCGAACAACCCGAAGTCTATACTTTATTACCGCCCTTAGAACTTATCCACACGGGGTGATCTCTTTCAGCTTCTAGAATATTCGTGGAAGAAAACTCTTCGTTTGAAAACATGCAACGCCTATACATTAATCCTCATCTTAACATTTCATATAAAAGACGATCTTTCAAATAATAAAATATCCATCTTAGTTCTTAGGTTGCATACCATCTTCTCTTCTTCTATCACAATCTGGTTCAGGAGACGTGGCTGATCTGATGGGGTTAAACTTACTTGCGATTCATACTCAATGACCACACTTGAGTGGTTAGTTTCATCTGTCCAAATAACTCACTTAATCCATGATTAATTCTTTTAACTGCCTGGACATTAAAATCTCCTCCGATTCAAGTTCGATTCTTCAACACTCAATCTTTGCTGAGAATCAGAGGTTTCAAAAAAAAAAACTGACCGATAATTCCTCATTTCATTTCTCTAAGTTTGGTACTGCTATTCTTCAACTCTGTCCTCAGAATTGTTACTTAGTCCACACTTCACTTTAACTTCTCAAACTGCGGTTCCCGTCAGGGTTCCACGTCCTTCCCTATAGTATTCCTTAATCCTTATGTCTTCCGCAGACGAGGCATCGTCCAACGATGCGTCCAACTGGGTTGGGGTGCTTCACCTCACTGTTAAATATCCTTTATGTCTCTGAGACCTTGCCACTATCAGGCTTCATCACTTTACAGTTTGATGGACCACCATTTGGCATGAATACTTCTTCGCCAAATCCGTCTTAAAATCTGTCACCTTAATCTTCGCCCTTCATACACTTCATTCCTCCTTGGTCACATTCAGCTCTCAGACATTTATCCTAACTGTCATAAACTAGATTGAGTTGATCAGGCTCAACTAGATGTGACATTTAGAACAACATCCGGAACCCAATGGTTCCACTACTTTATTGAAACTTTAATGACCCAAGGCACGGTCTGAATCGACCTGCTCTGATACCAATTGTAACACCCATACTAAATTATCTAGAATATTTAGCATGTGTATTAATCTGATACCGGATACATTAAAATTTTCAATAATAATATATATACAAAACTACTGAATGAGTACAAATAGCTCGTTTATACAAATATCCAAATATTATTTACAATTACACTCTCATATACATAGATAATCTGCCGACTTCCTGAGTTTGTCCATGACGAGCATCTGCACTCCATCCAGCGTCTTCCTGAAGAACTTCCTCTGAAAAAACTCTTGCTAACCTGTAAAACCTGCACCAGAAGGATTGGGATGAGACATAATGTCTCAGTGAGCTCCAGCCTAACCTACTGTTGGCAACCACGGGGGAAACCTAGGGTCGTCGTGCCTACTCTTAGCGATCTTGGGGATACCTACGATCGCCGGCTTTCTCTAAACATTTCGCGATCAGGGGAAAACTTAGGATCACTACTTGTCTTTATCATATCTTATACTTTCATGCACATAATCTTATGCTTAGTGATCGGGGGGAAGTCTATGATCACTTGCTGATGTCTAATGACTACTTTGTCTTAACTCTTAGCACATAGTACATATACATATTCATATTCGTATTCATAATCATCTTTCATAACATAAAGTTAGAAGTTAGCGTTGAACAAACATTACATTATCTTGGTTCATTTTACGGAGTGCATCCGGGTGGAGTAACCCCGAAGTACATCTCCCATCATACCGGTGAAAATTCCTATCATATCAGGCTAACACCGGACTCCTTTTATCGTTGTGTGGACAACTCTCTCGATGAAGTCCCATCCGGCGAAACCCGGAGTCTGCTGAACACAACTTAACTTTGCATGTAGACAACCCTCTCGGAGAAGTCCCATCCGGCGAAACCCGGAGCCTGCTGGACACGTTTAACATATTCTTATAACTTACGTGTGGATAGCCCTTTCGGAGAAATCCCATCCGGCATAATCCGGAGTCTGATGAACACGTTAACATAATCTTATAATAGATTCTTAACTTGCTCTTATTCTTAGGTATTCTTTCATGAGAGTATAACCTATAATAGGTTCTAACTTAAACTTGGAATCATTCTCATCGATTCTCGTCTTATGTTCTTGTAAGTGTTTCTTCCTCTAATATACTTTGTGCATAAAATGCACCACTTAGGGAGAACATTCTCCCAATACTTAACACATTAACCTATTCCTCAAGCTATACATTTCCTAAAGAATAGGTCCTCTAATGCTTATTAGCGACTCTTAATCATTACATGTTGTTCCATGTGTCTGAAACAGTATTGGATAGCCAGAACGGTGCAAGATTTGATGAAAAACTTTATGTTCCTGCCCACTGCAAAATCGTGACACAATTTGGAAATCGTGTCACGATTTCCTACCCAGAAATCGTGTCACGATTTCCTACCCAGAAATCGTGTTGGTTCCTGCCTATAAAATCATGACACGGATGTAAAATCGTGACACGATTTTACCTGCAGTTGGACAGCAAAGGGCAAGTTTAAAACATGATTTCCACCATTTTGGCTTATCCAATCATGCCCAAACATCATAACAGCTTAAATGGTAATTTCAAAGGTATATAGACAGGTTACAACATGTAAAGATCAAGAATTTCTCACCACATAGAATTAGGGTAAAATTCATAACTTTGATCAATATACAAATATTCATCAAAACATAACATAGTGGGTTCCAAAACCCCTAGGGAGCTCACCTCAACCATTGCTTGCTTCCTTGCCAAGCTTTCCCTTTCAAAACATAGTTTGATTCCTTCCCTTGCTTCCTTCTCCAACCTTAGCTTTGGTCTCCCTTTCCTTCCTTGATTCATTTCTCTTGTTCTAGCTTTCCCTTAACAAGCTTACTTAGCAAGGTTTTCACAAGAATTTTGGGTGAAGTTTGATGGATTGTGGCAATAGAGAGAGGGGGCGTGTGAGCTAGAGGGGAAAAGAGGGGAGAGAGCTGATTTTGAGTGAGTGAAGGAAGAAGGAAATGAACAAGAAAATATCTTGTTTTCATTTTTAAACAATCCTCTCTTCCCACATATTTACCATAATGCCATTGCTTAATATTTACAGAATTGCCATGCTTCTTAATCGACTTCTAACACTGATAACTGATACTTATAAGCGGGATATTACACTTGCCATATAAATAAACCCATTAACTGACAATTTACCAAATTGTCCTTTGCTTAAAACATTTCTGACACATCGTCTCAATATTAATAAATATTCGAGTCTTAGGCGGGATATTACAATTTTTTTTTGTAACATCCGGTGGCTCCCAATGGGCTGGCCTCCCTATCTTTCAAGGGCCGAGATGTACTCACGATCTTCTCCACCCCCATGTGGATTTTTTGCCTTCCGTGGGAATCGAACCCTGTACCTCGGGCTTAAGTACAAGTTCAATGCATTCCCACTACCAATTGAGCTATTTGTAACATCCGGTGGCTCCCAATGGGCTGGCCTCCCTATCTTTCAAGGGCCGAGATGTTCTCACGATCTTCTCCACCCCCCATGTGGAGTTTTTGCCTTCCGTGGGAATCGAACCCTGTACCTGGGGCCTAATGCATTCACACTACCAATTGAGCTAGTAGCTCAATTGGTAGTGTGAATGCATTGAACTTGTACTTAGGCGCCAGGTACAAGGTTCGATTCCCACGGAAGGCAAAAACTCCACATGGGGGGTGGGGAAGATCGTGAGAACATCTCGGCCCTTGAAAGATAGGGAGGCCAGCCCATTGGGAGCCACCGGATGTTACAGAAATGATAGCTAATGTTTTAATCAATAATATGTTGTGGTTATGATTGCTATGATGGAATACCGTTTGCTGCCACGAAGAGATAAATCAGCCTATGAGTTACGTGCTCATAGTAACTTGATATGATTACTGTTCGCTGCAACGAAGAGATAATGCAGCCTATGAGTAACATGCTCATAGTAAATTATACGCAATCTCCGTTCGCTGCAACGAAGAGATAATGCAGCCTATGAGTATCATGCTCATGGTAAATTATACGCAATCTCCGTTCGCTGCAACGAAGAGATACGCAATCTCCGTTCGCTGCAACGAAGAGATAATGCAGCCTATGAGTAACATGCTCATAGTAAATTATACGCAATCTCCGTTTGCTGCAACGAAGAGATAATGCAGCCTATGAACTAAATTGTTCATATTATACCGTTCGCTACAACGAAGAGATAATGTAGCCTATGAGTTATATGCTCATAGTAAAAATTGAGATAACTACCGTTTGCTGCAACGAAGAGATAATGCAGCCTATGAGTTAAGTGTTCATAGTTGTTACGATAACTGTTCCCTGCAACGAAGAGATAATGCAGCCTATGAGTTAAGTTCTCATAGTAATTTCGCTGCAACGAAGAGAAAATGCAGCCTATGAACTGATTGTTCATAGTATTTTTAAATAAATATCGTTTGTCACAACGAAGAGATAATATGGTCTATGTGCACATAGTGATATAGAACATATGATATGAGAGATGATGAGCTAATTATTGTTTTCAATTATAGGTGAGTATGTAGAATTTCATGTGTGCCTAACAATTGGTTCATGTTAAGAATGTGATAGAAAATACAATGTGTTGTCCTTGAGATCTTAGTTTAAAATAAATTTTAAAAAAGAAAAAAAAATGTACAAATCCTTACTTCCTCGTATGTCCCGCTTTGGTTATTATGCTTTCACTGAGTCTTTGTGACTCACACCTTTCTATCATTATTTTTAGGATTCACGGGTGGCAAAGTAGAAATTTCCCAAGAATTGCATATTGATCCAAGATTTATTCTTTGGGCTAGGCTTTTATCTTGAATAATGATTATTATTTTGTGATTTTAGTATGATTCAACTATAGGAATAGAAATATTATTTTCTTTTGAATTGTACAAATGATGAGATGTTTATACATACAATGTTGATGATTAACTTAACATCTTGGAATGTCACAAAAATAGACGAGACGCCATCAAGTTTCAATAGCTCTTTATTTTAAAAAAAGTGTATATGTTTCAATGTATTAGGCTTGCTAGGCTAAATATAAGATGAGTTTGTGTTAGCCTATGCGCCGGTCATGGCTTGAGATTGGGTCGTGACAAAGTTGGTATCAGAGCTCGGTTATTATGCATTTGGTCCTAGGGATATTTGATAGAGACGTGATCGTGGTTATGCACCTGGGCATTTTTATAGCGAAGACCCTATTAAAGATCTCTTAGGATTGACAAATCTCTTACACAGTCTCTAAAATTCTTGCTTTTCCTGCAAGTCACCAAAAAATTTCGTTCTTGGTCATTTGTGAATTCGCAAGTACTATAATTTATATTTTTATTTTTTGAAAAAGATTATCTATCAATCTTATATTAGTAGCTTCTACGCTATTGATATTTTTGTCATTGGAACTTTAGACCTTGAAAAAGATATCCATTCACTCAGTATTTAAGACTCCGTTGTTTAAGAATATATTTAGATTAGTTACAATTATATTTGGTTGGTAGACTATGAAGGTGTAAATCAAATATGAAGTAGGTGCTCTATGTAACATATAGACATTATAATTATACAAGTGTGCTTTCTTAGGTAATTCAGTAAAAGAAAAAAAAAACAGAAAGTGAATAATTGTTATAATGGATTGATGCCATGTGATAGTTATTTAATGTGATTAGCTTTTGGAATGCATGAAACAAGTATTGATATTGATACCATTGATCTAGAGAACAATTTAAGTATGAGGTCAATTTTTGTTCAGGGGAAATTATAAGCTCTTGAAGAGTTGATCGTAGAAACTAAATCATAAAAAAGGAAACTATTAATTTTAGGTGTGATATCTATCATATAGACCAGTTTTTAACCTCTTTATACTTATTAATATAACTTTCATGGGCTATTAGGCATTGAGTCGATAACTTGAAAGGTAAAGGGTGTAATATGTGGTTGTTATGGATTTTGGTCAATAAGCTACTTACCAAAGAAATCAGAACTAGATAAGAAAAATGGAAGAAAAAAAAAAGAAGAAGAAGAAGATGAACAAAGTAGTTGGAGAACGTGGGTTTCTAAGAAAACATATTTTATGGTTAAAGTGTATTTTTCTTTCAAGTGCATCTTGTTAATCAAGAAATTAGCATGGGTTAGTAGTTGTTATAAATTAACATGGTCTTCGGATCAATGAAGAAATTGCGTCTTGTATGAAGGGTGCGAAGAAACCTTTTTACAACTTCTTGTACATTGTCATGTGGCCTTTTAGGTTTTGAGTATGGTGTTCCGTTGGCTTAGTTTTAATTTGGTAACTCAGCATAATTTGTTTGTTCATTTTGACTTTGTGAGTAGCGAAGCGAAAAAAAAATATAAATAAAAATATGGGAGAGGTTTTTGGTGAATTTGGCACAGGACTATATGAGGGATTTTGAAGTCTAGAAACTAGTGTATTTTTAAGGGCAAAACATGGGATCTGAATGAGGTGGATGATGATATAAAGCTGCTATTATGGAGGTGGCATTTGAGCAGTATGAAGGTATTCCCCTCATGTTGTTTAATAGGTAGTTCTCCCTTTTGGTGATAGGGGTTGTTTCTGTGTATTTTCTGTGCTGTTTCTGTTCTATTCTGGCACGGTGTTTCTTTTTCAAAGGGAGGGGATGTCTACTGCTGTGCGTTTTTCCTTTCGATTACTGTTTCTGTGCATTTCTGTTCTGTCTTGCAGGCTGCCTCTGTAGGCTTCGACTTTAATCTTTGTTTTTAGAACAGTGGGTTGGTTGGTTCTTTGGGGCGTCTGCTGCTCTTAGTAGTTTGCTGATGTGTGTTCTATTTGTTGTCTGCTAGGGTGTGGTTCTAGTAAACCCTTGGATTGGTGTAGTGATTGTGGGGTTGTTGTCCGCATTGATTACCTAAAAATGGTCTTATTTCCCAAAAGGTTCGTAGCTAAGGTTTACTTGAACTTAATTATAAAGGAAATAATTTGGAAATAAGATTTTATCTCAAGGGTGATATAGGCAAAGTTTTGTGTTCTGGAGAACGGAAATTAAGATGTGAACTGTATGCATTCGCAGTTATGTGTTTTGTTGCTTTGTTGTAGTGTGCAAATCAGCCTAGAGGTGACCGATGAGTTTCAACTCAAGCAAGTAGCAGTAAATCTATAGAAAGACAAGAGCTTGGTTGGTTATTTTTTTGAAATGGACATGCACAGTTTAGATTTATGAGTGCTGTAAAATGTTTATAAAGAAACTGCCTTGCACATGTAGGATTGTGTAGATGTTTGCGAGGAATATATAACACATGACAACAAAACACTAACATGGTACTGCTGACAGCAAGGATAGTAATTATGCAAAGGGTGAATGTAGAATTTGGGAGGGACAAGAAACATAGCATATAATATTGGGTGGAAGTTGCACGACATGTGTGTGTTGCATTGCTACTGCTTAGGAAATATGAGTCTTGATGTGGTATATTTTTCTTACTTGTCATGACATTTGGTAGTACCATATATGCTATATGTCTATATTAATGAAAAGAGGGCTGGTTAGATTGCTTTTACAAATTAAAATTCGGGGACCGAATTTTTTTTAAGGAGGGAAGTAATGTAATACTCTCAAATTTTATTTTTGATAAAAATATTCTTCTAATTAATGATGGACATAAGACTTTTATGTAGAAGCTTAAATTTTATACGGTGTGTAATATTAAATTCCAATTTTGGGAAAACTGTATTAAGTTATCACTTAGAATACAAATACTAACATATTCGAATTATATAAATCCAACTTATATGATATTATGTATATTTTGTTTTAAAAAAAATATATAAATAATTGTATCAATCCAAATAAATTTGTATGTATTTTATCTCAGAAAGCCATAGTTCAAGAGTAATAACAATTTATTAATGTATACTTGTATAAATAAATGTATGTATAATATCATACCTAGTTTTGTAGAATATAATTATATATAGGATACTAGTAAAGAAATACACACTCTTTTATTTATTTTACTTTATTTTTTTTATGAGGGAGATAGAGAGAGGAGAGAGAGAGATAAAGAGAGAGAGAGAGAGTGAGTGAGAGAAGGGAGGAGAGAGAGGAGGGAAAAGAGAGAGTGAGAGATAGATAGAGAGAGAGAGGGGAAGAGAGGAAGAGAGAGAGAGAGAGAGAGAGAGAGAGAGAGAGGAGGAGGAGGAGGAGGGAAAAGAGAGAGGGGGAGAGAGAAAGTGTGAGAGAGAGGGAGAGAGAGAAGGGAGGAGAGAGAGGAAAATCTTTAAAGAAAAAACAATCATAAGAAATCTCATGTTTTCATGAAAGACTTTTTCATGCTAAAATTTCACTAGAAAATCCCACCAAATCCATCAAAATCCAATTTATTAAACAATCCTTCGAAATTTGCATGATTTTGAATACCACAAGACTTTTTTTAAGTGATAAAGAGTCTTGATTGAATACCACAAGACTTTTTTTAAATGACAAAGAGTCTTGAAACATAGAGAAGATCTAGAGGGCCTGGAAAAAAAAGAAGGGAAAGAACAGGGGGGACGCAAGGGAGAGAGGGAGAAGGAAGGAAGATGGAATATCTCTTCCCTTACACGTCCCTCAAAACAATCTCCTATTTTTTCATCATTCTATACCTAAATCTCCTCTTTATCTTATGTTGAAAAGAAGACAAAACTTGAAACTAGGGTGAGAAAGGGAGAGAATTGGCCGAGAAACAAAAAGATGGGAGGTGAAAGAGAGATTCGTGAGACTGTAGTGCGTGGCAGCGGCGAGATGACCGCTTACGGCTTCAAGGGTTTCTGTCACTCATCATGGTCATCCTCTTTTATGGTGGATTGCTTGCTAGTGATTGTGTGCTCAAATGGGTTCTTATGGTTCAAGTGGGGAGGCTTCAAAACAAAGACATCCTTGGTAATTGATAGAAATTACTACGGTGGTTTTCTTTGTAGGCATTGATAGAGCACCAATTGGTTCTTCATAACTGTGAGTAGCTTGTTTACTTGATTACAATCTTTTTATCAAATGTTTTTGTTATGGAAGAACATGCTTACTTTGCATTATCTTTGTGCCTCATTAATTAGTTTTCTACCTTTAGCACAACTAGTGTTTGTTTGAAATGGTGAAATATCTGAAATCGAATATAACTGTTGTTGTGTGGCTGAAATGATAGTTAATGTTTTAATCTATAATATGTTGTGGTTATGATTGCTATGATGAAATACCGTTTGCTGCCACGAAGAGATAAAACAGCCTATGAGTTACGTGCTCATAGTAACTTGATATGACCGTTCGTTGCAACGAAGAGATAATGCAGCCTATGAGTAACATGCTCATAGTAAATTATACGCAATCTCTGTTCGTTGCAACGAAGAGATAATGCAGCCTATGAGTAACATGCTCATAGTAAATTATACGCAATCTTCATTTCCTGCAACGAAGAGATAATGCAGCCTATGAACTAAATTGTTCATATTATACCGTTCGCTACAACGAAGAGATAATGTAGCCTATGAGTTATATGCTCATAGTAAAAATTGAGATAACTACTGTTCGCTGCAACGAAGAGATAATGCAGCCTATGAGCTAAGTGTTCATAGTTGTTACGATAACTGTTCCCTGCAACGAATAGATAATGCAGCCTATGAGTTAAGTTCTTATAGTAATTTCGCTGCAACGAAGAGAAAATGCAGCCTATGAACTGATTGTTCATAGTATTTTGAAATAAATATCGTTTGCCACAACGAAGAGATAATATGGTCTATGTGCACATAGTGATATAGAACATATGATATGAGAGATGATGAGCTAATTATTGTTTTCAATTGTAGGTGAGTATGTAGAACTTCATGTGTGCCTAACAATTGGTTCATGTTAAGAATGTGATAGAAAATACAATGTGTTGTCCTTGAGATCTTAGTTTAAAATAAATTTTGAAAAAGAAAAAAAAAACGTACAAATCCTTACTTCCTCGTATGTCCCGCTTTGGTTATTATGCTTTCACCTGAGTCTTTGTGACTCACACCTTTCTATCATTTATTTTTAGGATTCACAGGTGGCAAAGTAGAAATCTCCCAAGAATTGCATATTGATCCAAGATTTATTCTTTGGGGTAGGCTTTTATCTTGATTAATGATTATTATTTTGTGATTTTAGTATGATTCAACTATAGGAATAAAAATATTATTTTCTTTTGAATTGTACAAATGATGAGATGTTTATACATACAATGTTGATGATTAACTTAACATCTTGGAATGTCACAAAAATAGACGAGACGCCATCAAATTTCAATAGCTCTTTATTTTAAAAAAGTGTATATGTTTCAATGTATTAGGCTTGCTAGGTTAAATATAAGATGAGTTTGTGTTAGCCTATGCGCCGGTCATGGCTTGAGATTGGGTCGTGACATTCCAAACGTTTGCTTTCACGGTAAGTTACTATGAAAGGTAATAATGATACAGGAATTGAATTATCAAATCATTTTATTTGCTTGACTTTGTCTTCTATTCCAACAATGAAAGAGGAAAGTGAGAGCACAACAGGGCCAAATTGGCCTGATCTTCCGAGTGATTTGACAGCAAACATCCTTCAGAGGCTTGATACGTTGGAAATTGTGACGAGTGCATGCCGAGTGTGTCCGCAATGGTGGAACATTTGCAAGGATCCTCTCATGTGGCGCACTATTCGCATGTGCTACATCCGTAAATCACCCTATGCTTATGTGGATTTGTGGAAGATTTGTTGCTTTGCTATTGAACTAAGTTGCGGTCATCTTGAAGACATTGTTATTAAGCGTTTTTGCACCAATGATCTCCTCAAATGCATAGCTGATCAGTAATTAATACCAAAATCTTAATTTATTCCTGTATTCAACTCAAGATATCTTATTGTTTTTATGAAGCATTTTTTAATAGTTCTTTTTAATTCAAATTTTACAGTGGCAGTCAGCTACGTTGCATGCGGCTTGTAAATTGTAGGATGATTACAGATAAAGGATTTAGTAAAGTCGTGAGAAAGCTTCCACAGTTGGAGAAAGTGGACATTTCACATTGCTGTCTAACCGATGTCTCTCTTGAAGCTCTTGGTCGATCTTGCCCTCTTTTGAAATTGCTTAAATATCATACATGGT
This sequence comes from Medicago ruthenica, assembly GCA_018208015.1. NCBI lineage: Eukaryota > Viridiplantae > Streptophyta > Magnoliopsida > Fabales > Fabaceae > Medicago > Medicago ruthenica. The sequence continues at coordinate 66,905,991 of CM031373.1, read as the reverse complement.
ACTCTACGCGATCTTGCGACTCTGATAAAATGGCGCTTGCTATTGCTGAAACGATGCCTGGTCTATGCCATCTTGATATGAAAGGACACCAGCTCACTGAACTTGGTGTGCTCACCATTATTGATAAATGCCCTCTTCTTGAGTCTCTTGACATTCGTGATTGTCATTATTTGAATGAAGATTTGGAGAAAAGGTGTATTGATCAAATCAATGATGTGTGAATGCCTCGTGATAACTATGATGATGATGATGATGATGATGATTATGACGAAGATGAGGATGAGGATGAGGATGATGATGACAATTATGATTTTGATTTTGATTTTGATGATGATGATGATGATGATGATGAGGACGACGATGACGATGATTATTGATTCTGAATGTGGAAGTCTAAGTGATGGTGATGATGAAAAACTAGGCTATTATTATTGTGTCGATTTATTGTCGTGTATTTATTTTCAAGTAAAAAATTCGGATTAGGATCCTTGTTGGCACTCAGATTTTTGTTGATTCAGGCGTGGTTTGGCATGCTTTGTTAATTCAATTGGATTATCTATGTTTTTGTTGTTGAATGATTACAATTGAGATTTTTGTTTTAGAAGTCTTATTATTTACCATGATATTTTTGTCGGTATATGTGTGATTTCTCCAAAATCATAAAGAGTGTCACAAAAGTGGAGTAATCACCAACATAATGGTTGTTAGCTGATAAATAAAACAAACAACCAAGTTTCAGTCTATTGATTACTATGTGGTGAAGCACTTGATAATGTAGTTCACGTTAGGAAGACCCTCTAATTGTATTAAATTGTTTTATTCTAGCACAACATATATACTAGTTCATACTGACATTTGAATACATTCAATTATTTATTTTTTCTGAAATTACTACTACCAATGTCGTGTCTGTGTCGATGCTTCATAGGTCAGGCAGCATCCCGAGAGTGAAGCTCTCACAGCTTACTGATGTTGATATGTAGATTGTGAAAGTTAAGGTTCAAGTGTTCTATGGGCGACACTAAATATTCCCAACCCAAGTTGGTCCAAACTGTAACCTAGGGAGAGTTAAAACTCAGACATGACTCAAAATAGGAAAAATGTTGCATCAAAATTCCATGATCAATCAGAGCTAGAATAATAAGGACTTATTAATCTGATGCAAATTTTGTCAAACAGAACTGGTGGTTTACATGTGCGCTCTCTCAAAACCGATACATTGTTTGCGGCTAATATAAGTAAACTGTTTTCTTGTTCTTAGTTGATTCTATGATTAAATTCATTCTTCATGGTTATAACTATGGGCATATAAGTAAACTATGGGCACATCAATCATGAGATTGTTGCCTTTTACACTTTAGATTGGTTGGTTTCAATATGGATCAATTCTGAAAGAGCTAATGTCGATCTAATACCTAGTGAAATGGTTTTTCAGTTAAAAAGCCAATAAGGACACTAGATTTGATATGAACAGGTTGAGTATAACAAATGAATTAAAGCATATTAGCTCCTAACCTAACGCAGATACATCACTCAAATACCAACTCATGTCATTCTACCTCCTTGTGAGGTCCTATTACATAGTACAACATACAGAGATAACAAAAAGCAAAATCCCAACGTGCTGATCGAAAGATGGAGTGACTATTATCAAAGCAAGGCTCCAAAATTGGGTTTGATAAGAACAAACAACTGTATAATTTTACAGTGGCTGGTCAGATGCTTTAGCACCAGCCCTTATAACATTAGACTACCTACAAACAACCAATCTGTTATTTATACAAATGATATTGCACTTAAGAGAATTCACACATAAGTTCTTTCTTAATTCCCAAGTTCTGCTAAAAAATTTTGGAACACAATCTGAAATATTTTGGTGCACAATCTCAAATACTTTGGAACACAAAAGTTACTGGATTGAAGAATCTTTTGACTCTTTGACTCTTCAATATAAGGGTGTTCGTGGTGCGGTTTGATTTGGTTCGGTTTTGAGGTTAAGAGTCATCCAAACCGTAAGATAAAAAACATGTGGTTTGGTTTGGTTCGGGTGACTTTTAAAATAAAATCCAAACCCAATTAAACCAATGCGGTTTAGGTTGGATCGGTTGGTGCAGTTTTCTTTGAGACGATAATTTTTTTTTGTTTCCAACATTAAAATCAAGTTAAAAAACTAAAACACAATATATTTCCAGCAATGTTTCGAACAATGTTTTAAATTTCATCAAATATTACAATTTTATTTCCATCCAACAATGTTCCCAACAACATAGACCAAATAAAAAACATGGACAAAAAGTAATTCTATTCCGTAAGAAGTGCAAAAGATTAAAATTGTATCATTCTCTAAAAGTTCAAGTAGCACATAAATACATTTTTTAAATAAAAAGCAAGGAAGAAACTTAACAAAAGAAAAAATATGTCATTTTATAAAAGTTTTCATTGAGTTTCTATGAGTATTGGTCTAGATGACATATGCTTAATTAATGTTTTTCTTAAGTTGCGGTTTGATTTGGTTTGGTTTCGTTTGGTTGGTAAAATAAAAACCGCAAACCAAACCAAACCATGTAGTTGAGTAAGAAAATAATCCGAATACATCCGAACCAAATGTGGTTTTTTGCGGTTTCGGTTTGGGTTGTTTCGGATTACGGTTTTTCTATTGGTTGATTCGGTTTTGAACAACCTTACTTTAATAAATTTCCATAATTTTTTTTCAACTTGTTTCCGTATCATAATAGATAAGGGATAATTCAAATGGTGTTGCCAACGATAAACTTAATCTTACATGTACACTTCTGGTTTACAATAACGTGTGCTTCAATTTGTCAAAAAAATGCGTGCTTCAATTGCACTAATATAGGTGTATTACAAATTAGAGGGGAAAAAATAAGTAACTTTTCCACCACACTTATTTTCTCTAGAGTATATCTCGTAATTTAGAGATATTTAACATCTCGCTATTTCTTTTCTTTTCAATATGATATCCATTTTGATGAGTATCTTAAAACTCAATAAAATTGTATGAGATGCAGTCTCAATGTGTAACTTTGTTCCTTCATGTAACAATATATTAGATCTTTAAGAGCATTCTTTAATCTTTGTAGTTCTTCAAGAACTTTGTCACAAGTGATCAAGAAAAATCATTGTTTAAGAAATCCTTCAGGGATTGTTTAATAAACTCAAGAATTCGCATTTGAAAACATGATTTGTAAACTTCTGGTTTACAATAATGTATGTTTCATTTATTCTAATCCATTTGAAACAATAATGAACAACAACAAAATTCTAACCAAATGAAGTTATACAATGAATATTCTAAAACCTTGATTTATCTTTTTCATTAACATATATACATCAAATATAAAAATAACTAAACACAAAATTTCTCGAACAACTAAAACTTTATAAATCATACATATTCTTTATTTTTCTTTTCAATATAGTAATTAGGCAGACAAATGGTCAATAAAATATCTTTTCAAAGTTTGACATCTTCAAAATGTAAATTATATGTAAGATCAAGATCAAACAAAATTGATTTAACAATAAAATATACATATCTCACATGTAATATTGATGAGATATAATCTTGCTGGATTTAGAAGGAAATAAGAGAAAATCAATTCATAGAAGATATTTTCAAGAATTATGTAGAGAAGAGTTTGTGTTTGAATTATAATTCAAGCGTTCTAGAAATCTTGTGCAATAAGAAAGAAGAAAATCATAACCAATACTTGATCATCATAGAATAAGGAAACAATCTTGCATGATTTAAGCCATAGATTAGAAATATGACCGCATAAAAAAAAACTTTTATCAAATAGTGGAATAAAATAAATCTTTGATCAAATATTAATTTTCCAACTCATCCAAGTTCATACTAATGGAATTTTATGACTTTGACATTATCATATCAATAGTAACCACTACTAAATCAATTACCGTAACCACGACATTGGTTATATATAAAAAAGTGAATGAACCATTCACTTCTCGGAATAACGTTCAACATGACCTTTCGCCATTTTAATCAAGAACCACTCTTTGTTCAATGACAAATATTATTAATCTTTCAAAAATATGCTTGAAGATATTTACTCAATTTTCTACTTCACGATCATATTCGAGTTGAATAGAAATATATGCAATGTCTCGTATTTTCCTTTTTTTTCTTTAGATCAAATAGATGTTATAAACAAAAATTTCTTCTTTTTGAGGAATCTTTCAATGATGCTTTAATATTAAATTTGTAGTTCTTTGAGAACTATATCACAAATAATCTTGAAAAACAATGATAAAAAAACCTTGCTTCTTTGAGCAATCTTTTATGGATGCTTTGATAAAGATATTTTTTTTCATGTTGTGAATACAAATATTTCTATAACAATGCTAAATCTGAATTATTCATTTCACCGTTTCAAAATTCATATAAATTAGTAGTGATCTATAATTTTAGCAACTTACATCTTTTATTTATTTAAAAAACAAAAACTGAAAAATTCATGTTGCTATACTATCTTGTTGATCAAAAGAGTAGTTCTCCCATGTGAACCATGAAATAGTGAATTGGCCACAACATATGTCCTTTAAAAAATAGATTTCCACCAAGATATACTATGTTCAACACAAGAAAGTAGAGATAAATCGAATTTTGCAAAAGTATTGACTAATTTAACACAATTAAAAAGTGAATTAAAATAAAATAATTTATTATAATTTGTATATATGTCACTTTAATTTCCAAAGGGGTAAACATATATGAAAAAAAAATCACAAGATTATATAAATCTTTTCTAGTAAAACATTTGGTTGTTAAGTAATGTTCTCAATTTGATTTGTTACACAAATCTTTTCTAATAACCAGTGTACGCTCTCTAAAAAAGACAAACGCTATGAGCGTATAAGACACTCTTAAGAAAGAAATGCGGAGTCGCCACCAAAGTTTTTATTTGTAAAGGGAACGTTGATAAACCCTTTGAGTTTTATTTTTAAAGGGAAACATTGATAAAACCCTTAGCGATGCGGTAAGGATGGTCATCGCAACCATTAACGGGTTCATGAGTCGATTATGCAAGGGGAAGGTATTAGCACCCCTCACATCCGTTGTACTCAACGGGAACCTCCTAGTTAGTTAAGGCTAAAAGTGTTTTTAAAGTTTTGCTTGCTATGCTTTAATATATAAAAGGGGGAAAATGTAAAGGGGAAAAAAGATATTTTTTATTATTGTGCTTGACAAGATGTGAATCTTGCTCCTACGTATCTCCTGGTGCGATGGAGAATTCAAAGCTACGTAGTTCTTTGGTAGAAAACGTTTCTTTGTTGGTTGATTTTAAAGAACGATGCTTTTGATCGTATTCTTGCGATTAAACGTAGCTTGTATGCTCGCGCGTGGGAGGCTTAAGCGTTTGTTTGTATCGCGTTAGAATTGATAAGAACATGTTCATTTGTGAAAAAGGTTTGAATTGATCACGGGGGATCAAAAATAGTTTGAATTGGTCACGGGGGACCAAGAAAAGGTTCAATTGACCACGGGGGTCGAGAATTGATTCAAATGGTCACGGGGGACCAAGAAAGGGTTCAATTGACCACGGGGGGTCGAGAATCGATTCAAATGACTACGGGGAGTCAATAAAGGGTTCAATTGACCACGGGGGATCAAAAATAGTTTGAATTGGTCACGGGGACCAAGAAAAGGTTCAATTGACCACGGGGGTCGAGAATTGATTCAAATGGTCACGGGGGACCAAGAAAGGGTTCAATTGACCACGGGGGGTCGAGAATTGATTCAAATGACTACAGGAAGTCAAGAAAGGGTTCAATTGACCACGGGGGGTCGAGAATTGATTCAAATGGTCACGGGGGACCAAGAATAGGTTTTGGTGTGTTGGATGTGTTTATGTTTTGTATTTTTGAAAATAGAATGACGATTGTCCGAACAACGAGACATACGTCAAGTATTCGTGCAACCGGGGAATGGAGAGACATACGTCAAACCACTCCTTTTTCATTCAAGTTTATTGTTGAAACTTAAAATGCATTTTTTGGTTAAGTTGAAAAGAATGACGATTGTCCAAACAACGAGACATACGTCAAGTGTTTGTTCAATCGGGGAATGGAAAGACATACGTCAAACCAAACCTTTTTCATTCAAGTTTATTGTTGAAACTTAAAGAAATCCCAAATAAGAGCAAAAACACTTGGTTAAAGACTTTAAAAAAAAACAAGTTTGTTACTCAAATTAGTTGTTGCAACCTATGAACAAGTTCATTGTTCAAGTTTGTGGAAAAAAATGAACAAGTGTTGTTCAAATTTGTTTTTGAAACTTCATGAACAAAGTTTGTTGTTCAAGTTTGAAGTTGGGAAATGATCAAACTTGTTGTTCAAGTTTAAAGTTGGAAAATGAACAAACTTGTTGTTCAAGATAGAAGTTTAAACTTGTGAATTTCCAAATATATGCAAAAACTCTTGTTATGTTTTGAACCTTAAACATATGCCCAGAAGCTGCTTCTGAACCTTAAAAATGCCCAGAAGAGCTTCAGAAGCTGAATTTCAGAGTCTGAGTGAACAGTACTTCAGAAGCTAAATTTCAGAGTCTGAAGTACTGTTCAGACGCACTGTTCATGGGTTGACTTTTGTTGACCTTCAGACTCTGAACTTCAGAGTCTGAAGCACTGTTCAGACTCTGAACTTCAGAACCTCAAAGGGGTGAAAAACTTTCGAATTCAATAAGAAATAGAAGTAAACCACTTCTGTTTTGATGTTTCTCAAACTTTGGGATTTCTTTGAAGTTTCAAAAGATGTTTTCAGTTCAAAATGAGTTTAAAAACCACTAAGAATGTAGAAAATTGACACTGAATCAAACAGGAACCACTGAATAAATGCAAACAGAATGCAAATGCAAGATAAAGAGGTTCAGAATAACTTACAAATTCCTAGCTAAGGCTTGGGATGCAAGAAACTGAAAGTGGCTTTGAATGATTGTGGTTTTACAAAACTGGAATGATGAGGAATAAGAAACAGCAATAACAAGTGATATTTTGCTGTTATTCCTTACTTTGGGTATGATGTTTATGGGTGCTTGATGGCTGGTTTTGATTGCTTGATTGGTATTTGATTGCTTGCAAAGAAAGAAACAGAAAACAGAGCTTCTGGCTTTCTCAGGTTGTTGGGAATTTCTGGCTGTTTTTTCCGGTTTTGAATTGTTCTAAATTGCTCTAAAACAAACTGCTGAATTGCTCTTGAGATTCTTTCAACAATTGCTCAAAAAAGATTCAGTCTTCTATGGAAATTAACTGTTTTTGTGTTCAAAAAACTGTCTGAAATGTATATCAAAAAAAGTGTCCTCAATCCTTCAGCATTGGTTTCCTTTTATAGGCAAATTGGGATCAATTGTAATCATGACAATTCCCTGAAAATAGGCTGTTTTGTGGGCTATGATCAGGACATTTGGCTAGCATTTAATACAAAAGGGAGGAGGTAACCATGCCTTGTGATCATGGTGAAGACTTTGGTTAAATTCAGAATCAATTGGGGCTGAATTTGACAGGAATTGATGGAATCAAGGAAAAACAGAGTGCAGGTCACACTTGTGATGCCCTTTGGGATTGATCTTTGCAATTTTGAGAAGACAAACAGGAAAAGTAGTGTGCTGTTTGTGCAGAACTTAGGGAGAAACAATGGAAAACGTGTGCTGTACATGGAAGAAGGAAGAAATGCTAAAACAAGGTCAGTGTAATATCCCGCTTAAGCGAGACTTTTAACAGTGTTACAGGAATTAAACGTTTTGGAATGGCATAATAGTAATTATAGAGATAAGGACTAAAATGGATAAATATGAGTTTTTCTCATATTTATCACATCTTTCCTCTCTCTAGAAAATCTGAATTCTCTCCTCTCTCTCACTAGATTTTCTCCCCTCACCAATCATCACCCTTAATCCATCAATTTCTTCCTAAACTCTTGTGATTCAAGCAATCAAAGTCTTGGAAAAACTTGGAACAAGAGAAGCTAAGGAAAAACCAAGGAAAGGAGGATTTCACAAGTGGAAGTTTTGGGTTTGGAGCTTAGCCAGCTTATTACCAGTTATAGGTGAGCTCTCTTGGGTTTTAGAACCCTCCTAGAGTGAGTTTCTTGTGTTTTGCATCATAGGTAAAGTTATAGAGTTTTTACCCTAAATTCTTGCTTGCTAATTCCTTGCTCATATATGTTTAAAACTGTTATTTTGTGATAGAAAATCATTCCTAGCATGGTTGGGAAGCTTGGATAACCTTGAATGAGCAAAAATGGTGGAAAAACACGTTTTTGATCAAGTCATGTACTGTCATGGTCGCTACAGCGACCAGCCGTCGCTATAGCGACCAGACATCATTTTTGCACTGCCTACCGTCGCTTGTAGCGACCAGCCTGTCGCTTGTAGCGACCAAACCAGAATAGCTTATGACAGTTGAGCTGTTCTGGGGGTTCTGGAGCGCGCGGGCATGGCTTTTTGCAACTGATTTCTCCTAATACATTTTGGAAACATTAACCACCATTTTAACTCATTCTAAAGGCTTCCAATGGTTGAGAAAGTATAGGGGCAAGGATTACGCAAGGCTTGGAAAATGTAAGAACTAAGGTTTAATGAATAGGTAAGACCTAATAGCAGCATATGACAACGATATGTCGAATCCTTGATAGGAAAATAAGAATTAAGAGTATGAGAGTAAGGCATTCGACTTGATAAGTCAAGAACCTACTTTAGGTAAACAAGGTTATAGATGTATTCAGTCTAGAATACAAGGGTAATAGGAATGTTTCGACAATCGTAGTTCCAGTTAAGCTCATAGTGTTGGTTCTCCAACAATTAATAGGTGGCTTATGAGAACGATAAGCCAAGAACTTTGTGTTATAGGTTAAGAGTTACAGGATTGTTATTATATGATTACAGTAACAGATATGCATGGTTATGTAAAAGTTAAAGAATAATATGTTACAGTTAAAGGCGTGTTCAACACGTTTCATAGTCATAGGCATGTTCATCAGACTCCGGGATACGCCGGATGGGACTTCACCGAGAGGGTTGTCCACATGCAAATTCATAGAGGAGTCCGGTGTTAGCCTGATATGATAGGAATTTCACCGGGTCATAGGGAGATGTACTTCGGGGTTACTCCACCCGGACTGCACTCCGTAAAATGAACTCAGATAATAATGTTTGTTCAACGCTAACAGCTAACATAAAACTGTTTATATGTATTATGTTTCATAGTTATAGTCAAAGTTATAGTTACAGGTAGGTTTACAGTTACAGGTTGATTATAGTTATAGTTATAGGTGGTTTATATCCTTGGGGATAGAATTAAAGACTTGGCGATCATAGTATTTTCCCCTAGATTGCCAAGGTAGGCATGGCGACCCTAGGTTCCCTGTGGTTGCCAACAATAGGTTGGGTAGAGCTCACTGAGACATTATGTCTCATCCCATTCCTTCTGGTGCAGGTTCACAGGCAGGTTCTCAGGCAGCACGCAACAAGGGTAAGGAGAAAGCTTTGGACTGATCGTGCTGATTTTATATGTTTTACAGTTTAACTGTAATATGTTGTTGTACTTATGATGTACATGTATCAGAGAGATGTTTGTATAAACTTTGGATGTAATATTACTATGTGATGTAATATTCTGAACGAACTTTTAATATTGTAAATTAATGTATCCAGTACGAAATTTTAATACTCGTATAAGATCCTAGGCAATCTTAATATGGGTGTGACAATTTTGTAACATCAGGTGGCTGCCAATGGGCTGGCCTCCCTATCTTTCAAGGGCCGAGATGTACTCACGACCTTCTCCACCCCCCATGTGGAGTTTTTGCCTTCCGTGGGAATCGAACTCTGTACCTGGGGCCTAAGTACAAGTTCAATGCATTCCCACTACCAATTGAGCTAGTAGCTCAATTGGTAGTGGGAATGCATTGAGCGTGTACCTATAGGTCCCAGGGGCACGGTTCGATTCCCACGGAAGGCATGAAACTCCAATTTGGGACTTGGAGAAGACCATGAGTACATCGCGGGGTCAGCCATTTCAAAACCTGGGCAAGCTGTTTTGCAATCAGGGCAAGCTGTTTTGCAGCTTAAATTGACTGGTTTTGATAAAGGAGAAGAGGGGAAATGGCAATGGCTTGCTGGAAAGTGCAGGTCAGGGCGCAGAGAAATTGGGGAAGAAGAAGTGCTGCCCAGGGGCAGCACAACTTGTGTCTGAGGAAGTGTGCTGGGCACGTGCCCAGTCTTCCTTCCTTTCTTCTTTCTTCGCGTCTGATGAAACGTGCCAGGCACGTGTCTTTTCCTTTCTCTTTTTTTTTCTTTCTTTCTCTTTGAACAAGTGGGCTGGGCCCGTGTATTTTCTTTCTTTTCTTCTTCTTTTGTTTTTGTTTTTGCTTCTTTTTCTTTGTTTTAAACATAAAACAATAAAAGTAATAAAAAATAATAAAAGTAATAATAATAAAAATAAAGATAAATAAATAATAATAAAACCTTATTATTATTATTATTATTATTATTTATCATTTATTTAAAAAGGGAAAAAGTAAAAAGAAAGATAATAAATAATAATAAGACTTTATTATTATTTATTATTTATTAAAAGGAAAATAAAGTTTGACTCCCTCTTTTTTTGTGTTGACCTCTCTTTTTTTTTGAAAAAAAGCTTGGACAAAATTAGGGTATAACAACCAGCATAAATTTAGTAACATTTTTTTAATTTATAAATTTAGTAACATAAATGGCAACATCTGTAAAACACACGAATTTAGTAACAACCAAATTTAAATGAGGCCCCGTTTGGTTTGAGCTTATGAAAAATAGCTTATGTAAATAAATAAGCTTTTATTTTAATTTATAAGCTCTCACTAACGAAAATTGTATCTTCATAAACTGTTTTTTCATAAACTACATTAAAAACTTATAAATAATACATAAAAACTTATTTATTTGCATAAACTGTTTTATATAAGCTCTAAAATAAGTTAATCCAAACAGGCCCTAAGTAGTGAAAATCTTTTATCATAAATATGCGATTGTAGCACAAATTTAGTAACAACCAAATTTGAACAAGTTGCTTCCCCCAAATCGGAGTTTTTCGAAGGGAAGGGGAAAAGATCTCTTTAAATTTTTATTGCATTGTCAAAATTATCCTTAAATTAATTTAAAATCTCAATATTAACCTTGTAACAACTTTTATTATTATAGTTATATTATCATGTAACAAATTTTATTATTATTAGATATATTATCTTGTAACAACTTTTATTATTTTATTTTAGACAATATCTTGTAACAACTTTTATTATTATTAGGTTATATTATCTTTTTTTAAATAAGGTTATATTATCTTTGTAACACACTTTTCGTCGGTCTATGCTATCGTAAAAACAAGCATTTTCGTATATTTAATTAAGATTAAGGGTAAAACAGTAAATTAATTTTAAAATCCCTCCATTCCCCTTATGAACCAAACACATTTTTAATTAAAATCTTTCCCCTACCCTCTTTTGAACAAAACATATATTTAATTAAAATATCTCTCATTCCATCCCCTCCATTTCCATCCCCTCAATTAAAATACCTCTCATCCCCTCCCATCTGTTGAACCAAACAGACCCTTAAAAAATACATGATTGATATCTAATAAAACATTTGTTTACTACATAATGTTTATTTGTGTATTTTTTTTGTGTGCAACCCTTAAAGGATACTTCAATGTTGTATTGAATTCATCATGAATCAATCGATAATAAAAATTGAGTTTTGAAATTCTTCTGAAACTGTTCACAATTAAATCAATTATTTGTGCAATCCTTCAAGAATGCATCAATATTGTATTCTTCAGAAATTTGTAGACAATAAAAATTGATTTTAAGGTTCTTTAAGACCTATAAACAGATCTAATCAATTCTTCAGGATGTATCAATACTGAATTCTTAAAAAATTCATAGAGAATAAAACCAAAATTTGCTTTTGAATTCTTCAGGAATTCACATAGAATACATCGAGTTCTTCTGAAACTACATGATTGATCTCTTTAATTTCATCACATGTGATCAATCCTTATGAAATACTTCAAGAATACATATAGAATAAATAGACATAATAATATAATACAATTTACATAATAATGATTTAATGTATCTATAAAGCACTAATTCCAATTGATGGAATTGTAACAATATAGCCTATAATCATCGATACAAAAATTAAAACTTTTTTACATAAAAAAATAGATTAAGAAGAATTGCATACCTCAGTCGGCAAGCCCGTGATGATAATGTGTTATGAAACTCTTTGAATAAAACCAAAAAATTAAGAGAAGTAAAAATATAAAGAAAGAGAGAAGAGTGATGGTTCTATTATATTCTTGTGATATACCATTAAGTTAAGTACAATGATATAACTTAAGGGATAAGTACAAAAATGTGACTAGAGAGATAAATACAATGGTATGACTTAAGAGATAAGTACAATGGTTTGACTTGGTCTAATAATATTATGCCCAATAACCCATGAGATAAATAAATAATGGACATCACTTATAATATTCATAACAAAAACATAAGTTTGTTTAGTTTGTTACTACTGTTTTTAGGGATAGTTTGTTACATGTAGTCTTTTTTGTTACATACATATAATTTAAATTGATAAAAATCGTCCCCAAGTTTCTCCTTTCACTATTGTCTCTTTTTCAATTGTTAACACTTTCGTCCGCAAGTTGGTGGTGTTATACGAGAGCGACAACAATGGAAGAGGAAAGTGAGAGAACAACAGGGCCAAATTGGCTTGATCTTCCAAGTGATTTGACAACAAATATCCTTCAAAGGCTTGGTACGTTTGAAATTCTGAGGAGTGCATGCCGAGTGTGCCCGCAATGGTGGAACATTTGCAAGGATCCTCTCATGTGGCGCACTATTCGTATGCGTTGCACCCGTACTTCACCCAATGCTTATCTGGATTTGGCAGAGATTTGTTGCAATGCTATCAAGAGAAGTAGCGGTCATCTCGAAGACATATATATTGAGCGTTTTTGCACCAGTGATCTCCTCAAATGCATAGCCGATAAGTAATTAATACCTAAATCTTAATTTATTCTTGCATTCAACTGTATGTTTTTATGAAGCATTTTTTAAATGTTCTTTTTAATTCAAATTTTACAGTGGCAGTCACCTACGTTGCATGCGACTTGTAAATTGCTCCAAGATTACAGATGAAGGATTTACTGAAGCCGTGAGAAAGCTTCCGCAGTTGGAGAAGGTTGACATTTCACATTGCCACCTAACCAATGTCTCTCTTAAAGCCCTTGGTCGATCTTGCCCTCTTTTGAAATCGCTTAAATATTGTTCATGGTCGCTTGAATCTTGTGACTCTGATAAAATGGCGTTTGTTATTGCTGAAACGATGTCTGGTCTACGCCATCTTGATATGAAAGGACACGAGCTCACTGAACTTGGTGTGCTCGCCATTATTGATAGCTGCCCTCTTCTTGAATCTCTTGACATTAGTGATTGTCCTTATTTGAATGAAGATTTGGAGAAAAGATGCATTGATCAGATCAATGATTTGCAACTGCCAAGTCGTTATATCCATGAAGACAACTATTCTGATGATGATTTTCATTATTAATTCTATATGTGGAAGTCTATGTGATGCCGATGATGAAAAACTAGGCTATTATTTTAGTGCTGATTTATTGGGGTCCTTGTTGACACTTACATTTTTGTTGATTCATGCTTGGTTTGCATCAATGGTATGCTTTCTTAATCAGTTGGATATTCTATGTTTTTGTAGCTGAATGATTTTGATTGTGATAGTTTGTTTGGGAAGTCTTATTATTTACTATATTTTTTTTTAACAATATGGTTTTTTACTGTGATTTTATTTACTATAGGTTGTTTTAGAGTCTTATTATTTACTATGATTTTTTTACAATGATTTTATTTACCATGGTTTATACTTTATACTCAATACGAACATGTGACTAGGAACATGTTAATTAAGTAAGAGAAATGCTAACGAGTATTCTGGAGTACTCTTTAGAGATCTTAATTAGTAGGATTTTATTAAAATTTGTGAATTTAATTCATTGAAAATTAAAATATTTGACTTTTTAAAAGAATAATTTCTTGATTTGGAATCCTTAAGGACTGTTCTAGGGATACTTGTTAGCAAGACACATTAATTAAACCAAAAGTTGGTTCACCACATGATAATTTATCTTCCTTCTACTCACACATACACAAGAAAAAGTTCTATGTCCTAGATGCAAAAACAAAAACGCTTTGCTGGAATTGGACATTGTCATCAATGTTTAAGCATGAAAAAGAAAAGAAAAAAAAAAGAAGGGTTAAAGAAATCTCAAGGATTTTATTGAAGCTTTACCTTGTTGGTTGTACTTTGCTTCATCATCTTTGTTACAAGGCTATTACTTGTCTTTCTTCATTGATGCACTTTGAAACTTTGTTTGTATGGTTTAGGTATGGTGAGGACATTGGTATTTGTGATGGGTGTGGTTGGTGTTTGTGTATGGAGGAGGGTATGAAAAATGTTTTAGGATATATTTTTGGGTGAGGAAGAATATGTTTGGGTTATTTTTTGTGGTTAGGGATGGATATGGTGAGAAATTTTTGGTTTTGGGACGGGTTAAGGCCGTAACGGCCATTGCAGGTGGGTCGCAATCCCCTCTAATTTTGAATGGGGAGAAAATTTATTGAAGATTTGTGATGTCTTGGAGCATGACAATCAGAACGGCCCATTACACTACAAGAAAAGCATGCAATTTGTCAGGGATTTAAGCCAGGAGCATGCACTCCTGGCAAAAAAACCAGGGGTAAACCCAAGGAAGCTCCTGGCAAAATGCCTAAGCAGAAGTCGCGTGGTGGATTCCTTCTACCAGGGGCAAGCCCCTTGCAAATTGCATCTTGCCCTGGCTTCCTTCTAGGCGCCAAATTTCAAATTCGAATGGGAGACAAGGTTGCAGGTGTGGCAGCATTTTTGCGAGGGCTTATACCAGGGTTTGACCCTGGGACACGGAAAAGCAAGGTTGACAAGACCAAGCTCTGCAAAAGTTCTGCAAAAAGCTGAAAAGAGTGGTATGCGAGGGGCATAACCCCTGGGTAATTGCATCATGTGCTGGCTTTATCTGACCCACAATTTGACCGTTCTGGTGTGTTGCAGGGCTATGAATGATAGGTATTGCGAGGGGCATATCCCTCAGATTGGCCTTGGCATAGTTTTCTAATATAACACAGTCGCACGAATTATCTGTAACTTAGAAAAAATTCTTCCCTTCACCTCTTCTTCCTCTCTTCAACAGACCTCCTCTCTTCAACACAACACACACCAATCTTTCTCCAACAACACTGATTTTTATTACTTTGGTAAATCTCTTTACTTATATTTTCTTGATTCAATTTTTTTCTTATATATATTGACATATAATTTATTCTTTGTCATTTGCATGTCAAAGTGAAGCTGTCTCCTGTGATTCTTTGCTCAGCTTGGTTTTGGAACTGTTCTTTGTGTAGCTTCAACAAGTTAGTATAAATTTTGGAACTGTTGTTATGTAATTTTTTGAATCTGTTAATTAATGGCTGAATATATAAGTGTATTTATAAAATTTTGGATCTGTTATATATAATTTCTGTGGAATATATAACTCAAATGATAGATAAATATTATAATAATGATGTTAATTAATGGCTGAATAAATTAGTGTGTGTATTATTTTTGAATTTTTAGAAAAATATTGTGTTATATTTCGAATTTTTAGAATAATGATGTTTTTTAGAATAATAATGTTGTTATATTTCGATTTTGTTCAAGGTATGTATAAATTTCGAATTTTTTTAGTGTATGTGTATTGCATGTTGAATATGTTTTTTTAGGGTATGTTATAATTAAATTTTTTTATACATGTTGTTATATATATATATATATATATATATATATATATATATATTGTTTTATACATGTTATATATTTTTTTAGGGTATGTTATATCTGTTAAATATATTGTATTGGAAAATAAACATAGTCTTATATAGTTTTTAATAATAACATTAGGTTTCACTAAATTGTGTATACTGTTTATTTTAATTTAAAACTGTATTTTTTTAAGTTTAATTTGAGAAAAATGTTATTTATTCAATTTTAATGGTGTAATAATTTCTCCAATATCAAAACTGTTTTTTGTTTTAATTTTTTTTTAGAATTATAAACTGTTTATTTTCAAGTGTAATAAATAATAATAATGTTTTTGATATGAAATTGTATTTTTTTACTACAAATCTATTTTTTCTTAATTATTAAAACGAAGTAAAACTGTTTTTTATCTAAAACAAATTATAATAATAATGTTTTTGATATGAAATTGTTTTTTATAAGTAATTGAAATAAAAAATTAATTTAAATGAATAATTATTAAACTGATATTATTTAAAGACTAATTTTTTATTATAAAAGTGTTTTTAATTAGTAGTGCGTAAAGAAATTTTTTTGCGTAAAAAAAGTTCGCGCGTAAAGAGATTTCGTGGAATATTTTTAGTTAGTATACAAATATTTCGCGCGTAAAGAAATTTCGTGCAATTTTTTAAGTTAGTATTCAAATATTTCGCGTGTAAAGAATTTTCTTTATTAAAAACAGTTTCGCACGTAAATAAATTTCACGAGATTTTTTTTAGTTAGTATAAAAAAATTTCGCGCGTAAATAATTTTGTTTATTAAAAATAGTTTTGCGCCTAAAATAAATTTGTGCGTAAAAAAACAGTATACACAATATAGTAATTATAGGTTAGTTAGATAAATAAATTTTTTTACTCGTTACATGATCGACTATTTAGTCTTTGTAACACCCATATAGAGATTGCCTAGGATCTCTTATGAGTATTAAAATTTCGTACCAGATACATTAAATACAATACAAAAAGTTGCTTAATGAATACACAATGCATAAGTTTGTGATACAACTCAATATCCGATACAAAACATTCTTCATAATATATATACATCATGATACAATATCATATACAACATCCAAGAAACATAAGCAGCACGATCAATCCGTAGCTTTCTCTTTACCTTTACGTCGTGCTACCTGCGAAGAACCTGCACCAGAAGGAAAGGGATGAGACATAACGTCTCAGTGAGCTCCTACCCTACCAACTGTTGGCAACCACGGGGGTAACCTAGGGTCGTCGTGCCTACTCTCGGCAATCTTGGGGATTCCTACGATCGCCATCGTTCTTTACATTTATCGCGATCAAGGGGAAATACTAAGATCGCTTCATTGTCTTATCTCATGCATTTCATATTCTATTCTTAATCTTAGACTTATACTTAGTGATCTTGGGGACATCCTATGATCACGTCTTGTTCTCTAGGAACTAATTGTCATATCTCGCATTACATATAAAAATATACATATTCATCTTTCGTATCTTAAGGTTAGAAGTTAGCGTTGAACAAACATTCATTATCTTGGTTCGTTTTACGGAGTGCATCCGGGTGGAGTAACCCCGAAGTACATCTCCCATCATACCGGTGAAATTCCTATCATATCAGGCTAACACCGGACTCCTCTTATCTTTGTGTAGGCAACCCTCTCGGTGGAGCCCCATCCGGCATAATCCGGAGCCTGCTGGACACATCTTAACTTTACATGTGGACAACCCTCTCGGTGAAGTCCCATCCGGCATAATCCAGAGCCTGATGGACATGCTTAAATCTTTTAACTGACGTGTGGATAGCCCTTTCGGAGAAATCCCATCCGGCGCATCCCAGAGTCTGATGAACACGTGATCATAATCGTATAACATATTCGTAACTTGTTCTTATTCTTTAAGTAATCATTCATCAGTGCTTAATCTATAAAAGGTTCTAAGCTTAATCATTGTATCATTCTTGGGTTCGTGTATACTGAGTCGAGTTCATAGCATTGCCTAGTAAGGGTCAAACCCTAAACTAGTTCCTTAACATCTCTATGATAACTTAGGGATTAATATAATCCTCTCTTAACATTGTACCTATCCTCATCTATAATTCATCCATACATTCTCTAAAGGATAGGGCTTTCTATGCCTGTTAGCGACACTTAGTCACTACATGTCGTTATTGAGTCCGAGGTAGCATTAGATAGCCGGAATGGTGCAAGAATTTGATGAAAAACAACATGGTCCTGTCTACTGTCCCATCGTGTCACGATTTGGAAATCGTGACACGATTTTCTACCCAGAAATCGTGTTTGGTTCTGCCTGTGAAATCGTGACACGATTGGAAAATCGTGACACGATTTTACCTGCTGTTGGACAGCATAGGGCAAGTTTAAAACGTGATTTTCACCATTACAGCTTATCCAAACATACCCAGACATCATAACAGCTTAATGGATCAATTTCTAAGGCATATATCTAGATTACATCATGAATAATCAAGGAATCACATGGAAAGGTAATTAGGGCACTAAAACCTTAAACTAGGTCATAAAGCTATAAACTTCTAAACTTACTCAAAACGGGTTCTAAAACCCTGTGGAGCTCACCTTAATCCACAATTTGGTGCTAGCTAAACTCTGATTCCAAAAGCTCTAGCTCCAATCTACTCTACTCTTGATTCTCCTTGTTTCTCCTCTTCACTTTCTCTTGCTCTATCTTCCAACACAAGCTTTCTAGCAATAACTTCACTAGGTTTTAGATGAACTTTGATGGGTTTCAACACTTAGGGAGAAGGGCGTGTGAGTTAGAGGGTGAGGAGAGTGAATTTCTGGTTTTGGAATGGTGTAGAAAATGGAAGAAGAAATGGTAAGAAAGAAATATCTTACCTTCTTTTAAATAATCTTCCCCTTTACTAATATTTACATAATTGCCATTCCACTTATTTACACTTTTGCCATACTTGCTCAATAAGTTTCTACACAGTTAAACGCTACATCTAAGCGGGATATTACAGTCTTGTTGATTGAACTTATAATTTTTGGCGTTAGTACGTAGCGCTACTAAGCAAAAAATAACTAATCGTGAAATATGTGAACATTATAGTTAAACGTGCAAAATATGGAGTATTATCAGCATTATCGTAGTTGGATGTATGATAGAACGTTTCCAGGAAGAAGAGGATTAAAGCCCCATTTTGTGGATGGAGTTCAAGGATTTATTGCATGGGCATGGGTACAACAAGTTTGTAAAGATGAGGGAGGGATAAGATGTCCGTGTGTTAAATGTACATGTAGATATATAAAGAGTGACCCCAGAGAAGTCAAGAAACACATGGATAGAGTTGGATTTATGCCTGATTATTGGGTTTGGGTTTATAACGGTGAAAAGTTTCAAAATTTCTGGCAAGGAGTCAATGCACAAGCTTCGAGTAGTGGAACAAATGTGGAATACAATGAACAATTCAACGATGAACAATTCAACATGATGGATGATATGGTCGCGGATGGTTTAGGTGTGGAACTGTCTTACGCTGATGATGTTGAAGATGAACAAGGCGAACAACTCCCAAATGAGAAAGCACAAAGATTTTACCAATTGTTGAGTGAATGTAATGCCCCATTGTTTGAAGGATCTTCGGAATCAAAGTTATCTATGTGTGTGAGACTTTTAGCTCATAAGTCGAATTATAGTGTTGCTGATAAAGGCGTGGATGATGTTAGAAAGATGTTGTTGGATGCGACTCTATTTAAAGATAATTTGCCAGGAAGTTATTATGATGCTGAGAGGTTGGTGATGAAGTTGGGATTAAAAGTTAAAAAGATTGATTGTTGCATAAACGCCTGCATGTTGTTTTATGACAATGAATTTGGGATAAATGACGGAGCATTGGAGGACTGCAAATTTTGTGGAAGTCCACGGTATCGTGTCGGCAAGCGAGGGAGAATTCCGAATAAGTCAATGTTTTACTTGCCAATAATACCAAGATTACAAAGGTTGTTTGCATCGATGAAAATGGCTAGTCAAATGACGTGGCATCATTCAAATAAAATTCCCGGACTCTTGCGACATCCTTCTGATGGTGAAGCGTGGAAACACTTTGATCAAGTATATCCTGATTTCGCAGAAGATCCGCGAAATGTAAGACTAGGATTGTGCTCTGATGGTTTCACTCCATATATCCAAGCATCAGCAAAACCATACTCTTGTTGGCCGGTCGTTGTAACCCCCTATAATCTCCCTCCTGAGATGTGCATGACAAAGCCCTACATGTTTTTGGCGTGTGGTGTTCCGGGGTCAGATAACCCTAAAGCAAGCATAGATGTGTTTCTACAACCTTTAATTGATGATTTGAAGAGGTTGTGGATTGGAGAATGGACTTACGATATTTCAACAAAATTTTTTTTTCTAATGAGAGCATCTTTGATGTGGATAATTAACGATTTTCCAGCGTATGACATGTTTTGTCTGGTTGGAGCACTCATGGGAGATTTGCTTGTCCACATTGTATGGAAAATACAAAGGCATTTACTTTGAAAAATGGAGGGAAGAGTTTGTGGTTTGACTCTCATCGTAGGTTCTTGCCTCATAATCACCCGTTTAGAAGAAGTAGGAATGGCTTCTTGAAGGATGAGAGAGTATTACATGCCCCGCCCCCTAAGATTACATCAGAATAAGTTTGGACAAGAGTTTGTGATTATCCAAAAGTCACTGATTTTGGCCAAACTGTCCCAATACCAGGATACAGAGTTGACCACAACTGGACTAAACAAAGTATATTTTGGGACCTCCCATATTGGAAAGATAACTTGCTCAGACATAATCTTGATGTAATGCACATTGAGAAGAATTTTTTGACAACATATTTAACACAGTGATGGATATGAAAGAAAAAACGAAAGATAATGAGAAAGCCAGGAAAGATTTAGAACTGTATTGTAAAAGAAGGGACTTGGAGTTAAAACCTCAACCAAATGGAAAGTTGTTGAAACCCAAGGCAATCTATACTCTAACTTCCGAAGAAGCAAAATCAGTTTGTCAGTGGTTGAAGGATTTGAGAATGCCTGACGGATATTCTTCTAACTTGGGCAGGTGTGCCGATGTTAAAACTGGAAGGTTACATGGGATGAAAAGTCATGATTGTCATGTTTTCATGGAGAACTTAATCCCAAGTGCGTTTAGTTCACTGCCCATCCATGTGTTAAATCCACTCACCGAGATTAGTCAATTTTTTAAAAATATGTGTGCGTCAACTTTGAGAGTCGATGAACTTGATAAATTGGACAAGATAACTCCAATGATACTCTGTCAGCTGGAGCAAAGTTCTATCATATCAGGCTAACACCGGACTCCTCTTGTCGTCGTGCGGTCATCCTTGCAGAATAACTCATCCCACTAGCATGAACAACAGAAGACACGACTTATCATATTATTAATCTTAACTTACGCGTGAACCTTCCGTGTCCCACTAGCGTGAATGACGAAAGACGCGACTTAACATTTTAATTAAACTCTTATGTGTGGCTATCCTCGCGGATGGTAACTTCACCGTTCCAGCTCGCCGGAACCCCCTGTGTTATGACTAGCGAGAAAACAGGAGACACATTTAATCTTTTAAATGAATTATCTTAGCTTGAATGTGACCCTCAATGCTCCAACTAGCGGGAACAACAAGAGACACGACAAGCATCTTCATATTAATAGTGAAAAGTTTACAATATCTTAAGACGTAGTAATCCCGTCTCTTACTCTAATTATATTATTCGTACCTCCGTACTCTTCATTGAATACATTCTTAATCTTGCTAACCTATCATAGGATCTAGACATATCGTTATCATATGTCGTACTTAGGGCTTACTATCCCACTTGTAATGTTTTCCTGCTCATCTACCCTTTGTTCTTGCATTCCCAATATATTGCCCATTCCTTGCTCCCTTATAATTTCATCCGTGGTAAGCCTTATGGATGAGTTAAAATGGTGTTCCTTGGTTCCTTAAGGTTTTTAGAGAAAACGGTAGTGAAAAAACCTCGCATAAACGCGTCAGATCACCTGAAACAGCTCAGCAAGCCAAACTGTTTCTGATGAGCGCGTTGTAGCGATGGATCTGTTGCTATAGCGAGCTAGCACCGAATCAGAAATGGTCTGCTCGTTGCAGCGAGCTTGACAGTACAGAAATTGCTCAAAAATCATATTTTCACCATTTTGACCCAATCCAACTTACCCAAGCATCCCAAAGATGTTAGGAATGATTTTCTATTATAATTTAGCAGTTTAAAACATGTTTGAACAAGGAATTGGCAAGTAAATAGGATTAGGGCACAAAATCTCTAAACTTTGCTCAAAATACAAATCACACCCAAACTCACTCAAAGTGGGTTCTAAAACCCTAGGAACTCACCTAGAAGAGTTGCTTTGATTCCTTGCCAAGCTTCCTCTTCAAACCCTAGCTTGAAATCTTCATTTCCTTCCTTGCTTTCTTTCCTTTTCTTGATCCAAACTTCCCAAAATTGGTGCTTGCTTGGCTTCCATAAGGATTGAGTGATTGGAGATGAAGTTTGATGATTAAGGAGGGTGGCGTGAGAGATGGAGAAGAGAGAAGGGAGAGGAAAATGTTTTAGAGAGAGAAGAGAATGAGAGATATGAGGAAATTTTGGGGTTTTTCCCTTTTTATATTTCCTTGGGCGGCAATTTACCAAATTGCCCTTCTCTTAAAATATCTCTGATACATCGTCTCAATACTGATAAATATCTGAGTCTGAAGCGGGATATTACAAACAAGGACTTATTAATCTGATGAAAATTGAGTCACATGTAGAACCGATGGTTTACACATACAATCTCTCAAAACTGTTGCATCGGTAGGCATTGATGTACACTGTTTTCATTAGATGATTTTATGATTAAACTCATTTTTAATTATCCAAAGAAATCATGAGATTGTTTCCATTTACAATTTAGATTGGCTGGTTTGAATGTGATTCAATTCTGAAAGTGCTAATTTGGATCTGAAATCTAGTGAAATGGCCAATAAAGACACGCTATATGAACAAGTTCAGTATAACAAATGAACGAAAGCATATTAGCTGCAAACCCAACATAGATACATCACTCAAATCTCAACTCATATCAATCCATCTTCTTGTCAGGTCCTATGTACACGATACAACATACAGAGACAATTATAAGTAAAATTCCAACGAGGTGATCGAAAGCTGGGGTCACTAATGTCAAAGCAAGGCTCCAAAATTTTGTTAGTGTTGCCTGAAAAACAAAAATATAGGTTTATATCAGTCCCTTGACTATTATTCAAATTTGAGTATCATGAAAAAGAAATAATACACTAGAAAAGGCTGTAATCATAAGTTAGTTGCTAAGAGACAGTAGTGCATAAGATTAGAAAAAAGACACATGGCAGAAAATAACCGATCAGATCAATTCATATTATTGACAATGTTAAGACATTAAATCTATCTAGTAGACTATGTGATCAAGGGAAATTACTAGAAGCTCAAGTTAAGACTAGTTACAACATGTTTAACCACGAAGAGACTAAATGCAGAAAGCAATGCAACATAAGAGATTAGAAAGCAAGGTCTTGAGATATTATAAATCAAGGTCTCTCCATCATCCCTGACCTACTTCCATCATGACTACAAAACTACACAACATAGTGATACACTCCTTACAACATTTTCCTACATGTTATTCATTTTTTGCAATATCATAATCCAACAATTCCTGAATATTTATATAGTGCAATTTTTTTTAGTTCTCTTTCCAATTCCAAAAATGCTAGTGACAAAATGCAAACTTTTTTGTTGATTTCCCAACTAGTTGGGATCTCTAGTACGTAGAAACAAAGTTGTCAAAATTCTGAACCCTCTCCTTTCCCTACCCAAAAAGAACTATCAGAGTAACTTCATAACATCTAACTCCAACCCAACCAGAGTATAATGATAATCAAAGAAAATGGCATACTATGCATAGTAAACCAGAGTATCTAGAACCGTTCCATATCCAAAATATATATTGAGTGAATGGAGATGTCTCAGACTCAAGTAGTCTTGTTACTTCATCCTGCAAACAAATACATAAAGAAAATGGCATATTATTTGTCACATTTTCCTCAATTTATTTCCCTTTTACAACTCAGCTTGAATTTTACAACATTACTCTGTAGCACCTACACCTCAATTTATTGCCCTTTTAAAGTTTTTTTTGAAAGATTGTATGCATTATAGGTAATTATGATAAAAAAAGTCAAATATTTTTAATGATCAGACAATTATGATCAAATGACATTGTAAAATATATTTACATTGTCGATGCATATGAATTAAATCTTAAAGTTAAATTAATATTCTAAAATGACAAATAATGCATGACCGAAAAATAGTTTCACATCACATCAACGAGATAAAGTAATTTGAATTTAATTCATTTTGTTAAAACTATCTTTCAATTATATTTGTGTTAACCTTTGGGTTCTCGAAAAAAATGGGTCTTGATAATTCAGAGTTCGACTAGGAGTTAAGTAAAACTATCTTTCAATGACAATAGTAGTAAACATTTTTTTTATAGATAATATTCTATGGAAAAAAGTCTATTGAACTTGTGTTATTGGACCTTTTATATTTCTAAGTTAATAATAGTTTATTTATTTTATGTTTATTTTTATAATATATTCTTTAATGTAACTTTTTATTTTTGTATTATTATTATTATTCTTATGAAAAGCATAGCGTTTTCTCCTTCCACTATTCTCTCATTTTTCATGAGTTTCTATTATCAAACCGTTTCATTTGCTTGGCAGGCTTCGTCTTCTATTGACTATTCCAACAATGGAAGTGGAAAGTGAGAGCACAACAGGGCCAAATTGGCTTGATCTTCAGAGTGATTTGAGAGGGAACATCCTTGAGAGGCTTGGTATGGTTGAAATTTTGATGGGTAAATGTCGAGTGTGTCCGCAATGGTGGAACATCTGCAAGGATCCTCTCATGTGGCGCACTATTCGCATGGGCTACATTTGTGATTCACCTTATGATAATTATGATGATGATGATATGGTGAAGATTTGTTGCAACGAAGTTGGATAATTTGGAAGACATTGATATTGAGAAATTTGGCAATGATGATCTCCTTGAATGCATAGCTAAAAAGTAGTTGACAAACCAATTTTTCTGTTCCTTGATATTTTATTGTTTTTATCTAGCATTTTCAAAAGTTTTTAATTCAAATTTTGTAGTTGACAAACCAGACAATTTTTGTTCCTTGCGGTTTGTAGATTGCTATGATATTTCAGATGAAGGATTTAGTGAAGTTGCAAGGAAGTTTCCAAAGTTAGAGAAGGTTGGCATTTCACTTTGCTACATAACTCCGGTCTCTCTTGAAGTGCTTGGTCGATCTTGCCCTCTTTTGAAGTCGCTTCAATTTGTACAATCGAGTTTTGTATATTGTGAGTCTGATGATAGGGTGGCATTAGTCATTGCGGAAACAATAATGTCTGGTTTATGTCATCTTGGTTTGAGTGGACATGAGTTCACGAATGTCGGTTTGCTTTCCATTCTTGATAAATGCCCTCTGCTTAAATCTCTTGACATTCGTCGATGTCATTATCTTGAATTGAGTGAAAGTTTGAAGAAAAGGTGCATTGATCAGATCAATGATTTGCAACTGCCAGTTCCTTGTTATGATGATGATATATGGATGGACTATGATCCTTCTGAGGCATGGGTCTTTAATCCTTTTGATTCATGTGACTTTGATCCTTCATGATACTCAGATGCCAATGATGTTTGTTTTAAAGGTTTTTTGTTGAAGGCGACGGAACGCAGGAGTTTTTACTTTTACCACCAGTGTACTTTAAATTCCCCTAGAACCTTTTACCCATGCGTGGTTTCCATCCTTTTTTTTAATTAGTTCGGTTTTATATATATATATGTGTGTGTGTGTGTGTGTCTTTGTTGCATAAATGATTTTGATTGTGGTTTATGTTTGAGAAGTATTAAGATTATTTAACAATGTGAACCAGTTTATGTGCGATTTCTTCGAGATCGTATAAAAGTTAAAGCATGCAAAAAATCATATAAGAATTTGCTTGCAGTAATATTTGTATTTTCTGTGCCACAAATATTTAGTAATTGTGGTACAAATACTAATGTCTTGTGCTATAATAATTTTTGGCTTAAATAGTTAATTCGTCCCTGTAAGTTCGCGTGTTTTTTGTTTTCGTCCATGTATCTTTTTTTGTTGCGAACAAACCTCGTAAGTTCTAAACTTTTTTACTTTCGTCCCTGCCGTCACCCTCTGTTACAAAAACGCACATGTGGCTAACAGAGGTTGACGTCACGACATGTGACATGGCGAAATTGGATGATGTGTCCATCCATGTGACCAGTCACCAGGTTTAAGGGACGAAATCCAAAAACGAAAATTACCAAAGGGACTAAATCCAAAAGAAGGGTGGTAATCAAGAAAAATTCAAATTAAAAACCTATTTATCTTCCATCATCTTCCTCACTTCCAGCTTCTTCATCATCTTCAACATTATGTTCATATAAAACCCAGAAAAACTTGAACAAACAAGCCCAGAAAAAAAAAAATTATTGAATCCTTCACCATAAAATTAGCATTGCATAGAACATAAAACCCAAATTATAGAAGAACTGAAATAAAAAAGAAAAGGATTGAGATGGTGAAAACGTACAAACACGTTAACTTCCTTCTCTTCTCCCATTTCCAGTTTCCAATTCCAATATGCAACACAACAGCACTAACTCTTCCTATCTCATTTTCACCATCACAAAACCACCACCAATTGAATCCAAAATCAAATCTGAATCTGAATTCCTTCTCACGTTCTTCCTTTGGATTCTGAATCCGAATTCAAAGAGAAAAAGGGTAGAAGAGGGTCAAAGAGAGAAAAGGTTGAATTTGGATCTCTCTATTCTCTCTCTCGATTTGTTCCTCCTTCCTTCTTCTTTTCTCTTTTTTTTTTAATTCATGATGATGAAAGAAAGCAAAAAATGGTTGAATTTGGTTTGGTATTGTTGTTGCTTCCGTGTTGTTGTTGATGTTGTCGTTGATGTGTTGATGATGATGAGAGAATTTGGAGAAATCCATTTTTTTAATTCATGATAAGGAACTTAAAAAGGGTTGAATCTGGATTCTTGAAGAAATGAATGAATAAGAATGAGAATTAAGATGATGATTCTAGGTTGTTGTTGTTGTTGTTGAGGAACAATGAGACTTGATGATTGAAGAATGAATGAAACGAAGATGAAGAAGAAGCTAGAAGTGAGGAAGAAGATGGAAGAGAAATGGGTTTTTAATTTGAATTTTTCTTGATTACCGCCCTTTTTTTTATTTAGTCCCTCTGGTAATTTTCGTTTTTGGATTTCGTCCCTTAAACCTGGTGACTGGTCACATGGATGGACACATCAGCCAATTTCGCCATGTCACAGGTTGCCACGTCAGCTTATGTTAGCCACATGTGCGTTTTTGTAACAGAGGGTGACGGCAGGGACGAAAGTAAAAAAGTTTAGAACTTACAAGGTTTGTTTCGCAACAAAAAAAGATACAGGGACGAAAACAAAAAACACGCGAACTTACAGGGACAAAATCTAGAGAAAAAAACTGTAATCTAGAGAAAATTAAAACCTAGGCATGGCTCAAAATATACGAAAATTGTAGGTATCAAAATCACATGATAAGTCAAAGCTAGAACATTAAAGAACTTTCTTTGCAAATTTTGTCAGATGCAAAACTGGTGGTATACATGTGCACTCTCGAGACAGATACATTGCTTATCATTGAAACTATGGGGGTATATAAGTACATCATTTTCCTGTTCTTTGTTCATTCTATGATTAAAATTCTATAATTAAAATCATTTTTAACAACCCAGAGAAATCATGAGATGTTTGCTTTGTACAATTTAGATCGGTTGGTTTCAAGGTGAATCAATTCTGAAGGAGCTAACTTGGATCTAAAACCTAGTGAAATGGCTTTTCGGCTAAAAAGGCAATAACGGCACTATATTTGATATGAACAAGTTTGAGTAATACAAATGAATCAAAGCATATTAGCTGCAAACCCAACACAGATACATCACTCAAATCTCAACTCATATCATTCCATCTCCTTGTCAGGTCCTATGTACATGGTACAACATACAGAAACAACAATAAGTAAAATTCCGACGAGGTGATCAAAAGCTGGGGTCACTAATGTCAAAGTAAGGCTCCAAAATTGGGTTAGTGCTGCCTGAAAAACAGAAATATAGGTTTATATCAGTCCCTTGACTATTATTCAAATTTGAGTATCATGAAAAAGAAATAATACACTAGAAAAGGCTGTAATCATAAGTTAGTTGCTAAGAGACACTAGTGCATAAGATTAGAAAAAAAGACACATGGCAGAAAATAACCGATCAGATCAATTCATATTATTGACAATGTTAAGACATTAAATCTATCTAGTAGACTATGTGATCAAGGGAAATTACTAGAAGCTCAAATTAAGACTAGTTCCAACTATGTTTAACCAAGGACAAGACTAAATGCAGAAAGCAATGCAACATAAGAGATTAGAAAGCAAGGTCTTGAGATATTATAAATCAAGGTCTCTCCATCATCCCTGACCTACTTCCATCATGACTACAAAAACTACACAACAGAGTGATACACTCCTTTACATGTTATTCATTTTTTGCAATATCATAATCCAACAATTCTTGAATATTTATATAGTGCAATTCTTTTTAGTTCTCTTTCCAATTCCAAAAATGCTAGTGACAAAATGCAAACTTTTTTGTTGATTTCCCAACTAGTTGGGATCTCTAGTACATAGAAACAAAGTTGTCAAAATTAAAATGACAAATGTAAAGAGAACGTCTAGGAAACAGCTGTACAGTGAGGATACCTCCATGTACTGGATGTTGGCAACTTTACCCATCCTCTCAAGTTGTAGTCCTCGTGCTAACAAGACCTGTATAAGATTGATGTATAATATTAACACCATCATATATTAAAGTATGTTTCCTTGTTTCAACTACCAGAGAAAAACAATGAAGATAAGCTAGAATATAGAGATAAAAAGATCATAATCAGCATAGAGTTGCACCTCAGCAAAGAAGGCTAGAATACCAAGTACAACCATAAGTAAAATTGACTGAACTGTTGGTAGAACAAAATCCTGTACAAATAAGATAAAGTATGTTACAAGTACATTTCATTTTCATAGATATGACATGGACTGATCCTTAATAGCATTGTAAAAGATATAAAATGCTAACAAAAATTACTTAGACAAGCAACATCTGAAAGTGAAATCTTACTGGTGCACGCCTAAAAAAAAGTATTCATGGATATGATCCAGACTAATCCTTGTTAGCACTTGTGGAAGATAAAAAAATGCTAATAAAAATTACTCAATCAAGCAACATCTGATATCATACTGGTCCAAGCCTTACAAGAAAATATTATTCATAAAGAGTATCCTGTTTGGTTCCAACACTTTCTTTTAGAGATTAACTTGTCTAGTAAAATTACCCTTTTTCACAACTTTAGAATCTTTTGTACTTATTATTGAAAATAAAGAATTTCTGAATTCTGAAAGAAAAAATAAAACAAGAAAAATGTACCCATGGGGGTGTATTTGTACAAGAAAGCTAGGCTAGTTGTACAAATGACATAATGAAAGGTTGTTTTAGTCATTTTTGTATAAATATTTATAAAACAAGTTAGAAAAATATAGCATCTTTATAAATTTGTGAAAACAGTAAGCGAAAAAAAAATTGATTTCTAAAAGCAAACTAACCCAAAACTTTTGTATATAGACTGTTATACGCATAGATCATCATTAATATTAATTTCTTAAAGCACCAACAAATGATTGAAAAAGAAATTCAACCATTACAAGTACAAAATTACCTCAAAGACATAAGTACATATTCCCATTGCAGGGCTAGCCAGTATGCCAAATGAAAAGACAGTCAACCTACAATAAAATAGAAATTCAGTAGAACTAAGTTAAAAATAAATTTACATATCTAAACTACACTGGAAAAAAAATTTGTGGATCATTTCGCTATAGTATTGTCACATGCCAGCTCTAAGTTCTATGAACATTTGAGTCTCTAGTTATAGCACTTCTATGCACTAAAAAGAAAAACTCAGAATTATGTGGTGACATCCCATTTACTTTGATACTATATTACAGCTGAACTGATTGGACTAGGAATAAATTCTAAAACAAAAAGAGGGAAAATATTTTGTAGACATACATATTCTCTCTCAGTTTCTAACCATAAAGTATAAGCAAAATAGAAATAACCAGACATTAACAAAACCAAAGCATAAACCGGGAGCATAATATTTATGTATTTTATCAATGGGCACATCAGAACAAACAACTGTGTGATCTTACAGTGGCTGGTCAGATGCCTTAGCTCCAGCCTTTATAAGACAGTAACTAGTTCCACCAATTATTGATGAAAATATGCCCACTAGGATTGCAAATATATGATGACTTGGCTTAGCATTTGCATTGCTTGCTTCATCAACTTTGTCTAACTGTCCTGCAAAATCCAGATTCCGAACTTTAGTTAAAGCATATCAACTATTCTTCCAAACCTAGATATTGCAAATTATATGCCTTGAAATCATTTAGAGGCAAAATTATAACATGAGACTACCTACTAACAACAAATCTGTTCTTTATTCTAGATCTTGTAAGCTTACTATAAATCAAAGGGAACAAACAAGTAGTAAATTATACAGATGATACTGCACCTAAAAGAAAATGAGTTAGGAAACTATTGTACCTTGTGTAGCAAGCATTTCTCGAAAGAAAAAGAGCACGCCGAAGAAACTACAAGCAAGACCTGAGAAATACACAGCATTGAAAAAAATAATCAGCACTTGCAAATTGTAATAGATAATGAATACACATTTTTATAACTATTAAATTACTTCTTCTTGTACATAAAATATGGAATTTTAGTGTTTGTAAATTTGTAATACAAGAATCATGATGTAACTTTCAAGAATTTTAAGAGCCTAAGTTTCTTGTTTGGGTTGTACATCTTATTCCTAGTTTATTTAGGATTCTAGATCCTAACCTATGTTAGCATTGCTTTAATTTTTAAGTTCCACTTTCTTGTCCGGGTAGTATGAGGTTTACTTGGGTTACCTACACAAGGTTTAATATGCCAGTAGAGTTCGGTTATCATTTAAACCATTTTATAATATTTCTGAGGTGTTGAGTTTCCAGTATAAACATAAAAATGGAGTAAAACAAAACATCTTAAATGGCAGTTAGAATTGATAGAATACAGTTAACAGCTCA
Source organism: Medicago ruthenica (assembly GCA_018208015.1). Taxonomy (NCBI): domain Eukaryota; kingdom Viridiplantae; phylum Streptophyta; class Magnoliopsida; order Fabales; family Fabaceae; genus Medicago; species Medicago ruthenica. Next base: position 66,874,695 of record CM031373.1, on the reverse strand, counting down.
CAAACTACTACCTTGGCTTTCTAGACTGGATGAAACTTCATAAAAAAGTTTAAGCAAAAATAAATAAAAATTATTCATAATATAGACAAGTAATTAAGCATAAAATAGAGCTAAAATTTTCTTCGCATTACATCATAATATTATAATAGCAGATAGTGTATGAAAAGAACTATTAAATCTTACTTGCAATATCCGCAATTTTCAATTTCTCACGCAAAAAGAACCGTGCCATTATTGAAGCCATGATTGGAGTCGTTGAATTCAACACAATAGCCTGAACAAAAGGCAACCTCTGAAAGCTGAAAAAGAATAGATTTCTTTTATAACAATAGTTGGGAATTACTTAAGAACACAAGGTTGCAAAGGATGAATGAGTTGAACATAAGCTCAGTTTACTAAAGCAAATCATTGATTATGTCATATTGTGAAGCAAGGTTTCAACTTAATATGAAGAATATTGTAATTTGTATGTGTATAAAAGAAAAAGTGTCAACAAGGTTCCATATAAAGCAAGGTTTCATTTCACAAACTTGATATGGAAGGTTCCAAGCCTTATCACAAACTTGATACAACAACAACCAAGCCTTATCACACTAAGTGGGGTCGGCTACATGGATCAAATTACGCCATAATGTTCTGTCCTAAACCATATTTTGATCCAACTAATTAATATCTAGATCTTTCTTAATAGTTTCTCTTATAGTTTTTCTAGGTCTACAACTGTCTAGTAATTTGACTACCCTCTATCTGATCTACTCTCCATACTAAAGCATCTACAGGTCTTCTCTCTACATGCCCAACCCACCTAACCTAGTTTCCACCATCATTTCTACTATAACCATCTTTTCTTCTTTTTTACAAACTTCATAGTTAGACAAAAATGCAATGTAAATCACATTTCTAAAACCTTCATTGAATATTAAACTAGAAAGTAGGAAATAGTGCAATTACTGTTCAAACCAGAAAGCTTTATAAAATATGCCCTACGGAAAGGAAAAAAACTAACGTTGAAGAACAATGTTATCCAATAATATCCTACAACTATGATATTTGAAAAACTTGCAAAGATAAATAGAGAAGGGAAAAGGTCCACTAGAGAAAATATAATTCCAAAATGACAAATTAAGTGCTGAAAAGATTGGATATTGAGACCAAAAAACAAAACAAAACAAAAAAACTCAAAGACTACTTACCAATATACAAAACTTGACATTGATATACAACCTGCAAGGGCTCTTAAAAGTAAAATGATTCTAACATTGGATGTTCCAAACAGTGGTTGTTCACTCCTTCTCAACCATAAATATGACAGTATCAAGATAATTGTACATCTTGTAAAAGCAGTCTCAAACAATGGAATTGCCTGAACTGCCAAGTCAAAAATGTTATTGCAAAAATTAAAAGGATAAACCAAAAAAAATAAATACAAGCAAAAAAGATAATTGTAGATCTTGAAAAAAAAATCTAAAATTTAACTGAACATCCATTATACTTAATGTACAATGAAATATAAAGACTAGTCTCCCTAAAATGAATTCAAAGTAGCTAGTTCAGCATTCAAGAACCATTGTATGATGGTAAAATTTAGCTCAAAACAAAATTAGATGGCTTAAATCAGATATTTGGCAAACTAAACCATTCAATTGACGGGTTTTAGTAGTTTAACAGAGGTCTTAAGCAGTGTTGTCAATCGCCGAAAATAGCAGTTTGTTCAAATTCCGCTATAGTACACACAGCACTATAGCACCACCATTCCAGCTATTTGACAACACTTTGAACTAAATAGCGGACTGCGGAACAAAAGCGATTTATTTAAATTCCGCCATGCTATAGGGCCAGCTATTTAACAACACTGGTCTTAAGCTAAATATTATACGTAGGGCATATTTTATGAACCCTCTCCTTTCCCTACCCAAAAAGAAAAACATCTAACCCTCTCCTTTCCCTATGCAGTAAAACCAATATTATACATATAAGAACTATCAGAGTAACGTAAATGTCAATGGAATGAACAGGGAAGGAAATTATGAACCCTCTACTTTCCCTAACCAAAAAGAAAAAGATCAAACATAAAAGTTCAACATCACAGAAATTCATAACATCTAACTCCAACAAGAATTGCTTTCGAACTCAGGTTTTTTTCTTTGTATCCAATATACCGCAAATGTATAATGATAATCAAAGATAACCGCATACTATGCAGAGTAAGTGAATAACAGAACATTACCAGAAAAAATATTGGAAAGAACTCCCATAAGAAAGTAAATGAAAGATGACAAAGCCATGCATAGTAAACCAGAGTATCTAGAACCGTTCCATATCCACAATATACATTGAGTGAATGGAGATGTCTCAGACTCAAGTAGTCTTGTTACTTCATCCTGCAACCAAATACATAAATAAAAAAAAATCCATCACATTTTGTTCACATTTTCCTCAATTCATTGCCCTTTTACAACTCAGCTTGAATTTTTTACAACTCAGCTTGAATTTTACAACATCACACTGTAGCACCTACACCTCAAATTGAATGTGTATTAGGTGTCCTACCTATGAAGCACTCACGCAGACACAAACACGACACAAACACGTCGACAACGGTAATTATTTGTGGAAATGACAAAATTGAATGGAATGTATGTTTGGTTCTACGTCGACAAAAATTGATTTTGAGTGAATTGATTCTAGTTAAAATTGAGTTGAAGCTAAATTGATTTATGTTTGGATTCATTAATGTAAAAGTGAGTTGAACAATAAATTTGAGTGTTAAAATCAATTCTATAATCAAAACCTCCAATCTCTAGCTTCAAATAGAATCAACTCTGAAGGCAAAATCAATTCTACTCGAACAACTAAACATGTCATGATCAAATTTGGTGCCTCTAGAAGTAAAACCAAACATAGTTGTAATCATATCCGTCGGTGTAGGACACTGACGCGTGTCAGACACTAGACACTGCAGCACCGACACAAGTGGTTACATTCAATTAATTCATTTTCTCACATTATTACCAATGTTGACGTGTCCTTGTAAAGATACTGAAAAGCAAGAATAAATGAAATTTATGATATATCAATTATACATTGAAAGAAATAAAAGATTTCATACTCGGGGTTGTTTTCTTCTGGGATAAGAAGCGGTGAAGATATTGATCTTAGGTCTATCAGTATGGGAAAGAAGAGGGGCAATTTGGTCATGAACATTATCACGAGAGTCATCGGAAGAAGAAGAAGAAGAAGATGGAAGAGGTGGTGGTTGTGGTATGTCACGAACAATGAGCTCCACGACGTGATTTGAACCGTTGGATTCGGGAGACGCCATGGTTGATTTTGGAGCGTGCATTTCATTCAGATTTGGAAAAGTCGTAACGAAACGACGTCAGATTGAAGGAGGAAGCTATGACAAAGAAAGGGTCAGAGAGAGAGAAAGACAGAGGACCCGATTAGCTAGCCTTGTCTTTTTCTTTTCTTTTTTCTTTCGTACACAATCATTGAAAATCAAAATTAGTATCCTTTTTTTACGTAAAAATCAGTTTTTCTTTTTAAACAAAAAGTTTTTTTAAGGGAGATTAAAACAAAAAGTTGTTTAATTAAATTTATAATTCAAATAGTATTTGTATCTTGAATTGAATCACATGATTAACAAGTTCTAGTTAACTTAATCTAATTTATCAAACATACCCTTTTTTTTTAAAAAAAAAAAAAGCATGCCTATGATTACATGTTTTAAACCAATTCAACCAGTTGAAGAAAATAGTCAATTTTCCAAATTGTTTTTTTAGGAAAAAAAATCAGTTGATTCATCCTTTAATTTTTCGAAATAATCTTTTATAATAGTAATTTTTTTTTTTAGTTTTTTTATTAATAATATGTTCAACCATGATTGAAGAGTTGAACCACTTTAAATAATTGAATCATGATTTGAAGGTCTCGTTGTCTTTGATCGAGTTTTTAAAACATTATTATGATTAAATTAAACCTTAAATATGTTTTTAATGCATATGAGCACAAGGATCTACCTTTTTAGTTGAATGTTTGGTTTTATTCCCTTCCATCAACCTTGTTTTATCTAACATATGTAATTAACATAAATACATATTATTGGGGTGATTGTGATTGTGATTGCGGTTGCACGAATGGATGAACCTTCCCATTCCCACCTGTTGTGACTTAGATTCAAGTCGGTAATTCTTAAGTTAATTGGCTTATACATAAATTTCGTCGCAAATATTCACCGAAGTTTGTAATTTTCACTCATCTTACATATGATTATATGATTATGTCTCTTCTAATCTAAATTCAAAATTTACCAAAAAAGAAACAAATGCATGTCATTTATTGCAAGAATGAATAATGTCAACACTGCATAACAAAAAGAACTTTTTATCTATCTCCAACTTCTCTCTGAGCAATCTCTATCTCATCTTTTTTACTCATACCAAACATACCGACAGAAAGTGGTTCAGGAGTTAGAAAGGAAGGTTAAAGGATGACTTTGAAAGAAGAAGAAAGTTGAAGATATGATAGCCTTTACATTGCATGGGGGACTTATTTCTATCCATAGAACAAAAACTCAAAAAATACCATATTGGAGAACACTGGTTTTTTCTATTCATATAGTTTCTCTACACTCAACAAACAAAATAAAATTCAGTCATATATGTATTCTGCTCTGCCCTATAAAAAAAAATCCATGAGAAGGGGAGAAACTACCCTCCTTTTCCCTTTCATTCCACTCCTACGAAGCTTTATTACAAATTACAAAAATGGTACACTTAGAAGTTCAAGAATCAAGATTCAAAGATAGTTTATCATACACAAAAAAGTAGCTTTATTACAAAAATGGCACGCTTATACAAGTTCAATAATCAAGATACACTGTTTCTAACACAAACCAACAATAGTAGTTTTTACACAAAAAAATACTACATCTAATTTACATAAGGTATGGAAACTATTCAAGAATCAAAATCTCATTATATATTTAATATAAGACACGACCATGTTTGCTGAGATGCAGACACATGCTGCTTTTTTAGCTTATTGAATTACTGATGATCCCAGCCTGAATGTAGTCTCCTACATCCTGTTCTTTTGATTGGTTATGCTCTTATTGATGCTTAACCACAAAACAAATCAGTTCTATATGCAATGCATGAATTGGTACGTCGTAATATTTATCATGGACTCAAGCTTTCTGGTTTAAGGACCGTTCAATTTCTTCTAGAGAGCGCCCCTTGGTTTCTACCAGGAAGTAATGGGCAAATGCCGCGGCTAACAGGGAAACTGCTCCAAAGCTAGCATATACTGGTGCAACTCCAAATTTCTCTACCAATTCAAGGAAGAATAATCCCACCACAAAGTTGCAAACCTTTATGTAAAAGATAAAAAAAAAATTATTAGACTGAAAAATTCCATCACAGGTAAGATATGCAAAGTGACACATAAAAAGAGCTTTTCATAGACGAAAATTCACTGAAGATGCCTTAATACCCACCCAATGGGTAGAGAAACTGAACCCCATGATCTTCCCTCGTGTCCTGGTGCTGCTAAGCTCTGGTATAATGATGCCAGTTACAGGGCCAGCTCCAATTGCAAAAGAGAATATATACCTATAACATTGTATAAGGGAAATTGAATCACCCATTTTCAGAAAATATAAAGTACTGGAAACTACCTGATAATATATAATGTTGTTATCAAAATGGTGATGTTAACAATGAAGGAATGAGAAATGTTGATAAACACATTTTGTTAACACAATATTATAGAGTGAAATTCATGAGTTGCACAGGTCCTGCTAAATTGGAAGTGGGGTCCACAAGTTTTATTTAGTGTGATTCACATGAATTTCACTAAGCATTGTCACCTATGTTAGTCGAGGAGGAAAAAGCAGTTGCTCTTGCAGAAGGCTCGATAACAAGCAAATGCTTACATGATAGTTCCTAATATTGATAAGTCGTTGCTGAGTTGCTCATCCAATAGGAAAGATGACGGCGTAGACCACAAGAAACATTGAAATTGCCTACAATTAAGCAGAAATGAAAATTATAAATTACCAAAGAATAAGATCTAAATGAATTCATGTGTGCATGTCAGCATGTGCATGCATGATACTCTTATTTACATATACCAAGAAAGAAGTTATGAGCATCTTGCACACACTCACCATTCCTAAGTAGCTTCCTATAATAAGCTTCTGCCTCCCTTCCCTATCGATTAAGTATAAAGCACAAAGTGCGCCTAATCAGTTCACAGCAATCAGGGTCTGAGTCCAAGAAGAAGCTTATATTGAGATAAAGAAATTCGCTGCATACTACAAACCTGCAAAATTTGTAAGCCCAACAAACAAGCTTGCTAAAGCACTGCTTTGAATTCCAACATCTTGAAAGGTCAGTGATGAAAAATAAAGAACTGCATTTATGCCTGCAAACTGCTGAAGTACAAAAAGAGCCCCTCCAATGAAGGCAACTGTAAACATAGAAGAAACACATAATTAATTTTTTGCTTCAAGTGGCTTGTAGGTAATGACTGTGAATATGTGCTTGCTCATGAAAAATAAAATATTACGACGTTAAATTCAACTTTTATGTGCTTATATTTCTGCTGACCTAGATTTTCGATCTATAAAGATAGGGAAAAGAATATTTTTTCATGTACAAAATGGTTTCAAAGTAAAAGCCAAAACCACCTTGATACAACCTCTAGAATGTGGCTGCTCCAAGATCTCTGACCATCTGCTGTCCAAATCACTGCCATCATTCTTGCTGACAGATTGAAACTCTTCAATTGCACTCTCAACTTCAGATGCACCCCAAAGCTCCCGTACTACCTTTTGAGCATCATTTATTCTCCCAGCCTGGGCAGAAAAGTCAAAGCTTTGAAAACAGTGGAAAAGTGGACAGATAAGGAAACAACAAAGTCCTACCTTGCAAAGCCAGCGTGGGCTATCAACAGCAAATTGCATACCCAGACCAACAATAAAACCAGGGATGCTTGCAATATATAACATTGTTCTCCACCTAAAATATATATTTGATGATACTGGTTAGCCATTATATGGAAAATAATATTCTCTTTCTAAAGAATATAACATACAAATGAGGAATGAATCACAACATAAAGAGACTCTAAAACAATCCCATATATATGGAATTATGTTATAGGTTCAGGTTTGATTTCAGTAAACATTACAAAAGTATGTCCCTGCTACATTAAATTCAAAGTGGATAAAGTATTGGAATCAAAACTTGTCTTAAGGAAACATTGTTTTCACTAAAGCTGTCTTTAAAATTACAAAATAAGGCTGCAAGCCTGTGGCTGTGGACTGTGGCTCTACTATATATATGAAGTCCAATTTGAAATAACTGGAAGGATATGAACCACATTCCTAGCATTTTTCATTTTAAACATTATAAGAAAATTAAAAGAGAGGATTAAAGACATTCATATGACACAACACTAATATGGAAATTTGTTTTTTATAGAAAAAAGATATTATACTGCCAATATAAAGCTTTATGAATCAGTTACCAAACAAATATTGCATGTATTAAAACAAAAAAGGAAAAATTACTGTTGAAATCATAGGGATTTTAAGTATAGAGGGACTGAGGGAGCAAAAGGAGGTTACATAAACAGTCAAACACACATCTATTACAGCACATCAACAGAAAATTTTCGGCAGAAAATCTTTGGAAACCTATAAAAATTATTTATCAAATAAACCTGTCATCCTTGTTTATCTTTCAACATATTTTATATTCCCAGTAAAACTAATTATCTACCTCAATAAAACCATACAAACAAAAATGAAATCTTTGGATTAAATCTCCATGAGATCCATGAAGAAGAAAATACAAAGAAACTCACCAATGTGGATCATTCTCGGAAGGAATTCCAAGAGACAGTGATGCAATAATACCAAGGCAAGTGCCAATTTGACATAAGGACCCTAGGGAACCCCTATATTTTGTTGGAGCAACCTACACCACATATGACAGTGAATAGACGTGAGAGAAACAGACTTGCTGTTGTTGTCCTAAAATTTATTTCCTCTCTCAACATGGGAGGGAACCCCATAAATAAGCACCACTTCTGGAAAATATTACATGGATTTGGCATCTCAGAAATCAGATATGTCATCCTATAATAATTGGAGAATAAGAATTAATCACAAAGTTAACGTTGATATCAATAAGTACCTCAGGATATATAAATTGGAACAAGAACAGCATTTACACCTATACCAAGACCAACAAGAAATCTTCCCCCAAGTATCTCATCCAAGGAGTGGGCATTTGCACTGTCAGAAAATTGAACAGATATGATAATAACATCCCTTGACAGATCAACTATAATCTTAGCAAAAGTGTTTGCAGTCTTTGGGCAATACAAGCACTGATGATCAACAAGAATGTTTAGCCAGACCAGTTATAATCATAAATCATCTATGCATATAACATAAAAGTAACATAATTCAGAACAAAAGGATAAAAGTGGCATATAAAAATACTACAGTAGAGAAACATTATGAACTAAAAACACTTCAACATATTAGAAATAAATAAGTTTAGGCAAGTTACCGAACAAAAGTTTAATCATTATTCATTAGAAACATGTTCGATGCTGAACAATCATTGACTAATGAAAAGGACAAATAGACACAGATAATAACTCAGTTAAAAGGAAGAACAAGCCTTCTGTTTGTTTTTTTCTCTAAAATCCAGGGTGTAATGTAAGTGGGTAAAAAATTTAATTCAAAATCAGTTGGAAAAGACAAAACACGAAAGAAAACAGAAGGAAAGAAAAAGAAGCAGTGCTACAAATTTAGACTAATCAATATTTTGGAACTAAGAATTTGCACACCAGACTGAGAGATTTCAGGCATCCAAAAGGCCAACAACTATAAATGAGATATTGGCTTTCAAACTATTAAAGTTGCCTACTTTAAAAAGATGATTATGGAAGAGATTTAGGAGTGCAGTAAAAGCTCTTAAAATTGTCCTTGTAAAGCTCAAAGTTCCTTTAGAAAATTATAAAAAATTACATTAGAAATTTTATAATTTTTTTGATACTGAATAAATTAGCAAGGTTGTCAAGTTTACATGTTTGAATCTGATCAATTATTCGTATTATTAGGAAACAAGAAGGTACCACATCGCTGTAGTATGTGTTCATGTTAGTTTATTTTGTGGACAAAAAACTTTCTAAACAAAGGTTTCATCAGAGAACTCCATAAAAATGTTATTACTTCTCCAAAAAAGGGTTTACTAATCTCACCCCCACAGCATCAAGTAAGACTTTGGATCTAGTAAGAACTTTGAACTTGTTCTAAATAAGGGGACCATAATATATATTAACATTAACATTTTATAAAATGAATGGATCAAATTTAAATCACATAAAAAAAAGTCCCTTAGCCAGTAAGCCGTTGAAGCGTATGATGTTTCATGGAGGAAACTGTGTATTTTCAAAATTATGCAAGTGAATGAATCCATTATCAAAATCATATTATGAGAAGCTTTTCTCCAGTTACACGGATTCATTTTAAAAATCTTCACAGAAAAGCTAGACTATCTCTAGAAAAAAGGACAAAACTAACAAATTATATTAACCATATATGCTACCTTATTATCGCCCCAAGGATCAAAGGTATGGTATCAATCTGAAATGTGAGCCGACAACCAAGTTTATCTACCAAAGAACCGGTGCTTAAGCTCCCAATAAATGCGCCAGCAATAAATATACTTACAACAAGTCCCTCAATGAATGAGTTTCCCTCAAAACCGAGTTCCCGGGCAATGGATACAATAGGGACCATTCATGACCCTGCAAAATATGTAATCCAGTTCCAAAACTTCACAATAGGCTAAAAAATCAAAAACCAAATCACCACGTAGGTTTCAAAAGTTCATTAAGTTATGCCTTAGCTCATCATATCACAGGAAAGAATCCCATAGAACCGGCTCCATAATAATCTGTCTACATTAATAATCTATTATTTCTTAAAGAAATGGAATATCATTCTGAGATATACTTTCACGAGCTCAAAGAAAATACACTCAACAAACTATATGAAACTGCAACTATATTTATAAACAGTTTAATTATATTGTAATCAACTATACAACTTATAAACACGATCAACTATATTATAAAAAAAGAAAAAGAAAAAAGCTTTTGTTCTTTTAAATAATCAGCATCTTACATAACACATTCATTGGGTTGGTTTGGCAACCACAATAAGCTAACTTATAATTGATTTATAAGCTTATATGACTAAAAAAGACCCATTAGGTAACAACCATTTTCACACAAGCTTATAGCTTATTTTTACCAGCTTCTAGTGTTTTTTGATAAACTAATTCAAGACCAAGTAGCTTATAGCTTATCATTTTTCTCTCAATTTTACACTTGTTATCTTAATTGAAAAATAGTAAATATCAATTAAACATATTTTTTAATGTCATTTCATATTTATAAACTAGTTAAATGGCTAATTTTATAAAGCACGAAAAATTCAACCAGCTAACTTATTTATCTACTATCAACTAGCTTATCAACTCTACGGTATAAGAAAGTAAAATTCTATGGAAATAGAAAGTAACTGACCCAATATGATAACCAAAAGTGAAATTGGACAAGGAAGCAATGAGAACGTGAGGAAAAGCAGGTAACCATCCAAAGTCAAATCCTCCGCCACCATTTCCATCCAATGGGTGATGCTCAGTTACTTCATCATCTGCAACATTATTACTAGTATGTGACTCTGAATGATTCTGATCCTTGGTAGCTGAAACTCGGAGCTTAGAAAGGTGAAAGGAGGAATTGAGAGAGTAAGGTTTGGCTTTGATTTTGGGTTTGGAGAAGGAAACGAGTTTGGGGTTGGAGTGAGTGGAGATGATTGCCGAGGACACAAAACCAATGGAGTTCATCCTTCTTCAAAACTGAAAAATGCTTAAAAAACATGCCCCATCAACTTTTAATTTATGATGATATTATGATATAATATAAAATTAAAGGATTGGAACCCAACTTTTTAAAATTATTCTAAAAAGAGGATACAATTCTCTTATTTGTCCCTTTAAAAAAAATCCCTAATTTTTGTCTATCTCCAATAAATTGAATCTTTAATTTCTTTTGAAAAATTAAAAAATCTCACATCTCTTGTGAAATTAACCAAGACAAAAATATAATCTAATTTGAGATGATTGAGAAGGATGATTGAGCTTGATGCTAAAGTCAATAAACGAGTAAAGAGTGAGAGATTTTACTACATTTTATTCAAAACCATAATTATGCAAGATTGTTATGGTTAAATGAAGGTTTATATTGTTATATGGTTAAATTAAGGTTTATATTGGCATATATGTGTGGTAAATGGACAAGTTATGATCTACACTCCTTCTTCTCTTGTAATCTCCTTCTCCAAGGGGAAGAGTAGGGGTGTAATAGTTCAATTTGGGTTAGTTTTTAGTAAAAAGAACAAACGAACTTATGAAGTCTACATCAATTCATTTTATTTTGATTTTTATTGTATTTCAAAAATAGAACCGAATTAGACTAATCAATTTGGGTTGATCAGTTTATTTGAAAATACAATTTAAAAAAAAACCATATTTTTGCACCCTATTATGTTTCAATTCTATGCTCTTCGCGTTTCTATTTTTATTCCCCGGTTTTTTTGTTAGAAAGATGATAAACCCATAATTTAGTAATATGTAAAAGTGTTCTATTGAGTACATTATATCTTACGCGCGTCAAAAAGTTTTCTTTTATAGTTTTTTCTACGTTACTCCTCGATAAATTGAAGGTAATTTACCCCTATCAAAGAAAAAACTCATTTTCTTCATCTTTATTATTATAACGAGTCACCATTTTCATCAAGAACATTAAACTTCTTCACATCCTTCATTCAACCTGTGATCTTCATCTATTTCGTTTCAGAATCGAATCATAGTTTTCATTAGAGATAAATTACCCCCAACTCATCATTGGGTAATGCATGCATCATTGATAGGTTTTTTCTTACAATCAGTTACCATTTTCATCTCAAAAACATTAAACTTCTTCATCTACTTCATTCAGCATGCGATCTTAATCTTTGTCGTTCTAAAATTGAATCATATTTGTCATTAGAGTAAATTACCCCTAATTTAACAAGGGGTAATGTAGGTCTCACCTCCTTTTATAGACAAAATAAAACATGTTAGTTGTAAAACAAATTCTACAAAATTTAAGGAATGAAAGTTGTATGTTCAACACGTGAAAACTTGCATAATAATAATGCAATAGTAATAACTATTTCACAAAGATGAGCATTATAGATACATGCCTTCTTCTCTAAAAAAAAAAAGATACATGCCTTCTTTCTTGGACTAGTAAACTAGTAACAAGGCGCAAAGGATTAGTTGAGAAAAATTAATATAGTAACCCTTTGTCAAAAGCATGAATAAAGCATGCAAAAATAACTTTTGAAATATAATAAAAAATTCTACTGAAAAACAACAAAAAGTGAATGGAAATGAATGGACTAAGTGGTATTTTATGATGAGTTTTAATTTTAGCCATAACCTTTAAGTATGTGAGTTAGGAGGGATGATACCAGTAAAATGGGAGTTGGAGTTAGCATTGGTTTGGTATGTTGGTTCCTTGACTATCAAAATAAAAAAATCAGAACTGAACTAAACCAGGCTAGTTTAGGTCGATTCAAATTGGTCTTGAACCGAACCATACTAGATCATATACTTTTTCAATTTTGGTTCAATTTGGATTTTTGGTTTTGTCTATTTTGTCATAATCACTTACACCCCCTTAGAAAAAGGGTGTGGCTACAAAAGATATTCAGACGCCCAAATAAGCATATATATATATATAGACATTAAATAGTGTTTTTTTTACTAATTCATCAACTACAAAAATTCAAAGTATTAACCACTCATTTGACATAAATATACGTACTTCTGTAAAAAAAAATTAAAATGTAAACCATTTGATTAATGAAATAGTAAAAGTGATTAATGAAGTACATATTAAAAAATGGATAAGAACGTGTATTTTTGTGATTAACAAAATTGTAAAAAAAAAAAAATTGATACAATTCAAATTTTGTTTTACAAAAATCCTTTTCTATATTTAAAAAAAAAACAAATTTAAAATATTTTTTAAATAATGACAAAAAAAAAACACACCATACACGATGAACAATCCAGATAAATAGTGTCAAACAAGTGTATCGAACGAAATAGCAAAAAGAAAGAATCTCTGATGAACAATCATAACAATTAATAGTACTTTGAAACGAAACAGCAAACGACGACGATAATGGGAAGTGCCAATCTCGCACCAACACTTATATACATGGCAGAGAAATGCACTTCCATGCGAGACTTCAAGCTCATCCACGCTCACGCCTTCCGCACGTGCCTCCACCAACACGCCGTCGTTCTCGGCAAGCTCTTCCGCTTCGTCGCCGTCTCTCCATTCGGCGATTTATCTTACGCACACAACATGTTCGATCAAATGCCCCAACCAACCACTTTCTTCTACAACACCCTCATCCGTGCCCATTCTCACTCTACAACCCCTTCCTTCTCCTCCCTCTTCTTCAACCGCATGAGGCGAAACTGCGTCGCCCCGGATGAATTTTCATTCACCTTCTTGCTCAAGTCACGTTCTTTTACGATGCCTTTAGTCCATGACATACACAGCGCGGTTTTTAAATTCGGTTTTTGCCGTCATTTGCACGTTCAGAATGCGTTGATACATTTGTATGCTGTTGGGGGAGTGGCCATTTTGGCTCGTAGGGTTTTTGAGGATGCGGTTAAAGTGGGTTTGGATGTTGATATTGTGTCTTGGTCTGGGTTGCTTGTTGCACACGTAAGGGCTGGTGAATTGGATGTTGCACGGAAGGTGTTTGATGGAATGCCGGAGAGAGATGTGGTTTCGTGGACTATTATGTTGTCTGCTTATTCGAAAGCCAAGAGGCCTCGTGAGACGTTGGATTTGTTTCAGGAGATGAGGCTTGTTGGGGTGTGGCCGGATGAGGTTACCGTGCTGAGTGTGATTTCGGCTTGTGCGGAGTTAGGTGATGCAGAAATGGGGAGGATGGTGCACAGGTTTGTTGAGGAGAATGGGTTTGGGTGGATGGTTGCGCTTTGTAATTCTCTAATTGATATGTATGGGAAGTGTGGATGCTTGGAGGAGGCGTGGCAGGTGTTTGATAGGACGAAGAGGAAGAGTTTGATCACATGGAACACAATGATGATGGTGTTCGCAAATCACGGCTATGCTGATGTTTCATGTAGGCTGTTTGAATCTATGATTGGTTCTGGGGTTCTGCCTGATGGGGTGACAATTCTGGCACTTCTTGTTGCATATGCTCATAAGGGGTTGGTAGATGAAGGGATTAGATTGTTTGAGAGCATGCAAAGGGACTATGGCGTGGAACCTAGAATTGAGCATTATGGTGCTGTGGTGGATATGTTAGGACGTTCAGGTAGATTACAAGAGGCATACAATCTGCTTACAAGCATGCCAATTCCAAGCAATGATGTTATTTGGGGAGCTTTACTTGGAGCCTGCAGGATTCATGGTGATGTTGAAATGGGGGAAAGGGTTATAAAGAAGCTGTTGGAGTTGAAACCAGATGAAGGGGGATACTATATTCTCCTCCGTGATATCTACATTGCTGCAGGCCGGACTGCAGAAGCCAATGAGATGAGGCAAGCAATGTTAGCTAGTGGAGCAAGGAAAAATCCTGGCTGTAGTTGGGTGGAAGCATGAACTTTAGATGTGCATAAAATTTAATTATGCAAGGCAATTGGATGCCTCAATGTAGGCTGTGCACTTATGCTGTGGAGGTGTCCGCAAGGAATCTTCCTCATCTCTGATTTTGCCACTGTATTGTTGATTCGAGGATGAAAATCATGGAACAGTTTGGTTGAATCATTGTTAGATCGCTTTAAATAACTTGAATTGTTAGATTTTGTCTCCTGCCTCGATGTACTGACCAGCGATGGCCGTTAGGTTATCTATCAACGTACTCTGAAATCAATGGGGCTGATCGACGTCTCAGAAAATTCCTTTCATCTCAACCGTTGAATTTTCCTCTTCCCTCTAAGGTACTCTCCTTCATCTTGAATTGCACTTCTATGTTTTTCTGCATCTAATATTTCTTTTTCAAGCTTAAAATTTGGATTTTGATTCCTCTAGAGTGGAAGATGCAATAAAATACAAAAATATGAATTATTACAAAATGTACGCACATACTGAATTACATTATTAATTTATTAATGTTATGTATATTGACTTATATTTTGCAAAGATGTTGAAAAATTGTTTCAATTATGAAAACAAGCTAACCTATTAGAAATACATAATGACTTGTCTTCCAATAAAAGTTGGTCCAATTCTAACTGCTATTGATTGGTATATATTTTTTGATAAAAAAATATCTTTGTATTTCAGTGGAAAATCAACTTATGAATACATCTGGTTCTGGTCTTGACAATCAAGGTCCGAAGGGTTTCTTTCCAAATGACTTTTCTGGACTGCAAAATCTTCAGGTTGGCTAGCTACACTACATGGGTTTTCGATTGTTGTCTTACCAAAATTCCCTTTTACGCGACATTTGCTTCTTTGCACTTGCACACTGAAGCCATCTATATCTTTGTTATGGTTTGTGCATTTCTTTATATGTGTTATTCACTGGATTTCCTTTTATGATTATTGAAAAGAGTGCGGAATAGCACAACATTTTTTTTGACAAGAAAACAGCAAGACATTTAAATCGTTATTTCATTATTAATTTTGTTATTCTGTAGGATATTATATTCTTTCATGCTGCTAATTTGACAGCTATACTGATGTCTGGTGGGCTAAGCCTTCCCAAAATGCTATTTGGCCTAGGATTCTTGACAAGGTATTTGTATTTGAATCTGAACCTACTTACCTAAAATCTCCTTAGTGGAGCTTGAGTTAATGAAACATTTCTGTTAAGAAGGATTCCTTTCTAGTTTCTAAGACTAAGAGTTTATTAGTTTGAAAACAAACACTTGTAGATATTGTTGTTGAAAGGTTAAAAGTCAAGGGTGTATTTTGCTTTAAACCAAGCATCAAAAAAGGAATTGTACAGACACGTTGCCTTTTTAAGGGGAATTCTTTGTACACAACATTGCATTTAGTATTGGAGAAATGATGTAAGGATGGGGTCCCTTTAACAAGCACTGCAAATTGATTTGATTAGATATCCTTATATCCATTAGCCAGTAAAATTGCTTACTTTCTTTTCAATTTTCAATGTTGTATGATGAACTATATCCATTTGTTAATGTTAGTCTATATGTTGTAGTAATATTAGAATATTGCGTTTGCAAGTAGTTCTTGCTGAGCTTTTTAAGAACTTTTGGTCTAGATATCGAACACTCGAAGGCTTTCTTTTGCTATGAAAATTTGCAGTCTCTTTAAGGAGTCTAAAGGTGGAAACGATTGTGAAATATAAGTTTAATGTGCTAGCAATATATATATATATATAGACACACACGCACTAGTTTCTCTCCTTCCATCTAAGACTTGGTTGCGTTCAGAATCTACACTTAATGTATTCTGTCCTTTTCAATTTTGTAATTCTGCTCTCATTGATTTGAATCTACTATGGAAGCATAGTCACTTCCCTTGTTGATCAATGTTTCATGATTTCCTTTCTCTGTAATGACCCCATTCTTCACCACTGCAATTAAATCTGCACCCTTAATAGTGGATAACCTGTGTGCCACTATAATTGTGGTTCGGTCAACCATAACTCGATCCAATGCATCCTGAACTACTTTTTCGGACTCAGCATCAAGGGCACTGGTGGCTTCATCTAGTAGTAAAATTTTTGGATTTTTCACTATTGCTCTTGCAATTGCAACACGCTGCTTCTGTCCACCCGATAATCTGGATCCTCGCTCCCCTACAATGGTGTCATAGCCCTGCATATATTTTAACTATGAACTCAAATCTATGTACATTTGGATTTAGGGTGACTAATCTAGCAGTCTTTTATGGAAGATTATTGAACCTATTGTTTCCCTAGTTATTTACCTGCTGCAAACTACTAATGAACTTATGAGCATTTGCCATTTTTGCTGCAGCAATGATCTCTGTTTCCGTTGCATCTTTTCCCTTTCCATATGCGATATTAGCTCGTACGGTGTCATTAAACAACACAGGCTCTTGACTTACCAAGCCCATTTTTTGCCTTAACCATTTAACCTGAAGCTTTTGGATTTCTATTCCATCAACTGTAATGTGACCTGAATCTGGGTCATAGAATCTTTGCAATAATGAGATAATAGTTGATTTTCCACTTCCACTTTCTCCTACCAGTGCAACTGTCTGATTTTCATCGGTATACAGATTGTTAGTTACGTCTCAAATAATAGTTTCAACTTTGAAGTTATTTATTTTTTGGTTGAAGAGAATATTGCTTTGTCATTTAATAATTTAGTAATATACCTTGCGTGAATGAATGGTCAAGCAAAAATCTCTGAATATTTGAACATCAGGTCTGCTGGGGTACTTGAAACTGACATGGTGAAACTCAACCTCTCCCTTAACATCTTCCAGTTCCAATCCAGAGTCATCAGTTGGATCTATTTTTGATTTTCGATCAATAATTGCTAAAATAGACATTGCAGCACATTTTGCCTTGGCCGAATCAGGGGCCAAGGAGCTAGATTGGGAGATTCCAACAGCTGTCATATTTAGGGTAAGAAGACCTGCAAATTAGCATACAAAATCATCAGTGGTAAATACACCGTTTCTATGGCTTATGGGATTAGAAAATCATGGAAAGTCAACAAAAACTGAGCACAGGACAAGTGACAAAGCATAAGAAATCTGAGAGCGGAAAAGCTTCAAGCAGGACTTACAAGAAAAACTTCTTTGAATGATGTTTTACCATCCCCTACAAGTTTTGCTCCAGCATAGAAACTGCATGCATAGACCAAAAACAGTAACAAGAATGACATCCCGAAACCAACTCCACTTATTATCCCTTGCTTTATGCCTGCCTTAATTGGTGCTTCACATTTTTTTTGGTATAACTTCATAACCTTCTCTTCAGCACAGAAAGAAGCAACTGTTCTAATGTTACTCACAGCATCATTTGCCACTTGACTTGCTTCCTCATACAACTTCTGAAACAACAAAAATATGCAATCTTTGATCAATGTTTCTAAAGCATTTCTCCATGTTCTCTTACATAAAATATGAAAATGTTGGTCATATGATAACTTCTATACATATCCAAACTCCAAAGTTCAATGGAAAAAGTTAGGAACAAACCTTTGCATCTGCACTAAATCCTTGTATGAACTTCATTTGAAGGTATCCATTTAGTCCCAACAGAGGTAGCAAACCAAGAATTATAAGAGCGAGGCTCCAGTTTGCCTGAAATGCAACCACCAGGCCACCAATTGCAGTAGCTATATTCTGAACTAGTAAACCAAGTGCATCCCCAACTAAACCTCTAACAGTAGCAGCATTGGTGGACAGCTTTGCTGCAAGTGCACCACTTGAATTCTCAGTTTCATCAAACCAACTCACTTCCATTCGAATTATTTTCTCAAAACACATCAGTCGCACCCTCTTTACTAACTTCTCACCAGCAATGGAAAAAAAGTAGGACCTTGTAGGAAAAATTAAGAAAGATGACACACCAAGGACAACAAAAATCAATGCCCAAAACTTTGAATCTTCGTGGAGTTCATCTGCAGGCTCATACAAAGTATTGACCATTTTGGCGACCATTAATCCAAACAAAGGTAATATTGCTCCATTTACCACTGCAGCCATCGTTCCTATAAGCAAGACTGGGATCTCAGGCTTGTTTAGATAAGCTAAGCGGCGAAGTGGTACTTTTGGAGGTGGTGGTTGTTGTGAGGTTCCTAAAGGAGGAAGTTCAACTTCCCCACCAGATGTTTCCAGAGGAACAATTGTTGTAGAAAGTGCATGTGACACTGAGAATGAGTGACGACCGCTGTTTCCAACTTGGCTTATAGTTTGCAAGTGAGAAAATCTTTGATTTGAAGAATATGAAATACTTTCTGGTCTGTCAGAGTCAGTTGCAACATTCTGTACTTCTGCCTCCTTCTCAGTCTCTTGTAAACTGATGAGCTTACTATAGGCCCCATCAGGATCTTTAGTGAGTTCCACATGTGAACCTTGTTATCATCCAGAAATATCATTAGAATGTGGCAAGAAAACTAAACTCAACCAATTTTTTTAAAACACTATTATCACTCAATAGTAAGAATACAAGTTATGCAGATGAAAAGAAGAAAAAAAATCAAGGAAAAATAAAATGAATCAACCTAGCTGCTGGTTAGCTTCAGTGAGAAAGTATTTTTACCTTTTTCTACTAGTTTTCCTTGATGAATAACGGCTATAGTGGCGGCATTTCTTACAGTACTTAAGCGGTGGGCAACAATAACAGTAGTTCTGTTTATCATGATTTTGTCTAGTGCCTCCTGTACTATTTTTTCAGATTCCACATCAAGGGCACTTGTAGCCTCATCAAGAAGAAGAATTCTTGGATCTTTTAAAATTGCTCTAGCTATAGCAACTCTCTGCTTTTGACCCCCTGAGAGCTGCATTCCGCATTCACCTATCATTGTATCGAGCCCCTAAATTTTGTTTTGCAAAATTATTAAGTTTAAAGGGCCATCCAAGTATAAGCTGTTATTTAAGATAAGTTTTAAACAAGACAGTACATAGTATAATTCCTGATCTAAGTTTGGTCTGTATAATTTCAGGGACTAAATGAAAAAAGTTGACCTGTGGAAATTTATCTATGAACCCAGAAGCATTGGCAAGATCTGCTGCTTCTCTGACTTCTTTTCAGTTGCACCATCCTTACCATAGGTAATGTTTTCTTTAATGCTGTCTGTAAACAGAACTGGCTCCTGGCTGACCAAGCCTATTTTCTGTCTAATCCATTTAAGCTGAAATTCTTTTACGTTGATTCCGTCAATGAGAACTTGTCCAGCTTGTGGATCATAAAGCCTCTCTATCAGGTTAATAACTGTTGATTTCCCACTCCCACTTTGCCCCACCAAAGCTACTGTTGTTCCCCTTGGTATTGAAAGAGAAAATCCATTGAATATAGCTTCATCTGGCCTTGAAGGATAACTAAAACTCACTTCTCTCAGTTCTATGTCCCCACCAATATCATCAGGCTGCTGACCTGTTGTTTCATATGCATCAATATCTGGTTTCCTGTTAATCGTTTCAAACATCTTAAATGCCGCAGCTCGTCCTGAAGCTAAAGCGCTGAGGCTAGGAGATGCCTGACCAAGAGAGCTGAAAAAAGAATAAAAATACCATCAAACGATTTTCTTATGTGTGTGTGTGGATGCATGGAAAACATGTTATTGTATAAGATAAACAAAGAAGCAACTCACAGGGACCCTGTCATTATTGCAAATATTACAGTCATAATGTTCCCTCCTGTGTACCCTTTCTCTACTATCAATTTCTCACCAAACCATATAGCCAAACCATACGCACAGAAAACAATAAAATAAACTGATCCGATTCCGAAACCAGAAACCATTCCCTCTTGCACACCACTCTTGTATGCTTTTGTTAAAGATTGATTATATTTAGCTATAGCTTGCTTCTCCCCAGTGAATGATGCAACCTGCAGCATTGGAGTAATGGGTATTATTATTTACATATTATTTTCCTTAGATTTACAATATAAATTGTTTCTGTATACATACAGTTCTAATAGAACTAAGTGTCTGTTCTACCACGGTTGCTGCTTCAGAATAGGTAACTTGTCTACGGGATGCCACTTTTGCAATAACAATACTCATTACAGCACTAGCTAAGACAAGAGGTGGAATTGAGGATAGCAAGACAAGGGTTAGAAGCCATCCCTTAACGAATGCTATCACAAAGCCTCCAATGAAAGTTGCCACTGACTGTATCAACTGTCCTACCTAATATAAAAGATGGAAAAAACAAAACATATAAAACTTTTGAGTTATGAAGTTGCTTTAATAATAGTGATCCTCTAGTACCTTCTCACCCATTGCATCTTGAATAAGAATTGTGTCACTTGACATCCTTCCAACAACCTCGCCAGTATTAGTTTCTTCCATATCAAAGAAGCTCATATCTTGCCTCAAAATTGCTTTGAGGTATAAATTTCTAATTCTTGATGCTTGTCTCTCCCCCGTGACTATCCAACAAGACACCTCTACAATATTGTAGACATATACATCTTTGTTATACTATGTTATATATTTTTTGTTTTAACCCTCTAGTTCTCAGAAGAAATAGATCATAGTAATCCGGAGTTCGGATAAGAGGTATGTAAAGTTTGATAAATAATTGTTTCAACTAAGGTTCAAACTCAGATACTCCGAATCGATTTATCCTTAATTGAAACTCGTTAACACTTGAGCCAACTTAATAGTCTGACTTAAGTTGATATAACTAATATACATTCAATAAATATATACAAAGAATCTGAAGTACTTACGAAAAAATGATCCTACGAAGGAACCAACAGCCAAGTATACAAAATTCAGGGCCACCTAAACAGAAAATTAATTCATTATCACATGATATTTTTCGAAGTTACTGAGGGTGACAGAGACTAGTAGTGAAGGGAATTAAGTACCTTAGAAACATCATGAACTACTTCTCTAGGGCTTGTGGCTCTTCCAAATGCATCAATCAAATTTCCAAAGACTACAGTCATCAAGGGTGTGGCAAGTCCATTTCCAATAGCACCAATAGTTCCCACAAAAATCAATACATGATCAAGAGAGTCTGCAAAAGAGAGGAGTTTGTAAAATGGGACTACGTTTGTGGTTTTGCCTTTTGTTATGCTTGTTTTTGAATCTTGCTTCTTCTCTGTCTCTCTTTGGATAGTTTCATGAATTGCAATTGGTGCATGAGTTTCTGATACTGTGGACTCCAATATAATACTCTCTCCATCTAAACTTTCATCCATTTTCGTGTTGGAAGACATCTATTATTTCCTGTAACACCACCAATTCAATGCTAGTAAATGAAAATCACCTGTAGCAAATGGTTAACCGGTTCAATATTTCAGCTATATTCATCATTGTGATGCTCTTCAAGCAGAATGTTGAAGTTTCATAGAGAGATACAGTTACCATAAGGAGGAAGAACTATAGCGAAGGTGTAACCTCTACCTAAAGCAATGATTTTGTTGGGATAGACAGGTTAACTAAGGCGCTTATAAAAGTGTTTATGTATAGTTATTTTTGTAACAAAGATAAAATACAGTTAAACTGGACTCATATAAGCTATCTTGGAGAGTTTATATACATTTCATAATTTTTTTTCTCCATAAGTTCTCCCAAACCGTCTCATAAGTACTTATTGCAAGTAGAAAAGTTCAAATAAGTGAATATAAAGAGGACCTTAAAGTAACCAGTAGATGAAATGAGCTTTTACTAAACTTCAGGTTGATGAAGCTATTTTTGCATGCAGCCAGTACTTGAATGGAACAGATAAGAATTAGTAGGAACCAATGTAAAATATAATCAATCATATATGACTTATGTGCACCAGTGATTATATATTATATCATCACATATACCACTTCATTAAGTGTGGAACATGACAGCAAGTGAAACGCAATTTGTTTTGTTCATAAAATCCAATATATCAAACAATCTCCACATAGAATCTACGGACGAAGTCCAAAATCATTTGATTCTTTATTAGCCTTTAAGGTTAGAATAATTTAATCCATATAATAGTGACTTGAATAAGTTTCCTAATTACATGATCATGTCACTATTTTTTATCTTACGAAGGATTATTAAGTTCTAAGTTCTTAATCAACCAAAATTACGTTTGATATTTTTCATTTTTGTGATATAACCATGCATAAAGTAAGGGTGGTAAGTGTTTGCATTTTCTATAGTACATAAAATGTTTAGGAGTAACATTGGACATTAACAGACAGATACAAATTTAAAAAATGGTCAAGTTGTTAGTTGACTGTAGGATGATGTAATTATTGAATTGCATAAACCTAAATTGATCAGTTAAGTTTAAACTTTTTTTTTTTGTCCTATGCATAGTTTATTTTCTGTTTATAATATGAATATACTAATGCTCAAGAAACTGCATGACGTTTGTAATTGGAATAATCTTTTAGCCGAAAGTATATTCACCAAATGTCGAAATTAAAACCAACCAAATTCTTAATTACTTGCGTACAGATATAGGTGAGACGGCCCCTTTTTCTAGTATTGTTTTTATTGTACGT